>CAMXCT020006752.1:0-315000 GCA_947184155.2 Cladocopium goreaui | reverse complement strand
TGAGTCTTCAGCATGACTCTCTGGACCACTTGCCTCCCGGCAAAAGCAGCAGGGGTTGTTTCGACTTGCCTGTGAGACTTGCCGTCACTTGCTCTAAGAGCAAGGGCAAACTTTGGTCTGGGTCGTCTGATCGAATCATGCACGGCGGCTCGCCAAAAATATCTGAGATCCAAGACGGTCCTTGGGTCAGGCTTGACTTACCGACCCACTGCGAAAGACCTCCAAACCGCATAAAGCTGAGCATACTGACCGACAAACCACCACAAAACGGGAGGTGGAGAGAACCATCTTTAAACATATAATTGTATGCAATGGTATATATATACATAAACATATACCTGTATATATATTTATGTAGATATGTATATATCTATAGATAGAGAGATAGATATATAGATAGATAGATAGATAGATAGATAGATAGATAGATAGATAGGATAAGATAAGATAAGATAAGATAAGATAAGATAAGATAGATAGATAGATAGATAGATTAGATAGATAGATTAGATAGATAGATAGATAGATAGATAGATAGATAGATAGATAGATAGATAGATAGATAGATAGATAGATAGATAGATAGATAGGTAGGTAGATATATAGATAGATAGATAGACAATATGTACATATAAACATATAAAAAAAAATATACATATACACATATTTACATATATATATATATATGTATGTATATATATATATACGTATACATGTATACATATTTACATATATACACATATACACATATACACATATACATATATAAATATATACATATACACATATTTACATATATACATATATACATATACATATATACATATATACATATATACATATATACATATATACATATATCCATATATACATATATACATATATACATATATACATATATACATATATACATATATACATATATACATATATACATATATACATATGTACATATACATATAAACATATATACATATTTGCATATATATATACATAAATGCATATCTACATATTTACATATATATTCATATATACATATATACATATATATATATACATATACATATATATATATACATATATACATATATACATATATACATATATACATATGTACATATATACATATATATATACTTATATACATATATACATATATACATATATACATATGTACATATATACATATATATATATATACTTACATACATATATACATATATACATATATACATATATACATATATACATATATACTTATATACATATATACATATATACATATTTACTGTACATATTTACATATATACATATATACATATATACATATGTACATATACATATAAACATATATACATATTTGCATATATATATATATACATAAATGCATATCTACATATTTACATATATATACTGTATACATACATATATGTATATGTACAAATAAATATGTATATATTTATACAGTACTCACTAATATGAATGTATGATATATGTAAATATGTCTAGCTGGCTCCAAGGGCTTGACGCTGTGGGTCTACCTACATTTGCTGCTGAACTCTGCATCTGCTTCACTCCTTTCAAAGGACGTAGAGCGGGGCTGTGAACTGTACACTGTGCGAGCACCAATGGTAGGTGCTCGCATCACTCCACCATGCGAAAAAATCTAAGGAAAGCCTCGATTCAGTGGCAGAAACTGAAAAGGATCCGTCTCACCATATATATATATATATATATATTGCTGACTGAGCCTGAAAAAAGTCCAGAAAAGTGTCAGAACTTACCGTGTCGACAAGAATGACTGTCTGAAGCCTTTTTTTTCCAGTTGATATCTGAGAGATTGGATCAACTCCGACCTCATGGGTGACCTATGCTTACTGAAAGAACCAACAGTAAACAACCAGCAGTCAATTCTTCTTCACGTGTTGCGGGACATACGCTTAGTAAACCCCAGAGGACCACAGATTAGAGTACTCACTTTTTGTAAACCATCTTTTTTATTCTTTTTTCAGGGTCAGAAGTGGATACCTGGATTTAAAATTTAGCACATCAGTGGGAATTGAACCGGTTCTGAAGTTCATTTTGCTTCCCCGGGGAATGACTTTTTTATATCGCTGAAGTTCGGGGGTTACATTCCATCCACCATCTGAATGGTGAAACCCTGGTTCCTCTGTAGGGCCTTCTACCCGGTAGATCTGTTGGATTACCCTCTGGTGAACTAACATAGCTATTGAAAATGGCCATTTAAAGTGGATTTTCCCGTTAAAAATGGTGATTTTCCATAGTTATGTTAGTTTACCAGAGGGTACCCTATTGATAGATACAGCATGATACAACTGCGAGTCTGAAATTGTGGGGAACATCATCTGGGTTGCTGCAAAAGACCTCTGAAGGCAGTCCCAGGGTTGTTGGCACAGGGTGCCTTTACTAAGCATCAATCCCAGTTTCAATTCTTTGGGATTCTGATTTTAGATGATTTTATGGGCTCCCCCATAGATCCCCCAAAAAACTGCCGATTTCAGTATTTTCCAGTATGCTTCCAGGATGATGTTTTCCTCCATTGGCGTTCAACTCTTGGGCATAGTTTTTGGGGAAGGTTGCTGTATGATGTAGTCAATGTAGTCAATTCCCCTCTGGTAAACTAACAGAATTAGGTATTGAAACAATGCCATGTCCTTTTGGTGAAAATAGCGGGGCTATTTTACCATCTATCATATATCATTTACCTGTTAAAGGATGTTAAAGCGGTTTGTTCAAACCCCTCTATTCATCAACCAACCAACGGGAAAAGGACATCTATGTATTGAAAGTGGTCATTGATGATTGATTTACTTATTAAAGATGGTGATTTTCCAGTTCGCTATGTTAGTTTACCAGAGGGTACTGTATATGAATCGTATGGTTCTGGGATGAAAGGCTCATGTTGGCCGTGGTCAATCCTGACTCATCTCCGCAACGGTTTGATCCTCATGGTGAAATGGACCCGTTTTGTTGGAACCCCCCGCCTTTGAACCATCAATCTGGATTTATGATAACTCCCATCCCCCCTATATCAAACAGCCTCAAAAAAGGGTCCCTTCAATAAAATGTCTGCGCTGTTGTTTCCTACTATACCATGGTTTCTGGGGGGTGTTGAACATGATTTGGGAAGGCCATATTGGGGATGTGCTAAGGCCTGCCCATGAGGTCCCCAACCACCGAGTGGCGAACGGTTCGCTTCCGATCTACGACCCAAAGGCGATGACCACGTCACTTTGGGCTCCTGGCCATGACGCGCGGCAGCTGCGTCATCGATGAAAAAAACCGACCCATTGAGTCATTGCTAAAGATTCACCATGGATGTGTAGGTGTATACATATCTACAAGGTGGGGCCCCCTAGATAGCTAACTTGGTTTATAACTTCAATAACTATGGTTTATGGTACTTATAACTATAGTTACTGGGGCTTATAAACCAACTTATATCTTGGGGGCCTCACATTGTATATATATATATGTACGTATATATATATATATATATACGTGTATATACTGTATATATATATATATATACATATGTAGGTAATCTTCATTGCATGTTGCAGTGTGACAAACCCATCCCTTTGATTAAGTCCTTTGTTTTGGTCGATCGATGGATGGTTTCTTCGTTGCCGGAAGTCTTGGGATCGTTATCCAACGTGGCTCTTATTTACCCAAATGATTTTGTGATGTTCCCATGGCTATTCCCATTTATAAATATTTATAATGCATTTTTGATGGTTATCTCCCAATCATCAAACAAGTCACCAAGAGATCACCCAAAATGATGAAATCCCAATGGATTTCTTGGCATTTGTTGTTCCCTGGTTCCCTCGCCTTGATGAGCTGGCTTGACCCCTCTGGGAGCCAGGGGGCCGCCTGAAGGCGCAATTAGTGCATTGAGTGATCATGTTCCAAAAAGTATGGGTTTTCAAAGATGTGAAACAACCAACAAATGTGCCAAACATATCCAAACATCATCTATCATTATCATCCAAAGAGATTCTGGACTCCCTTATTTAAATTCTCCCGTTTCCTAATCCAATCCTTGAGATTCCCATGAATTCATCATGCTTTTCCGCCAAAGTCAAGTGACAGAGAGGGAACCGCGCGCGGCTGACGACCGCCATGGATTTTGGACCACATGTCTTGCTTATTCTTGGGCTGCAGACCTGGGAGTCCAGGGATGAATACAGCTATACTAACTCAACCAGGGCGTCTCGATGGTTTTTTTGTATCGGTACGGGACTACAGGACTAACCATCAATCATCACAAATCACGTGGTCATCATTTTTCTGAATGGGATGAAGGGAAAATCTGCAGAAAAGGCCTACATGTGATTGTGAAAACCATGGTTTCCTGTACATAAATCTTCCCTTAACCCTACACAAGATTTCATAGAAAGGCCGCCGTAGGAACGGGCTTTGGCAACCAGTTACAGTACATTTTCAAGGGTCATGAAGACCCGGATGAAATACTGTGATGAACAATGAAAAGACTACCGCTTATTATTCGACACTTTATATTTTTCTATTCCTCTAAGGTTTTTGGCAGCAGTTTAATTATCGGGCGACAAGAATCCACTTTGGTT
Organism: Cladocopium goreaui; assembly: GCA_947184155.2. Taxonomy (NCBI): domain Eukaryota; class Dinophyceae; order Suessiales; family Symbiodiniaceae; genus Cladocopium; species Cladocopium goreaui. The sequence continues at coordinate 310,390 of CAMXCT020006752.1, read as the reverse complement.
GTAAATGAGTTGCTTCCAGCAAGCCAATCACGGGGTTCAAAAAACGTCAAGGGTGGTAAACTGTGTTTCACTGGGCGCAGGGCACTTAACCGAGAAACAGGCAGCTTGTTGGGGGGGCAATACATGGGGGGTTGCATCTGTCAGATTGCACTTCTTGTCTGGATCATAACATGTAACATATTGAATATATGCATAAAAAAAAACATGTATATATACATAAATTCGTACGTGGTGTATCAAGTGTATCTATACCGTGCATGTATATATATATAAATGCATATAACATATATATATATATATATATGTTATATGAATATAATATATATATATATATGCATATATACGTTATATTAATATAATATATATATATATATATATTGAATTGTATGGATATATCATATTAATTTATATTATCATCAGATTCACAATAACCTTTTATCTTGGCTCCTTGGAATTTCCTTGGAATTTCCTGAGATCCACGGCCCCCTAATCCAACCTGCTTTCTTCAGTTGGGTTTGTCTGAAAGTTGGGTAACCTGCAACCCCAATTCCCATGAATTGTCTGCATTTTTCCAATGTGCTCCATTTCCGGGCAAACTGGAGTGAGCTGCTTTCTGAAAAAAGAATCTACCCTCTGGTAAACTAACATAGCTATTGAAAATTGTTATTTATAATGGATTTTCCCATTAAAAATGGTGATTTTCCATTGTTATGTTAGTTTACCAGAATCTATACCGAAAACACCACCTAAAACAAGCATCAACCTACCATAGCCGTACTGGGGTCCCATGCAACCGAGACTTTTACCAGATGTGATGCCATCCACAACTGGTTTCTACTGGTTGAATCAACCTTTTATTTGATTGGTTTTCACCAGTAGATGACAGTTGATGACACTTAATTTAACAGTTGATGGTTGATGACCATTTTTTCACCCCCATGCTCAGGATTCATGAAAAAATCATTAAACAAATCATGCAAATCACTGAAGAGTTGATCCTTTTTCAAACCCCCATTTAACACTTCCTTTGATGACAGTTCCTGAAGAGCTACCCTCCAGTAAATTCACATGACGACCCTGCCATGACTTGGGGCTTGGAAGACTAGTGAGTTTCCACTATTTTTATTGGTCATTTTCAGGGTCAACAAGTGAATTTACCAGAGGGTAATATTTATATAGCCTATCTCTAGTTGGTTGGTTGGTAATATTTATATATTTGGGGATGGGTCAAAACCCTGGTACCTAGTGAACCCCAAAATAGCTGGTAAATGGATGTTCATCCCACTAAAAATGGTATCTATAGGTATTGATCCATACCCATATATTTTAATTTACCAGAGGCCAAAAAAACCTGGCTGAAAAAAAGCCCAGAAGCTCTTTAGGATCGGATTCACCTCCACCGCCAGCTGCGTCACCTGAACGCTGCAAAAAAACGGTTTTTGTTTTTCCGGCAGCGTGGCCCAGGGGCACAAGGGTAGTAGCCTCGGGTAAACTACCCTCTGGTAAACTAACATAACTATGGAAAATCACCATTTTGAATGGAAAAACCACTATAAATCACCATTTTCACTAGCTATGTTAAATTACCAGACGAAAAGCTATTGAACATGGCCAGTTATGGTTGATAAAAACCCATGAAAAGATATGTGATTTTCCATAGTTATCATCGGTCAATCTTTTCGGGAGTTACTTTGGTACAATTCCAGGGATGCACATCGATAACATGCAATTCATGAATGGTATACTAAAGGTTACCTCTGGGGTAGATCTTACAGTAATGTAGGGCTCAAATTGAATAGACTATCAAAGACTTCGTTTCCAAGCCAGGTTCATCCAGATTCCAGAAAGTCATGACCGCCTCAAATATCCTCTACTTATATAATTGTTTCAGCTTTCTATAGCATACCTATGATTCCCCTGTCAACCATCCTTTTATAGATCCAAGCTCAAAAGATGAGTCCACAACATCCGGAGCTGCACCAAGTCGTATGCTTTTTGCATCCCCAAATGGTTGTTTCGTTTTTGGGTTTGCCACCTTACACTTAAATATCTAAATGCAAAAAACGTAGCAGTGTTATGCTTATCAATGAAACTTCGATCATGGGCCGTATACATACTCGGACCCAGCCATGTGTTCCAAGATCTTCCAAGTCTTCCCCCCGATCGCTGGCTAAAGGTGTGTATTTGAGTACCAAGATCCCATCATGACTGGGTGATAAACATGACTGGTTGGTGGTTTTTCGCCCTACCCCTCTGAAAAATGATGGAGTGAAAGTCAGTTGGGATGATGACATTCCCAACTGAATGGAAAGTCATAAATTTCATGTTCCAAACCACCAACCAGATGATAAACACCCAAAAAATACATCAACATACTGACATTTGGCATGGACATCTAGCTATAGACCAACTATTCTGATCTGACCAAGGTCAGCACCATCAGATTTATCGGGCTTCAGGTGATCGCCGCATCATCAGCTTTTCTGCTGATTCCACTGTGTATATAAATCCCCTTAGAAAATTGATAACCATTGGCCTATATGATGGTTTCCTAAGTCATGGGGATACCCCTAATTATCATCCTTTTTATTCTCAGATTTTCCCTTTTAAACAATCCATTTTGGGGTGTTGCCATTTATGGAAACTTCCATATGGAAAAACAAACCCATGTTTCACCCATATTTGGTACCCACAATCAGGATGAATCAGGGCCAGACAGATCAACCGACAAGTTGCTGCCGCCGCTCGCATGTGAGCTTCTCTGGACGTGGGCGACTGCCTTGACTGATGATGATGAAAACAGATTGGTGTTAATTGTCTAAAGTTCGGGATATAGAAGGATTTAAAATATATCAAAATATGATAATATATATATATATACATATGTTGTTTGAATTAGTTTTTATGTGTGATATATATATATATACAGATCATCTGCGTATGTGTATGTAACCAATGATGTCCTCATATGTTCAAAAGGCTTCCGAGCTGGGGACTGGCAGGCAAAAACTAACATCATCTACCCAGAATACTTGTGAATATTGGGTGAATATTGGGGTGTGGGCCCAGCTACTCACTCATGACGTCCATAGTGGTTTGTTAAAAAATGGGGAATACTCATCAAAATTCAAGTTTTATAGAGACAAAATGAAGATTGACCGGTGGATTTAGGGAAAATCGATTTGGGTTTCTCTGGAGGGGCACATACCCCTCAAATTCTATTAGTTGATCAATTTCCCTATTGAGGCGGCCGTGTTTGGAGCTATCCCCCGTTTTCGGACACATGTTCAGGTCTGAACCCCATGTAGGGAGGATCATCCCACGAATCGTAAATGGTAGAAAATTACCCTGGTGATTGTAAGTCCTCGATTCGAGGATTAAGCAATCTATGCATGGATAAACTAACTATGGTTGTTAATCACTTACTAACCCTCTTATCAGACAAATCCACACATTATTGCTGGGTTTATCCCATATGTTGATGATAATTATTAGCCATTATTAACCATTATTAACCCTATTTCCCATATATTTCCCATATATTTCCCATATATTTCCCATATATTGCCAACAACCAAACCAGCCGTTGCGACGCTCAAGGCTCTCTGGGGACACGCTCCGACTCCTCCCCGGATCGTCGACAGCGTCGACATCGTCCGCATCGTCGTCGCGTGTCGCCAGCTCCATTCCCGTGGGCAGCTCGGCATCCTGGCGTCGGGAAGAAGTGCCATGGTGGGTGGAGATCATTATAAAGTTTACATGGCAATGGCACTTCAATGGCACCATATAAAAGTGTGTCAAAACCATAGGTACCCCTTTTGTTCACATCAAAATAGCTGGGTTAAAATGGATGTTCATTCCACTAAAAATGGTACTTAATAGATATTGATCCATAGCCATATAAAAGTGTAAATGGATGTAAATGGATGTAAATGGATGTAAATGGATGTAAATGGATGTAAATGAGCACTTGATATAATCATATAATGTGATATACCAATACCATTCATCCACAAGTGTAATGTCATTTACCTTCTGGTAGACATGCGAAAAGCTAGGGAAGTTTGCCATTTACAGTTGAATTACAGATAATTACAGTACCTATTAAATTTTGGTGAGTGTCCACAGCTATGTTAGTTTACCAGAGGGTAAGTGGATATCATTGTAAAGGAAGTTGGCATTTGATATATTATGTATATATATATATATATCATATAATGTGGTATGCCATTCATCCACATATGTGATTATAAGTGCCACAGAAAATACCACTTATACCGTTTGCTGGTTACAAAAATCCCATCATATCCCAGTATATCCCGATTGTTGGTTTCTTCCCAATTCAGGTGGTGCAACCCAGCTAGAAGTCCGCTCGATGACCATCTAATTAACTAAACTAGGGTTATAATATTTTATAATCACCGGCAGTTTTAGTTAAACTAGTTACAAAGCAACTTAGTTACCTATGGGGCACCGTTACTATGATGGTTATTATGATGGTCGATATAGTTGATATCCCCATGATTGATGCCATAAAGCGATAAGTCATCTCCAATGATGTTAGTAATGATTTCCCAGTGAAACCAATGATGTATCTGAGTAAATTATAATAGTTCACTAGCCTGAATTAAGGCCATTTGGGGATGATCCCCTTATTAACTATGATTCCAGTGAGGTCGCAGTGAGGTCGTTATAATTTACCCAGATTGATGGTTACTATGAGTGTTGATATCCCCATGATTGATGCCATAAAGCGATAAGTCATCTCCAATGAGGTTCGCAATGATTTCCCAATTAAACCAATGATCAATGGGAATTTACCCACAAAATATGGCCAAAAATATGGTACTAACGTACCTCCATTTTAGGTTCCTGAAATGACCATTGAAATGATGTACCCTCTGGTAAATTAACATAGACCCTGGCAGTCATCGGGGTTGGAAGACTAGTGAAACCATTAAAAATTGGTGATTTTCAGGGTCAACAAGTTAATTTACCAGGGGGTATGTATCCTATATTCCTATTGGAAAACTCTGATTGTACCCATGGCTCCATTTGGAAAATGATGGAAGATATGGCTACCCATGGCTCCGCTCACCGCTGCCACCACGACGGAGAGTTGGAATCAGAGTTTATCACTAGGAAACACCAAGAAATCTTTGGCTTCATGATGGATATATCTGGATATATCTGGATATATCTAGCTAGGCATATTTTTTTGAATTGTAAAGCAGGCAACAGTAGCGAAACTGTGAAGGTCACGGCTTGTGTTGGTTGGAATCTATCATCCATCAATCTATCCATTCAGATCAAACATCTGTGCGGCTGCTGGATGATATTTTCATGGTTTTGAAAGGAGCTCAAAATCGCCACACTCTCGGCGCACAAGAGAATTCGATTGAAACAATGGAGTTTACAATACAAACGTGTTTTTCATTCCTCTGACTGTATATGAGTCTTCCCTTCAAGCCATGACATTCATTCGCCAACGCCCTGAACGCATTCTGATAAATGGTCAAGCAGAAACTACACCTATGGACTATGGACTATGTACAAATGATGGGTTTGTGGCTATTAACGACCTGCTCTTAAACCAATCTATGACCAACAGCAAGTTACCTCGAAACCCACCATGGTTGAGAACCCACCCATGTCCCATGATTTAGTTCATTCCCAATGTTTGGTTGTTACGATATGACATAAATATACATAAATAATTTATATATATACATAATATGTATATATATATATATACAAAATCAAATATATATATATACACATACAAAACATCCAAATAGCCCCAAAAAGGTTGCCCAATAGTGTTTCCAGGATGGTACTGCTGATGTTCCCCCCATAATTTCAGGGTGTCTGCAACTTTGCGGCATCTTGTTGGCAGGTTATATCCCTGCAGTGAATGTAACCCATGCAGAAAAAAGTGAGATATCCTCCGGTAATCAAACGTGGCTGGCTGGAAAATGCCTTATCAGTGCCTTATCAGGTTTATAGCTGGAATATGCTGGAATCATCTATATAAATGGCGGATTTTCCAGCGAGCCATGTTAATTTACCAAAAGGTACCAACTATATGAACTGTGGATAATAATCAGTTAAACAATGTTAAACATAACCTATATCAACTATATCAACTACATATCACCTATTGGATAATAGTCACCATCAACTATAGGATCAACTAACGAATTGTGGCTGCATCATATCACAGCGGAAAAAATCAGTTCATCCTGGAATCCCAGCTTGATCCCTTCCGGTTCATGTTAAACACCAACGAAACCATGGCACCATGGTGGGAATGAAACCACAAAAAAATCGGGACCATATCTATATTTGGTGTTAAATATGTATGAACGGGGGAAGGGATTAATCGGATTAGTTAGTTAGACTTAGTTATGAACCATTATGAACCATATATTAAAATCTATGAAAAATCCACATTGATATCCCATTCAATCACCATGTTTGATGGTTTTATTGCAATAGCTAGTTGGGGGTCCTCTTAGGAGTCCAAAGCCACGGGGGATTCCACAATAACTGGTTGATTTCATGATGGCTTTCATGGAAAATTCAACATCAAATCCAACATCAAATCAAAATCATCATGGAAAATCCCTGAAAATCTTTAAAAAAAATCCAACATCAAATCCAACATCAAATCCCTGAAAATCCAACATCAAAATGGATGATCACTGGGTATCCCATGTCGCTTGGCAGCTCCTCCCATCTTCCTATCCAACCACAATTGTGCCGCCTCCGCGCCGTGCGCGGCGGTGTCCGGGATGGCGAGGACCAAGGCATCCGGCGGCCTGGATCTGGCTGGAAAAAATGGGGTGTTATGACTGTAGGATGGAAAAAAAAATCAGAAAAAAATGGGTGTTATAACATGTTATAACTTATATAACCATGGACAATTGCTGTAACAACTAATTTATCGTAATTTATAACCATGAAAATAGGCTGGTCACTTTTTTCGCAATCTGATGTTTCTCAAGATTTGAAAGGGTTACAGGGAGTTACAACCCAAAAATTGCTGGGTTACATTTTTTACAAGCCAAGAATTGTGGCTTATGATTCTCTCATATTCTCTCATCGAGTCATATCGGAAATTCTGTGGATAAACATTGCTGGTTTTCCATCTCCAAGTTGCTAAGTTCAGCTGCGTGATGATCTTGGATTGTCATTCAATGTCATTCATATCGGACATTCAAAAAAAAACAAACTGCGTCGAGGTGAACCCCAAGTTGCGAGATTCAAGTCTTTGGATAAATGTTGATAAATGGTGATTTTTTCCATAGTTAAATGGATAAAGATCCACTATGTTTAATGGATAAATGTTGATAAATGTCTTCCAAAGATGTCTTGTTGATGCCAGTTCCAAAGATCAAAGTCAACCAGCGCCATGTTTTGTTTCTGCTCACCATTGCCAGTGCTGCTAATCCGACATAGCCTGAATTTGGCTTGCTGTAGATTAGCCAGGTAGTTATAGATATTCATAGATGTCTATATGACACATATCCACCGCATCAAATTGATGAACAATTAGACTATATAATGGCTATAAGTCTTTCATGGTCTTTCCAAAAATGGGGAGATCTCCAAGATCTCCAAGTTGTCCATTGCTTCAATACTAAAGATATCTAAAGATGGTCTTCCCATCCTTGGATGAAATCAGGAGGTTTCCTGAAATGGGGGTACCCTCAGTTCTCATCCATTTATAGATGGATTTTCCATGAAATAAGCAATCCAGCTATCGGGGCTATCGGGATACCATCATGGTAATTAAATTATAATAAGTCACTAACCTGAAATAAATAAGGCCATAAAAGGGGATGATTCCCCTTATTAACCATGATTCCAGTGAGGGAGAACAGTGAGGTCGTTATAATTTACCCAGCTCCGCTATGGAAACCATCCATTTGGGGCTACCATGACGAAGATTTCAGACACCTCCGCCGCGCCTGTCTTCCGCCGGACTTTCACTCGGCAGCTCCGGCAGGTCTGTGCCTGGCCAGCAGTGCCCAGTTTCGAAACGGAGAAAAATCCACGGGAAGTTCACGGAGTTCCGTTTAACAAAAGCCCCATGACTTCATGGACATCTACCCGGCCTGGTAAACGTTTACATAGCTAGTGAAAATGGCCCATTGAAATAGTGAGTTTTCCCATAAAAAATGGTGATTTTCCATAGCTATGTTAAATTACCAGAGGGTACCGGAAAATTCTACTCTGAAATCGACTTCGATCAATGTTTCTGGGACAAAAAAAACGAGTTCTATCTTTTTGTGGAAATGAAGACCAACATGATTTCACCCCCCAAAATTCGGCGTTCTTCGGTTTAAAAACGATTAAACGTGTATGTTTATTAAGTGTAATACATAGTTTACCCCAAAAAAAAACGTGATTATTAAGCTTTATTGATACTATATAGATCTATATAGCCTCCGGTAATCAAACGTGGCAATGGAAAATCCCCTATACATGGAGGTTTAAGTGCGGATTGTCCATCTATAAATAGGGTTTCATTGTCCATTGCCATGATTACCGGAGGATAAACCCTGTCTCCAATTGTCGAGCTTAGAATATCTTAGATACCGCAATTTAAACTTCTCTAATTTCATCCAATTTCTAGTTCGGTTGTGACGACCTTCCCATCAATCTGTTGTTTTTCTCGCCAGAATTTCTTACCCAAACTCTGTCACCCCTATTGTCTGGTTAAAAACAGGAATTCTCAGCTCATGGATTGTGTTGATCCCCAACTGGATAGTATAACCTCCAACAATCATCAACCAACATCTGTTGATGGCCATTTCAGCTACCTAAATTGGAACTATACCATAGAAATCCATATATGTATATATACCATCTGGGAAACTAACATAACTATGGAAAATCACCATTGTTAATGGGAAAACTCACTATTTCTATGGCCATTTTCAATAGCTATTTTGACATAACCAGAGGGTAAATCCATGGAACTTGGGATCGCCTTCCTCCACATCCGCAATGGCACGGAGCTCACCGTGGTGCTCAGCGTGGCTGTTGGGCGTGTCCTGGGTACCCCATTTTTGGAGCCAAGTTGGAGGATGGGAAAAGGTTGATATGATTTGATACCCATAGGATCCATGTATGATATATATGCTAACATTGGGGGTATATTGATGGTAAATGTTACCATATATAGCATACATGGATCCTATGGGATATGATTTGATATGATTGATATGGGAAAAAAGAGTTGATCTCCTCTGCAATTTGATTTCTGCGACACAGTTTGCGTCCTGGTTAAGCCTTAACGCCCATTTACTTGGTCGATTTGCCATTTTGAAGAATGGTGATTTTACATAGCGAACTTTTAAATTACCAGAGGGTATGGGAAATGGGTCCGGTTTTTGTTGCTTCCATAAGAAAAAAACGAGTGATGAGAATCCTATCCACAACAAATGAAAAATCTCCCAATAAGGGAAGCGAAAATGAATAGTTAAATAGATCCAATATATACTAAACCAGGTGTTCATTAGGGTGTTCTCTAATATGATAGGTGCAAGGGATTACAGTCTGTAACCCATGCAAGTCAACTAATGGATATGTTGTCGTTAACCATCAAAGTCCATCAACAATAGTGATATTAGCCAGCAATGATGAGGGTGTGAACTGCAAAAATATGGATGTTGTGGGTGTCTTGTCAAAACATTCGCGTTGGTCAATGACACAGTTTTCAAGGTGGCCAGTTTGAATTCAGTTCAAGCAATTCCTTGCTTAGGCATTGATTCAATTCGTAAATTACTACCTGCGGTCCATTTTGAACCATTGCATAAGCAGAAGCTCGATGGATTGTGGGGAACTGAGAAGGCATGAAACTAAAACTTTGAAGTTACCCTCCGGTGTCATCAGACGTAGCTGGCTGGAAACTCCCCGAAGATTACCATGTTTGCCATGGTTGACTACCAAAGCGTATGTAGCATTCTCACCTGATGACCACATATATAGGTCCTCCATCCCAGCAAGGTGAACTCGTGTTGGGAAAGGGATTCTCACAATTAAACGCCATTTATAGTGGATTTTCTCATTGAAAATGGTGATTTTCCATAGTTATGTTAGTCATTACCAGAGGGTAAACCACTGATCATTTGGTCCCTACAGATGACCACCCAACCAACAATTCCTATGATTCCCAACTACCCACAATGATCACAATGGTTGATGCCAAACGACCCACAGATGAGGATCCAGTAATCCTTTCTCGTGGTGAATAACAACCATAGAAACCTCTGGTAATTGTAAAAAGCTCGCAGCACCCCAAAAAAAACTAGTAGATATATCATCAAACTAAATCAACCATGTTCCATACCTCTTTTGAATTACCAGAGCTTATATGTCCCGCTATATCCAATGATTGGTTTTATATATTCATGTTTTATCCCATATATTGACCATAGATTCCCAATGTCAATATCCCCATCCCGTACCTTCTGGTAAACTACCGTAGCTATTGAAAAATACCCATTGATAGTTGATTTACCTATTGAAAATGGTGATTTTCCATAGCTATGTAAACCTTTACCAGAGAGTAATTCGATATCACATTGTTGGTTAAACAAGTCCCATATCCCAGTAAATCCCTAAATTATGACCATACATTGACCATATGTTGACCACATACTAACCATTATTATCAGAAGGAAAATCCATGAAAATCCCAAGATATTCCCATTCCATCGTGACCGATGGTCCTCCGGCAGATCTGCCAGTGGCAACAATGGATCGGCGTTCTCATAGTTCTCATCCACGTCCTGTGTCCAGGATCTGTAGATCTTAATGGCTCAGAAATCCATGCGCCAAAAAATGGCGCTTGGGAATAGCATCGAAAAAATTGTCCCGGTGACACCGGAGGCTGTCATCCAAAAACGATGTGATAAAAAACTAACAAACATCCATTCGGAAAAGGCAAAAAACTGCAAAACGAAAATGAATTCATGAAGTTTCACAAATTTAGTTTTTGTCTGAATCGCGAATCTGATTTCAGGTCCGACTTCAGGCATGTCGGTCCCTGTCGTTGTCGTGCGCCTCTCTGTTGTCGTTGTCGTCCGCCAGATCTGGTGGGTCAAAAATTGAGGAGGACGAAGGATACGAGTGAGACTTGATCAGATCAAGACCTGTGGCAGTGGATGGGTTGCTTGGGAAAAAACGCAGTAAACACCATGGGATTCATAGTGTTCTATCTATCAATATATATATATACAGATACATATATTTATACAGTATTATGATGTGTTCCCGAAAAAAAATACACCCCCGTAGGTTGCATCGTCTGTGTGCATGTTTGTGGTTGTACTAAATCCTGATGCTGGCATTTTTTATCCATGTCAATTAAGAACAACATGAATCACAAGCAACATGCCACACTGTTTCGATTTTTTGCCAACGGCGTTTGTATCTGAGACAATTAGAGCGAGACAAGGTAGGACGGTAGGAGACAATTGGGAGACAAGTGGTCACACGCATAAAGCCATGGTGGAACATGGTTTTGTTTTGAAACTAAAAAATTACAGAGGAGGGTAAAGAATAGAGACAAGCACGAAATACTCATCCCACCGAGGAAAATTTTACCGAGCAATATCAGGTTTTGACACGGGCATTTCAAAGGGACATCTAAAAGATGCTAATGGGTGCTCTTTGGAGCTTGGACTAGGGAGTGTTTGGTGCTTGGCCCCACACGTGCGACACACACACACAACTGCCAAGAACTGTCAATCACTGCTTAGTGAAGACAGACATCCAAAGAGCCGGACACCAACAGCCAGACTGGGAGATCACCCCCACTAAATTCCACAGAACTCACAACAAACCAATCAGTCCCATCATAGTCCCATTAAAAATATCCTCCCAAAATAGAAAAATCCCATCAAAGTTCAACAAATCATCACCAAAATTCCCCTCCAAAATCCAGGGAAAACTGAAAAAAAAACGAACAAATCGCATGAAAATCGGCCATTTCTCCCAAGGCGCTACGACTTCGATGCCCAGGATGGGCCACGGGTTCCGACTCCTCCACTTCATCGCCCAGGGCGTCCACCTCGACGGACGCCTCCTGGAGAGCGAAGAAAAGCAGGAAAAATGGTTAATCGGTTAATCTAATGGGATGTCCATGACATATGAAAAATTGTATTTAAAAAAATGATTTTAATTGGATTTTAATGGAATTTTAATGGGATTTTAATGATAATTCAAGTGTGAACCATTTCCCTTTCATATCCATTAATGTGGGAAAAACAATGTCATAAACCAGCCATGACTGGGAATGGTTTATATATACCATCTATAAAAATGGTGATGACTGTGGGATGCTTTATTACTGTCCCACATTGAAACCAAGCGAACAGATTGCGAACGGATTTTTACAAGCAAATGCGAGGATTTTTACCTATCTGGGAAATAGATGGGATATGTTATTTAATATAATTTCTGACATTACGAAGAAACAAGTGCGATTTAAAACTAATATCAAACATTATCTAGCTAGGAATTTTGGGCGGTATATCTATATACTTACTGCAATTGTTATCGAAGGAAGTTTGGAAGTCAAACTTCCAACAATATGGACAGATGGAAAAGACAGATGGAAAAGCAGAGGTGGGAAGAATCAGAGAGGAGAAGAGCAGAAGAGAGAAGATCAGAGAAGAGAAAGAGTCAGAAGAAAGAAGATGCAGGTGCGCGAAAAGGTAGAAAAGTCGCGATTCATTGTGTTTTCCCACTGATTTGTGGCTGCGGAGGGTCGAAAAGTAGGCTCGCTAAAGCGGCGGGTGCGAGCAATCTGGCCAGATGAGAGATGAAAAATTGCACGCCGTTGTGGCACGAATCACATTTGCAAGTGAAAAAGCTAAAAACACCTCACCTTCGGAGCACTATTGGAAGTTAAAATGTCGAAAAAGTGCATGGAATTATGGAGAGAAGCACATTTCGAAGTCAAAAGTGTTAAAAAGTGACGGTCTCGGACCACTTTTCGAAGCTGAGATGTTGAAAAAGTGCACGCCGTTGTGGCGCGAAGCACATTTCCAAGTCAAAATGTAAAGCACACCAGTCTCGGAGAACTTTTGAAAGTTGAGATGTCGAAAAAGTGTACGCCGTTGTGGCGCGAAGCACATTTCCAAGTCAAAATGTACAAAACACACCATGCTCAGACCACTTTTGGAAGTTGACATTTCGAAAAAGTGCACGCCGTTGAGCAAACAGTGATGGCTTTGTAGCGGCTTCAACTACCACCACTACACTACACTACACTCCACTACACTGCAACTACAACTACAGCTACAACTACAACTACACTACACTACACCAATCACACTACACTACACCACACTCCACTTCACAACACTACACTACACTCAATTACACTACACTACACTACCCTACATATCCTACATTACATTACGCTACACTCACTAGACCACCACAACTACAACTCCACTACACCACAACTACAACTACAGCTGCACTACACCACACTACATCCAGCAGTTGTGGGTGAGGTGACCGACCAGGTGACCACTGCAACCATTGTAACCACTCCAAAAGACACAACTCCAACCACCTTTCAGTCCATCAGTGGCTTCGCTCTGCGATTCGTGATTCACAACAACCAAGCTCTCCTATAGGTTTCCTATTCTGAAACTTCCGCCACCGCCTTGTGCGGTACTACTGGTAATATGTTATAAGGTGTAATTATACTTACAAACCATCATGTCAGTTGATCATCATGTGTATCCCCACTACAACTGGTTATAAGATCTTAACAAGTCGGTGGCGGAGCTCCAGATATGAGACTCTTCAGGATTTTGAGTGATAGATTGATCTGAGTAAATTAGAATGGTTCACTAATCTGAATAGTTCGGCCATTTGGGGATGATTCCCCTTATTAACCATGATTCCAGTGAGGGAGAACAGTGAGGTCGTTATAATTTACCCAGATTGATGGTTGTAATTAAATCAGTATTGAATGGGTCTGTCTGAGAATGGTGTATCCGATTATCCCTCCAAAGTGCCATGGTGACAGGGAAAAAATTCTGCTTGACCAAGTTATTTCGGGGGGTTTTCCCCAATTGTTCAGCCCCAATTGTTACTTGAATAGGGATTTCACCAAGAACAAATAGGAAAGAACAAGTGAGTAGTGGGGTCTGAGGCATTATAGAATCGGGATGTATGAGGATATTACCCAGTATTGTAGGGATATGTTCAAATGTATTGCCGATACATGGGGATCTATGATGATACGTGGGATGTGTATATGTATACATGTATATATATATATATTTACATACATATGACTAATAGCAACACTTAAGGAAAACCTACCAGGTCACCAATCATGGAGACAATTCCGCTATTTTTGCTCACCATTTTTTGGGGGCCTTTTGTGTCACCTTTGTGCGTTTTAGCCCCAGCAACCCATGAAGGGCAACCCAAAAACATTCAGTGGTTGATCGGATTTCTGTGGCTTTGGATGGAAAGTTTGCTGAATCATTTGGCAGTGTGTCAAAACCATAGGTACCCCTGGTGAACATCAAAATAGCTGGGTTAAAATGGATGTTCATCCCCCTAAAAATGGTATTAATAGGTATTGATCCATACCCATTTGAACTAAAATTAGATCGTTGGCTGGTCAAAAATTGGGCTTTGTCTGAAATAATGTTGGAAAATATTGAAAGACTCATTGGTAGGAAAAATGCTTCGACAAACCATTTCAGAAACCATCTCTGATGTTTGACCCATTTGAACATATATATATATATCACCAAGATTAGATCGAGGTTTAAACCTTAGTTATGTTCATGTTTCACCATTCTTTTGGAAATGTTATCACCATTAGAAACTAATTTTGCATGTCACGTTTGTCCATTATGGCGATAACGACCATATTTCATATATTTTAATATATTTTTTTAGAGATGATTTATGGAGGATATACCCTCCGGTAATTCAACATAGCTATTGAAAATGGCCATAGAAATAGTGAGTTTCCCAGCTACAAAATGGTGGATCTTTCCATAGTTATGTAAACGTTTACCAGAGGGTATGTCCTATTAATATCATAACATCCCCATGTTTGTTGCTTAAATCTCCATTAATCACCATAAATCCCCATTATTATCAGGATTTGGGATGATTTTTTTTAAGCATCCCGCGTTGACTCCAACTTGATGTGAGCTTAGACTCCACGCCGGTGAAATCATGCCAATCATCGAATATGTTGCGGGCGTCCACATATTGACTGCAAGGCACCTCTATATATATATATATATATATAATCAATATATATATATATATACGTATGTACGTATAATATATAAATAATATCATATATATATAGTTATAGATAATCAATATATATATATATATATACGTATGTATGTATAAGTATAATATATACATAATATCATATATATATATATATACAATTATATATAATCAATATATATATATATATACATATGTATGTATAAGTATAATATATACATAATATCATATATATATAATTATATATAATCAATATATATATATATACATATGTATGTATAAGTATAATATATACATAGTATCATATATATATATATATATAATTATATATAATCAATATATATATATACATATGTATGTATAAGTATAATATATACATAGTATCATATATGTATATATGTATATAATATATATATATATAATTATATATAATCAATATATAAATATATATAGGGATACCGATACCAAGTATACCCATTGAAAACACATCTCCATTCCGGTCGGTCATCTCCTCTTGTGTGAAGGTTTCACTCTCGGAGTCGGGTGGTTCCAGTAGAAAGGATCGATCCTCAATCGGCAGCCCCGAGGTTTCCCTCACGTAGTCGATGGGGCTGTGCCCGGCCGCTGCCAGTTGCAGATAGGTTTGCAACTTGTCCTTGGCGCGAGATGCTGATTTTTTGGGTTCCAGGTAAGTTCAGGGCTAGCTCTGCACTTCAGAATACCATGAAGCAGATTTTTCAAAAGAACCTCATCATTCATGGATAAACCACCATTTTTCACATCACCGAACGATGATCTCAGCACCCACTTCTCTGGTCCGCTGGTCATCCAAGCATCTTCACGGTCAGGTTCCGGGATGATTTCCTCCTCAGACTCATCGTCTTCAAGTTCCTGCAATGGTGACTAAAAATCAACACCTCCACCATAGAAAACATCATTGATGTGAACATCAGCGAAGCGTCTCCCAATACATATCAATAGGATATTATATATAGAATATATGATATCATGTAGAGATTCTGTAGAACTCGTTTTCCCTACAGCTTGGGTCACTGTATCACCAACCGCTGGGAACTGTTTGGATATCAATCATATCTTCACTGCGGAAGATCACGGAAAAAAGAAACATCGATCCCTGTTGGGATCCCTGTTGGGATCCCTGTTGGGACCAAGATCCAGGCAACTTTTGTACCCTCTGGTAAACGTCAAAATAGCTATTGAAAATGACCATAGAAATAGTGAGTTTTCCCATTAAAAATGGTGATTTTCCATAGTTATGTTAGTTTACCAGAGGGTATTTCAAGACATGACCACCTGGTCACAAAAGAAAAAAATCACCACCTTTCATCTCCAAAAAGGAACCCCCTGGTAATTAAACATAGCTATTGAAAATTGCCATTGAAATCGTTGATTTGCCGATTTGAAAAAATTGTGATTTTCCATAGCTATGGTAACTCATACCCTCTGGTAGTTTAACATAGCTATAGAAAATCACCATTTTTAATAGGTAAGTCCACTATTTCAGTGGGCCATTTTCCATAGCTATGTAAACGTTTACCAGAGGGTACGGGGAAAAAAGTGCCCAGTGCCGGATTCCCAGCCCCTTGCCTGCCATTCTTCCATGGATGCTGCCTTAGGTTTGAGGTCCCCTCCTCCCCCCTCAGGGAAAAAAAAGGCGGCTGGGATTCCCCAAGTAATGGTGGTAGATATCTCCAATGGATGTATAATTATAGTGAACATGAGATGATATATGAGATGAATATATCCCGCTCCAAGTACCGAAGTACTAGGCTCTGATTTGCGGGGTGACTTGGAAAACTCGATACTTGGATGATCGATCCGGATATAGGGTACAGATGGAAGTCCCAATGGGAAACTCAAAAAAAAACCCGATGCAAACTATCATGTGCTCATGATCTTTTAATGCTGCTAAACTCAAAAATGATTCCCAAAAATTCCCAGCAATTCAGCCAGCAATCAGCTGGGAGGGCTGGGAGGCTCCAGCTACTGTACCTCAACTGACCCGTGGACTCAGCATGAGTCAGCTGATATCAGCTGGGTTGCCCTCTTATGATCGAAGAAGGCCATGTCATCTTCCCCCGTCGCGGAGCGACGTTTGATTTCGCGCTGCAACGTCCGGCGCAGGATGACCTGGTGTGGAAGACATTGGGGATATCAACATGATAAACCTGATAAACCCATGGTTTAATGAAACTTGTACCAGTAGGGATGTAATGAAACATTAAAAATCGCCAATAAAAGCCAATGATTTGGCTATGGATCAATACCTATACATACCATTTTTAGGGGGATGAACATCCATAAATCCCAGCTATTTTCAGCTATTCACCAGGGGGATAGGGTTTTGACCCATCCCCATTGTTCAGAATATTTAGGCTAGCATCAAAAATGAAATCATGATGATGGATGTGAGTTTTGCCGAAAACACCCCGCCTCCTCCAAGATGCTCCCCACCGCCACGCCGATCCAGACCGCCGTGAAGGCGCCGAAGAGGAAATTCCAAGGGCAGAGCCTCGGTCAACAAAAGTGGATCAACTATAGCCATATATCATATATATATATATATGCATTATAATATAAAATATAGATTAACATTAACATATTATAGTATTTGTCATTATTATCATCATTATTATTATGAGTATTTATCATTGTCATTATATATTATATATTATATATTATATATTATATATTATATATTATATGTTATATGTTATATATTATATATTATATATTATATATTATATATTATATATTATATATTATATATTATATATTATATATTGTATTATATATATATTATTATTATATTATATTATATTATATTATATTATATATTATTATATTATATTATATTATATTATGTTATATTATATTATATTATATTATATTATATAGTGATCCTGGAAAAGATTGAAAATCTGGATTTTTGTTTCCAATATAATTCCCGTTTTAGTGGTGATTTTTGTTGGACATGTCCGTATTCTATCTACTGATGCTTATATGCACCTCCAAGTAGTTATCTTGATTGCCCATCCAATTATACCCTCTGGTAAACATACAAAAAACTATGGACAATCATCATTTTTAATAGGGACATCAACGATTTCAATGGCAATATTCAATGCCTATGTTTCATTACCAGGGGGTAATTCCCATGAATCCACATTGGCCCTGATCTTTGGGAAATGAGCGGTGAGGGGTTGGGTGTTTGCTGAAAGACCGTCAACCAAACTTGGTGGCTATGTTCCAATTAGTAAGTAGGCTATCTTTGTGGAATTTTCATGTAACCCATCCACCATAAAAAGTTAGGTTAGATACCCTCTGTTAATCAAACATGGCAACGGGAAATCCCACAACGAAATTGAGGCTTGAACAGGAAAATCATCTATACCTGGTGGATTTTCCACTGCTATGTTTGATTACCAGAGGGTAATTCAACGAACAAATTCGGAGATTTCAGGTACCTCTCTATAAATTGGGAAATTGCAATTGTGGATGGCTATGTAGAAAGGGATTGAACCAGAAATTATGGGTAATGTCATGTAATGTCAAGCGCGTGATTGATAAACCCGTGTAGGATATACACCTATTAAATGATCCTTCTTTCATTGAATGCTGCGTTTTTTTTCCTTCTTAGTTTCCACTGACGTAACAAACCTCTTCCGCCAACGCTTCCGCAAACCTTGCGCGGATGAAAACGTAGCTTCCGCAAGCTCATGTCTTTATACATCGCTTCCATGAGCTTCCCCGTTGGTAGGTTTGGGATGGTTTGGGTGATTTGCTTCCGCGGCCTAGGTGTAGAGGATGTTTTCCTATCTTTGGGGAGTATGATTGTGCTTTTTTTAAGCTTCCACGACACTTCCGCGAAACTTTCCTTCCGCGGTGCTTCCACACCCTTCCGCGCGTGCAGCCACACGCACATACTCACCCTGTTATGACTGGACGAATACTACCGAAGACTAACGATAAAAAAAACGGCTCCCTCATGTGTTTGCTCCAATCTTTGATGGTTAAATTTCCAGTTTTCCCGTTGAGAAACCCTGTTTTGCCATGGTCTCTTCCATTTTTTGCTAAGCAGCACACAGGCCGATAGGACGCACGAGAAGAAGCCCATGAGTTGAGGGAAGCTGTCCATCAAGCGATGGATGGTCAGAGCTGAGATGTTCGCCAAGACGACGCCCAGAATCAGCAGCAGGATCTGTTGATACAGCGGCGTCCTGAAGCTATCGGACCGATGGATTGGCGGGAAAATCTTAATCGGAAACCATGGATTTTCCAATGAAATATGGGTGTGTCCTGTAAATGTTCCCTCAAATAAACCAATCCATTGATATCGGCTATGAGCCCTGGCCCGGTCATGTTTGGTCATGCTTGGTCCGGCGGTTTTAATTGCAGAATGATTAGCCAAAATCGTCATTTCAGTTGTTGGGATGACACAACTAAATTACATATGTTAAACCACCGACTATAATACCTATAGTAACTAGTAGCGAGCTTCGCTAGCAATTTTGGATGTATCTGTTACATCTGGCTGAAGTGCAAAAATTCACTCACCTGAAAATATCTGAAGTGAGGCCAATTTGCAGATGATTCCCGTTACCAGTGATGTCAGAGTGGGTTTTTTTGGTGAAAATTCTTCCATAAATATCATAAATCTGCTAAAAATAGATCGCATTTTTGGGTGAAAATCCTGAGTCTTTTTTGTTCATCCCATTTTGATCCATTTGGCTGAACAATCCTTGGTGTTGCTGGTCACATTGCCACTTGAAAACATTGCCATTTCTGATGCTTCAACCATGTGAAATCGGATGTCAATTTGGAGAGTACAATCCCTCGCGAACGGCTTAAAGCCACCTTAACATAATGAGCTTTAATATTCAATGTGTTCTTTTTTTTACAGAAAAATAGAATGATCTTAGCCAAGCTGAGGATTTCCAAATCAGCTCCACCACGAAAAATTCTTGAAATCCGCAGCTGAAAGCGGCCCAGGCAGCTCAGCTTTCATCCAAGCCACAAGCCCAGAGGATCAGCCAACCAACTGGCCATGACCGTGGAGATCAAGGTGCAGGTGGGGATGGCCGCAAAACCTGCCAGCGGCGATGGACGGTCACGGGGGTTGGCTGGATCAGTCGAGGTGAAGCGGAACTCGAAGGCCATGATGTGGTGATGGTTAATTACATATATGACTATATATTATTATACTATCAGTATTCATTATGGATACATATATATATACATATGACTATATATATATTACTATCATTGTTTTTGTATATGACTATCATTATCTATCATAATCATATTGTTATAATATTAATATGCAATAATGATGATCAGTACGATGGTGACGATGATGCTGAATTGTCGCTGGTCGCCAGTCAGTGCCTGCTTGGACTGCAAGTGAAGGGAGGAGCAGCAAACAAACATCGACCTTGCTATAAGTCTCTACAAGGTGGGGCCCCCTAGATAGCTAACTTGGTTTATAACTTCAATAACTATGGTTTATTGTACTTATAACTTATAACTATAGTTACTGAGCCTTATAAACCAACTTATATCTTGGGGGCCTCACATTGTAGTAAACTAACATAGCTATGGAAAATCACCATTTATAGTGAGTTTTCCCATTAAACATGGTGATTTTCCATAGTTATGTAAACGTTTACCAGAGGGTAACATGTTCAGGGCCGGTGAACCAAAAAAAAACCTTCCAAAAAAAAAATACAGTCCCGAATCCCCACCTGGGAAGAACTGTATGGATCGGAGGACCTCAGCGGATATCTCTACTGCTAGCGGGTGGTGAGAGCCAAAATAAGCCACATTGTATTACTCATTGGATTGGTTTAAGGGAAAATCTACAGGAAACCATGGTGTTTACCATCAAATATAGGGCTTTCCTGTACATTTTCCCATCATGTAATTCTATGAATTACAACCTGTGTTTACCATTTGGCGATAATCTATACTATAAAGGTTTGAAGATTGGGGTCTATCGTTTAGACTTTATCGTGGCCTCCATTTTCATGTCACTTTCAGGGTCCATATACGTCAACTTCCAGTCATATGCTTGCATCTAGCTCTGGATCCTTAACTCCACTTGGATGCAAACTCTTGGGTTTGGCACAGGATTTGGCAAGGAGGAACAAATTTGGGCTGTTTTGAATATTCAAAAACCACTTCCCAATTTCGAACCATGCCGACGATTGCCCCACATTTTTGCTGAAATCCTCAATACTTGACCCAATTGGTCACATCGCTGCCATGAAAGAGATATGCACGTCTTTTATTCTTTGAGGCGTTCATCTCAATTAGACGACATCGCCCCATTTTTCTGAACACGCTCACTTAAGGTACCATTCCTATAACATCCTAAAACTAATATAGACCCTGCCATGATTTGAGGGTTGGAAGACCAGTTTCCTCTCAAAATGGCCCTCAGGGACTTGTGGCTAACTTTGCTGAATGGTACATGAGCCCATTATCCCATGATATTCCAAAAAACGTCCCCAGTGTATCCCCGCCATATTCCAATGTTATACGTCGCATTATATCCCAGTCTATGGTACCCTCTGGTAATTTGTTACATAACTATGGACAAATCACCATCGAAATAGTGAATTTTCCCATGAAAAATGGTGGATCGTTCCAGTTCGTTTTTGGTTAAGGTTTACCAGAGGGTAATTCATCCAGAATTATCCATGACATTCCCATAAATATCCAATTCATGTGGGTAAAACAATTCATGGTGGATCTTTCCATAGTTTTTCAGCTGTGACTTTTTCCTAACTTGGGGTCATATCTTATGGTCGAGTGAACCAACGGGACGGAACGTCATCCCGCCATCCTTTAAAAGGGCCGACATCTCGTCCAGTGGTTGGCGTCCCATTTTTTTTGGACTAAGATGAGATTGACGATTCCACCAAACAGTACTCATTGGTGGTATACCTACCATTAGTACAAGTCGTGAGGCCCCCAAAAACGATAGCGTTCAGTTGGGGTGAACTAATAACTCCCATTTCACTATGGTGTTCATGGTATGCAAATAACGAACTAGTTACTGGGACGAATCTAAACCAACGTTCACATATCTTGGGGGCCTCACATTGTAGTGATTAATTGTGTAGAAAAATAGTGATTAATAGCGTATGAATGGTGATTAATGGTGATTAATAGTGATTAACTTATCTGGTTGGTGGTATACCTACCCCTCTGAAAAATGATGGAGTTCGTCGGTTGGGATGATGAAATTCCCAATAGATGGAAAAAGAAAATTCATGTTCCAAACCACCAAACAGCATATAAAATACATATTGACAAGATAATGTAACATAGTATTCCGTTTATATTCCCAGATATGAAGAGGATCCGGACAACCGGATTTTTGTTCCCCAGTATTTCCAAGTGTTGCTTGTAAAATTCCATTAAAATCAGCTTAAATCCGCCTTTAGAATCCCATGAAATTCCATTAGAATCCCAATGAACCCCCATTGAAAATCTCGCGAGTTGGAATTAATTCTCACTAAATTCCCACTAAATATCATTGATTCCCACTAATTCACACTAAATCCCATCAATTCCCACTATCTCCCACTAAGTCCTATTGATTCCCATTTGAAATCAATTTGAATAGAATCCTGTTAAAATACCATGAAAACCCCTGTAAATGATGGTTGAACTGTTCCCAGTCATCACCATTTTTATAGGTGGTATATATAAACCATTCCCAGTCATGGCTGCTTTATGACATTGTTTTTCCCACATTAATGGATATGAAAGGGAAATGGTTCACACTTGAATTATCATGAATCCCATTAAAATCCATTTTTTTAATACAATTAAATATGTCATGGACATCCCATTAGAATCCCATTAGAATCCCATGAAAATACCATGACAATCCCACCATTCAGGTCCATTCAGATCCCTAACTTCAACCAGGCCGCGATGAGCGTGGGACTGCTTCTCCAGCGCGGCAGTCGGTCCAGTTGTTGCTCGTCCAATGGCTGGCGATCCTCCACCAGGATCACACGTAGCACCTGGTGACCGTGGTGGAAGGGGGAAACCCATAGGAAATCATGGGTTAAACCCTAGGAAATCATAGGAAACCCATAGGAAATCATAGGAAACCACAGGCTAAACCCTAGGAAACCTATAGGAAAATGGTGATTGGAGCCAAGAAAAATGGTATAAATTGTGGGATTTAGAGCTGTTTTATGTCAACCTATTTAGAGATATTAATGAACCATGATCTAGTATATAAGTGATGATCTGATACTTATTACTCCAGGGTTGACATTATAGGATGATTTCACCATCAAATATGGATTGAAATATGGGTTTTAGATTGTTTTACTAGTAACAATTGGTACTGGAACTCGACCAATAATTGCTGGATTGGAGCGCCAAGTATGGGTTAAAACCCTCTGGTAATTTATAAATGTTTGCTATTGTATAGATGACCCTCGCAGTTCGGTGATTTGCCTGTTAAAAATTGTTATGTTCCGTAGCGAACTGTGAAAATTTACCAGATTAACCAGAAAAAATGGGACTGGAACTGGAAAAAATGCTGGAATTTAGCATCGATCAAACATTGTGAAACATGAAGATTTATCCTAACCAGGGAACATGCGGATTTAACATGATTTTTGCCTAACCACACCATGGGGTTTCACCAAGAAAAATGTGGATAGACTTGATAAATTCTGGGACAAGCGTTTTTCAACTATTGGCATCTGAAATTTAGCCCGTGATATTGTGGGATATGTCGATTGTCGCAAAATGGAAAATATGCCGAAATTGGTGTCACACCGAATGGGGAAGATCATGACAAACCATTGGATCTGGGGCTTTGGGGTTTTCGATTTTCAGACAAACTTGTAAGGTTCGATATGCACCAGAATAACTTTTGGTCAAAGAATATATGCTCTGGTAACTTAAGATATGGAGAATGCCTCGTTTGTGGATGATTTACCCATTGAACACGGCCATGTTCATCCATGTTCCATGTTCCATGGCTATCTTGCCAGAGGGTAAAACAAATGTACCCAGAGGCTGAGCCTCTGGGCTATGTGAAATGGCCAATCTATAGATGATCTGTGATGATTTCGCTGCAATTTAGCTCTGAAAAAGGTGATTTCCCAGAGGAAAAATGGGCCAGATCGACCTGCAACATCCCTGCCACTCTTGGAACCTCTTCCAGAACCCTACAATGTGAGGCCCCCGTTCGATATGTGAACGTTGGTTTAGATTCGCCCCAGTAGCTATAGTTATAAATACCATAAACCATAGTGAAATGGGAGTTCTGTTCATCAACTTAGCTATCTTGGGGGCCTCACATTGTGTATATATATATACTCTCCGGTGTCATCAAACGTGGCAAGCGGGAAAATCCACCTGAATTTATATGTTTATTTTCCCATTCAAAGCAAGCTCCATGTAGAATTTTAGTGGATTTCCAGTTGCCATGTTTGATTACCGGAGGGTGTGTATATATATATATACATAAAGTATTGGTATATTTACACACACATACATACATGTATATATATGTATATATATATATGTATATATATATATGTATATGTATATATATATGTATATATATATATATGTATATATGTATATATATATATATATGTATGTATATATATATATATGTATGTATATATATATATGTTTCTAAAGTATTGAGTCTGCTAAGTGTGGTATCATACAGTATTTCTTGGGTTCATGGTGGTGTTGGAATTCAGGCTGGTTGTTGAGCCAAGAAAAACGGCATCTTCACCAAGGGACATGGCAAGTCTTGATCATCCATAGTTCAAAATGATACATCCTTGACAAATGGTAGTTTAATCATTTTAATATCGATAATTCACAATACCTGTCATCTTTCTGGTAAAAAAATAAGTCATCATCATCATCATCATCGTTTCTTCTTCTTCTTCTTCTTCTTCTTAGAAAACATCGTCATCGTCGTCATCATCCATCGTCGTCATCGTCGTCATCCATCGTCATCGTCCATGTTCCCTCGCTGACCAGTTCCGGGAAATCCAGAATCAGATGGAGCACAAGCGATTTTCACATCGCTCGATGTTAAGGAATCCCTTCGCTCAAGCTAGATTTTGCCCCCCCCCAAAAAAAAAAAAATGTGGATGCCCCAAAATGACGTGTTTCTCATTAGTAAAAAAAAATATCCAACAGACCCATCCTTCAACGGACCCATCCTCAAATGTCCGCCAAATTTAGCCAGAGGGACCACAAATTGAAGCACGATAATCAATGCAGTCAGGCCAATACTGTCCCTGCAGGGAAGAGTTGCTGCTGAGCCCTTTTTTCAATGTGACCAAGACGATAATGTGGGAGTGCGATCCTCTCAAAATGGAGATACTGTGTGTATTGTGTATACATATCTATATATATATATACACCCGTATGTGTATATATAGTGTTTATATATGTATATAGTATTATATACATAGAAACTTCCTCTATGTATACAAGTATATACACAGGACTTTTTCTATACTATATACACAATATGTATATCACTATAGAAGTAAATTCAGCCATCTTGAAATTCGGTAGATGTGCCATCCTACTAAGAATGGCTTTAGAATCTCCATGGAGCTCTTTATCGAAGCTGAAAAAAACCCTGGTCCTGGATGTGTTGACCGGCCAGGAGCAAGCTTCCATGAAGAAACTTGTTGGTTGAATGATGATTGCTAGGCTATTCAACAATGTCTCTAATTTGAATAGGTTTCATGATTCCCAAACGCACAAAATGGTTCAATGGATTTCGAATATCTATGAATATCTACTAGCATTTCCCACTTAAAAATGCACCAAATTGAGGCTAAATTTAGGTCATCTCACAATGGATTGATGATCATTATCCAATATGGGTGTATTTTTTCGATGGATTGTTTAACAGTGGCACATATGAGTCCATCTTGGTGTATATATAATATAATATGGATATTATATAATATGGATGTACATATATATATATTCATATATCATATGGATAATATGTACATATTATATATCGGATATTATATACTTTATAGACAATGTGGTAAACCCAATGCGATAAACCGTCCCGGAGTCATCACCATTTTCAAGGGATTTGTCAAGCATCCCCAAATGGTAGGTGTGTTGTGTTTTGAATTCTCGCATTACTCGATTTAGTAATAAAAAAATCTATATATTATATAAATCATTATAAATCTACTAATTTAGATAATAGATACAGATCCTATTCTCGCATTACCAAACTATAGTTTTTAACAAATTCATATAGATAATAGATACCATCCTAAGCTTAGTATTCTTAGATCTTAGTTTGGTTGACGTTTTGGCTCTTGCTGAACTTGCTGATCCCAAAACTCGGCGTAGCGAAGCGGCTTCTACTCACGGCCTCGCTGTCCAACGACTCCCCGCTTTGTTTTGGAAGCTAAAGGCATCCTGAACGACTAACGCGCACCATGGGAGATATGGGAAATCTATGGGAAATACAAGGTTAAGATGGGTTAATACCGGCTAATAATGGTTAAGAATGGGAAATATATGTAGGGAATGTGTGATACCCTGCCAGCCAGGTTCGATTACTAGAGGGTTTTTAGCCAACAAGAATGGAGATAGTGGGGATATGTCATACCAGTTAGATATTCTTGGTATATAAATGGGATAATCATGGGGATAGAACGGAGATATGTCATGGAGACATCAAGGTGGTGCCTAATATAGCTAAATCATGCTAAATCGGTTTAGAACTAACATCACTAGGGTTTATGTATGTTTATTGTAAGTATCTATAGTTATGTTAATTATAAACCAACTAAACCAACAATCAAAGACAATTGCCTTCCGCTTCGGGTTCGTTTGTTTACTCACCTAGTTGGAGTTTATAAACCAACTGGACCAAGCCTTTTTCATGGTACCGGTGGGTGAACGGGATTGCCTCTGCACGGATTCACGGATGATGAGAATCACCAGGCATGTCCCCCTTCAGTAAAAGTACTCTCCGGTGTCATCAAACGTGTCAAGCTGGAAAATCCACCTTAATTTATATGTTGATTTTCCCATTCAAAGCAAGCTCCATGTAGAATTTTAGTGGATTTTCCAGTTGCCATGTTTGATGACACAAAGGAGGGTACGTCTATCTGAGACTATCTGTGAAAACTGGCTCATCCCATCCTCCACGGGAGAATGATCTCATGGACATCCCCGAACTCGGCAAAAACGGGCTCGGCAAAATGTGAAAATCGGGCTGAAGCTAAATGGAAAATCTGGCGGTAAAACGCCATTTAAAATCATAGGCGGTATGGTTACCATTAATATAAACCATTCCCAGTAAATAAGGGTGGTAAAAATGACATGGTTTTTCCCACATAAATAAGGGATTGTCCAGCAAATCATGTTTGATGACACCAGAGCGTACTGAACGTTTCGGTGAAGCGTGCCATTCCCTAAATCGTCGTAAAACGACGTTGATTTCTCGGTAGAGCTGGCGAGCTTTTTTTTGTTTTCAGTTTCTAGGCCAAAGGGGATGACCTCATCAATCCCCACATTTACATCCACTATTCATCTGCTATTGTAGAAATAAGGATATTAAACGTTTACATGGCAGTGTGTCAAAACCTTGTACCCCTGGTGAACATCAAAATAGCTGGTAAATGGATGTTCATCCCACTAAAAATTGTATGTATAGGTATTGATCCATACCCACATAGCTAATGGAAAATGGCCCATAGAAATAGATGGTTTGCCTTAAAAATAGTGATTTTCTATACCCTCTGGTAAACGTTAACAAACAACTATGGAAAGATCCACCATGCTATTAATGGGAAAATTCACTATTTCGACTGGGCCATGGCTTCAATAGCTATGTAAACGTTTAATATCCTTATGATTCCATATGTTTGACTTACTGGTGCGTTTTACGTAGGGTTGCTGGATGGGTTGCTAGGGGTTGCTGGGATGATCTGCTTGATAGTTCGCCAGTGGATCATTCCCAGTAAGTTGATGCTGAATTCCCCAACTTCCGGCCACTTGGCCACCAAGGCACTGTTTCCTGGCTTTCCAGCCAGAGTCCTGTCTCCCCGGCGTAGACCACCATGACACCAAGGCCACCGCCGGTGAAAACCGATGCGAAAATCTTCATCACCAGCTGCATCATGTTCTTCTTGGGCGGAGCTCCCACCTCCGACTCAGATCCGTTGTAAAAAATGAGGTGCAAAATTCTGCCAGTTGCCCAAAAACCTAGAAACTGTGAGTGTAAAACGTGTTGCTTGGCTGCAAGTTGATCTCTGGATCAGTACCAGTGATCAGTTTTAAAGATCGCTGATGTGGATTCTGGGTAGTTGCCCAAGTGTCAATCACAGGACATGAGCAAAGCAATTGGGGGCCCTTGCGCCTCCAACTGTTCACCAAAAATCGCCCTGGGAGACCAGTTTTACTTGCAACGGACTCAGAGTGATCCATTATGATCTGACAATCTGATTCATCAACCCCGTGTTCCAACCACGTATTCTATACATGTGTAAGATCTGAGGTAGTTCATATCCAACTCCAACCCCACATCTGAGTATAGTTTGATCCAATATAACCAACCCCATATGAAAAGAAACCACAACGTCGTTGATTCACATTGATGTATTCCAAAAAGCCGAACCTGAAGCCCCGGGCTTTTTATGTGACACGTTTTATAATAGTGACACGTCTCGTTCTCGTGACACGTCAACACGTCATGTTTTTTTTCGCCCCCATCCCACCTCTGGGGGTTTGCCCTCCATCAGCGCATTGATCACCAGGGTAAGGATACTGAAGCCGTAGCCAACGCTGCTTGAGATGATGATGGCATTCACAATGGAGGCCCACTTCGCCGTTAAGATGCAGCCTGACATTGCTCGATTCTGGGGATCTGGGGGATCGCTGGATGCTAAACGTGCATATTTCCATGGGAAAATCCATGGATCCAAAGTTGAAATATGTTGAAATGGGAACAAAAAACTGGGGCTAGCCCAGGACTTAGGAAACCATCGGAAACCTCCACGGGGGATGTAGTTTCAGCATGTTTCAGCTCGTTTCGTCTTTCAAAATCAGCATGAATCCCATGAAATGAAGAGATCCCGGCAAACGCCACTTTGCTTCCACTGACGAATATCACTTGACTACGGTTCAAATTGAGGGAACCCAAAATAGTGAACGTTCTTTTAAAGTTGACATGGATACCCTGTTCTTGAATCAGACATGCCCAATCATGGTAGTAGATGCCCAAAGCAGTTGTGGTCCAAAACTTCCCACGCGTTCATCAATCATAATCAATCATGTATCTCAGTATCTCCCAACAAATATGTTTGATAAATTTTCACAGAAATATGTCAAGCAGAACCAACTTGTCCATTCTTTCGAGCATATGCAAGCCATTCATTGTAGAGTTCCATGGCTTTCCAACCCAATAATGACCCCATCTCCCAAGTCAAATCCCACAATCATATTCTTCGCCAAAAAAAAAAAACTATTCCCACTAGATCTGGGAAAAACATGCTTGGTGTTCTGGGCATCTCCCATTTTTTGGCGGCTAGAAATGGCATTTTTTGCCATGCCATTTTTTGGGGGATGCAGAGTTTTCGACTTTTTTTTCATCCCGTCCGTGGAACATCATGGAACAAATCCCATGGGTTTTTCCCATGAAATTTCTGGAGGTGTCCATATTTCGATTTTCTCTTCAAATGGCAGTGTGTCAAAACCTTGTACCCCTGGTGAACATCAAAATAGCTGGTAAATGGATGTTCATTCCCCTAAGAATGGTATTAATAGGTATTGATCCATACCAAAATGATTCTATGATTGGCAAATGTTCCCATGTTCATCATGTTCATCATGGCTATTCTCAAAAACTCGGTTGGTTTCCCATGCGATTCCCACGTTCGAAAATCCCCGCGGCCACGTCCCACGAGCCGTCCCGTTCCGTTCGCGTTTCGCATCGCCAAAGGACCTGAGGTCAGCGCAGCCGCGGTGCTGCCAGAGAGGACCTGTCCGGTGATCGTCCGGGCGATCATGTTGATCTTGGTCGCCTGGAGATCTGGAGGAGATGAGATGATCTACCCTCTGGTAAACTAACATACAATGTGAGGCCCCCAAGATACGTTTACATAGCTATATATGGAACTCGATCATGGTGCATATCCATACAATTGTGAGGCCCCCAAGATATGTTTGTTGGTTTATGTTCACCCCAGTAACTAGTTGGTTATAAATACCATAAACCATAGTTATTGGAATATCATGGGATATCGGATTTTTCCTTCTGGTAATTATCACCACCAGTATCATGGAGATCATGGAGATCATGGGACATAGAATGGGAATAACATATTGTACACACACACATATATATATATATATGGGCTATACCCTCTGGTAAACGTTTACATAGCTATTGAAGCCATGGCCCAGTCGAAATAGTGGATTTACCCATGAAAAATGGTGATTTTCCAGTTCGTTATTTTGACATAACCAGAGGCTATGGGGTATGGTCATCCATCCCAGAATGGCAACCATTCCACATGGGACATAGAATGGATTGACATTCAGATGAACCATCCCATGGGACACAAACCAATATCATCCCAAAGAACAGGGAGAATCTATGAGAATATGGGATAAGGAATGGGAATAGAATGGGAAGTGGAATAGGATTTGATGATGACCCACCAGGAATAAGAGAATATAATGGAAATAGTGGAAATAGAATGGAAAAAGCATCCATCAACGGGAAAATAGTGGGAAAAAGATGGGAATAGAATATGGGATAGGGAAATTGAATCAGGTGATAGTCCCACACGTTTTCCTAACACATGATTAGAGATGGGAAATAGAGTGGGAATAGAAGTTGATAGGGATATGATGGGGATGCAATAATATTTACATATATATATATGATATATATATATATATGTATGATATATACATATATATGATATATATATATATATATGTATGATATAATATATGTGTATGATATATACATATGATACATATATATATATAATAGATATATATATAATAGATATATATATATATATAATAGATATATATATATATGTATGATATATACATATATATATATATATATGTGTATGATATATACATATGATACATATATATATATATATATAATAGATATATATATAATAGATATATATATATAATAGATATATATATATATGTATGATATATACATATATATATATGTATGATATATACATATGATACATATATATATAATAGATATATATAATAGATATATATATATATAATAGATATATATATATATATAGTAAATATATATATATATCATATATATATAAGCAACAATAATGGGAATAGAATGGGAATGAGATCAGATTTTTTTTAAAACATGAGTGAAGTGAAATGATCTCCAACTGAAGAAATGGTGTACATGGGGTAATACCAAATTTCACCCATTTGCGAATCGTTTTCTATTGGATTTACCACAAAAGTTCTGGGATAAATGGCATTTAATGGTGGTTTAATGGGATTTTTAATGGTGGTTTAATGGGATCTAATGGGAATTTAATGGCATCTGGTTGGTAGTATACCTACCCCTCTGAAAAATGATGGAGTTCGTCAGTGGGGATTATGACATTCCCAATATATGGAAAATAAAAAATGTTCCAAGCCGCCAACCAGATTATGTAAAATATAACGGGAATAGAATCGGAAATATCATGGGAATAAAATGGGAATGGGGAATGAGCTTAGATAGAACATGGGCGGAAAAAGCATCAACAGGAACAGCATGGTATACAGTAGCCAATTGAAAAATGATGCAAATGTTATTTATCTCTAAGACTCTAAGGTGGTTTGCTGTGGGTCTACTGTGATGTCAAATATGTCATGTCCGTGTAGTCAATATAGATTCCCGATTTATGGTGGATTTCCCAATGGGAAAATGAAGAATCACCATCCAAATTCAACATGGAACCTTTAAGAAAATGGTCTGGAAGATTACGTTGTTATTGAATATTGCTAGTTTGGAATATGTGAAAATCAGGGGGTGTATATATACCAGATGGTGCCTTGGTTTGCTAAGTTGGTTTATAGCGACAATGACTACAGTAGATACATTTTGATAGTGTGACAACCATATACGTTGTGACAATTGATGGCACATAGTGTTGCTGCGATCATCATTATAAATTATACAGTAACTTATTTGTATACGTGTACTTATCAATATGTGCATAAATAACTGTAGTTGTATATACACATATTCTCACCATTGTCATCGTCGTCATCGTCATCATCATGATGCAATTAGTATTCCCATATCATATCAATAATATACTGGTACTTATTACATGTATATAGATAGGTATTGTCGTCATCATTATCATCAACACCACCACCACCACCGTCATCATCATCCTCCTCGTCATCATCATCCTCCTCGTCGTCATCATGATGTTTGCTAGTTATTGTTACTAATGATCGTTCCACATGTCAAAAAAGTTGTCACTCCTATCATTCTTGTCATGTTCATTATCAATGGCATCATTTCAGGAACCTAAATTGGAGGTACCTAGTATATGTAAGGCCTATGTAAGGCCTATGTAAGGGAATATCCCCACAAAATATGGCCTTATATGGCACAGTACCTCCATTTTCGGATCCTGAAATTCCCATTGATCAATGGCGTCATCGTTAGATTTATCTACCACTCTTGGGCATCCCCTCCAGGGCCCAGCTCCACATCGCACCTTTCCCTGAGCACTACTGATGGCGAAGTACACCCCAGTCAGCCCGTACTTCCTCGGAGAATTGAACGATGGTAGAAGTGGTTACCCCATGTCAGACATGTCTGAAACTAGAGTATACAGTATACCATATGTTTTTTCCATGTGAATGGGAAAAATACTTAAAAATACTGATGGATATTCAGAGGTACCCTATTTTCAGACAATACCATACGTCCAAGAATGGGTCAGCTGGGATCTATGAGAATGAGGTATGTGTGTGTGATACATGTCATGCTACAAACACGATTTCGGCTCATGAAATTGACCATTTCCCATATTAAAAAAGGGGAATGGGTCGGCCACCTATTGCAGACGGTCTTTGACTTTTATATATGCGTCACCAGCTCTGGAAACCTTCTCCATCCTTGGCCATCTGGGTTTGTCTGAGAATTTAGGGGAAAACCAGGCAAAACCTGATAGAAAACCCCCCACATCCACTTGTGAATCATCATGTTCCCCATGAAAATTACATAACACATCTTACCATCTTTGGGTGGATGAATCCCCCCATTCTCGGACACATCATGACACATCACGTCGAGTCGTCGATGCCAAGCGTCAGCAGTGTAGGAATCAACCTCTCCAAAGATGCCTTCACGAAGGATAAGGTGAAGCCCGCGATAATCACGTAGCTCCCTGGCGAGTTTGTGCAGAGTCATCTCCTGGTGATAAAATTTGGGGAAAAATGCTTGCGCAATGATTTGTAGAGTTGCTAATAATAATAATGATGAATAAATAAACAAATAAATTGATAAATAAAAAAATAAATAAATAAATAAACAAATAAATAATATATATATAGATAGATAGATAGATAGATAGATAAAGGTTGGAATGGGACTGAATAATGGTTGTTTTCTGAAACCTGGATGTCGGGGTAACTTTTCGGTGGGTGCTCTTTGGCCTGTTTCGGAGCTGGCCGAAAAATGACTGGGAATATATATATATATATATAGCCACATACAAAAGTTCACAACAAAATGCACATGTGATCATCCGTTTTGTCTGGAACCTTCACATACCTTCACCATAGTAACCCAAATCCGATCGTTGGCCCCCCACTCCATCCACAATCTGCAGAAAGTGCACGTGTTGTTCCTCTGAAATTCACAGGTGAGCTGTATAGTTTATACATTACCCTCTGGTATTTTAATATAGCTATGGAACATCACTATTTTTTGTATCATATTATATGTAATTCATCTATAAATGAACCATTTTCCATAGCTATGTAACAAATTGAAGGTTTCTGCCCTTGGATTTAGAGGGCAACCCATGTCTTGAACAACCACTGCTGGCAATACATCATTCATACGTCATAGTCATATTATGGCTATGGGTAAAAACTCAATAAACACAAAAAAAACATGAGTGAATCACTATCCGGCTCTAATCTACTCACACACAACATTTCTGGGGAACAGAAGGGCTCCACAAGGGAATCATCTCAGGTGACATCTAGATCTCGTTACCATCTCCGCGTTGGCCAAAGCCATGTTTGATGATGTCCATTGCCATTTTCTGGTTGCTGAAATCCCCATCGTTTGCTGGTTGTCTCCAGCAAGGCCTCTCCAGCAATTCACCAAGTATCTGGAGAAATCATCACAATTAACCCGAAAAGTTCGGCAATTTGGGGATAGGTTAACCATAAACTAACCAGATTAACCATTATCTCCAGGACATTTTTGGCCGTGAAAAGTTCGGCAATGGGTGGAATCCCCAATCTCCGCCTTGCGCTGCCAAATTATTTTCCGTCAACGTGAAGGTGCCCAGTGCCAAGTAAAACCTGGGACAGGGACCCTTGGGACCCGGCAGGTCGTCCATCCTTCACGACCCATAGCGGCTCCATGCGGCACGGCAATCGCTGATCAAATGGGTCCAGGTTGTCCAGGTTTTGCAAAGGTGACTTTCGGGAAAATCCATCATTTAGTTATTTAGTTCGAAGATTTTCCCAGTAATTACTGTAAAACCTTCATTTATAGGGGATGGATGGATGGATGGGTTAATTCTACAATGTGAGGCCCCCGTTCGATAGCTAAGTTCATTTATAAGTCCAATTTCACTATGGTTTATGGTACGCAAATAACGAACTAGTTACTGGGGCGAATCTAAACCAACGTTCACATATCTAACGGGGGCCTCACATTGTAGTGATTAATGGTGTAGAAAAATAGTGATTAATAGTGTATTAATGGTGATTAATGGTGATTAATAGTGATTAACTTATCTGGTAAACTAACATAACTATGGAAAATCACCATTTTCAACGGGAAAATCCACTATAAATGGTCATTTTCAATAGCTATTTTGACATAACCAGAGGGTATCTGGTTGGTGGTATACCTACCCCTCAAATCCCTCATGTCTCAGGTCTCAGGTCTCCATCCCAGGTCCATCCCAAAAGGCAGACCACTGATCCTCCAAGCGACAAAATCCCGACGCTGGTGAGACGGCGCAGGAAGGGCACCAGGTATTCCACGGAATAGGCTAAAATCTCGGCAATGAGGTAGTAGAGCCTCAAGAGTACCTGGGAAATGCTGACGAAATGGATGGAAATGGTGACTCACGACTCACTTGACCAACGAAAACGCTGAGACTTCATCCACTAAACTTTCATAGTGATTGAAGAAGGCCAAGAAAAGTACGTGTGTATTGTTTACCATATATATATACACACATATTGATTTATGTTTTTATGTATTTACATATTTACACATTTATTTACATATTTACACATTTATTTATATTTATATGTTTATATATTTATATATCTATTTACATTATCTATATTATTTATATTAATTATATTATTTATATTATGTATATCACTTATATTATCTATATGTGTTTATCTATATTTATATTCATATATTTATAATTTGTATATTCATTTATATATCCATTGTGAGTGTGTGCATATATATATATATGATTATCTATATATACATACACAGATCCATATATATATATAGCTACCCCAATCCATTGAAAGGCACTAGAGCAACCTTTTGAGTATCTTGTTGTGTCATGAAGGGAGTCAAAGTTCTGCCCGAAATTCATGCCATGGTTTCTTACGGAAAAAAATCCATGCGGCCATAGTCAAGTCCCTGGTTCCTTACGAAAAAATCGGGATCCTGATGACCAGCATTCCTCGTTGATCTCACGACCATCTGGACATGGTCCTAACGGTGGCACAGCCCTTGGATCATCCGAACTAAAACCTGTGGATATCTGTGGATCGATGATGAAATCCCGAACGATCCACCTCTATTTCTACCCTCTGGTTATGACATTCACAGTTCGCCATCGAAAGATACCCACCATGTTATTAATAGGTAAACACCATCTATTTCTATGGGCCATCTATACCATGGCTATGTTAGTCATAACTAGAGGGTAATCCGAAAATCCAGTTGTTTGCTATCTTTGATCAGCGGACTCTCAAAACATCAAAACATCGCCATTTCCCGGAACCCAGTAAAAATCAGCTCCCTTCACCAGGTGACATTTTTCTTTCGTGGCGGCTCAGGCCTTTCCAGCTTTTTCATTTTCAGGCAGCTCATCTTGTTGCCAATGTAGATCAAAGGAGGGTCATTCAGATACTCACACGCCTGCAAACCGCAGACAGCAGAAGTGCGGAGCCCTTCACCCCTCAAATTCTGCAGGGGTGTTTCTCTGTCACTCGGGAAGAGCACATTTATATCGGAGAAGCAGCTCTGATTCTGGTACTTTTCCAATAAATACATGTAGTTCTAGCCAAACGGTGTTTTTTCCCCTAGCATAGATATGTACTGTATGTCTTTATATATATATACATACACATACACATACAGGTATCTGTGCCATGGTCAAAACATGGTATGTCACATGGGGTATGGGGAATTCGTTGTAGAACCAGCATTTTTACCACTATGGATTTTTCGGAATGACCATCCGCCAATATGGGTTGTAAATGGTTAAATAATTATGTAATCCAACTTTTGGTCATAGTTGCTTGTACGAATCCCAAAAAAAATAACCATGAAAATCCCGGCCCGTAAAAATTCCAGGTTGTTTCATGGATAAATCCGTATTTGTAGTGAGTTAATGCCCCATCATTCCTGATATCAAGCTGGTTTTGACAGCGGTGATGGTCCAATCCCAGACCTTTCATCATTTTTCATGCTTAAATCACCATGTTTGTGGCCATTTTCGAAAAAACATGCCATGGTTTTCACCGTTTCTCCTTTTTCTTCCCCATGGCTGTCATTCACTGGATTGGTTTTGCTGGGAAAATCTTCACCGGAAACCATCGATTTTCCCATTAAATTAATGGGGTTTTCCTGTAAATTTTCCCTTAAACCATAGGAAAACCCCATATAAATAATGGGAAAATCTATGGTTTCCAATCCATGGCTGTGATGGCAAATTCCTTTTTTCGCAGCCGGGATCGCACCTTAGCCACCACCGCACCATAGGGCACGATCTGCACCGCGGCGCTCACGGTGCGGCCCGTGGCGGTCATCATCAATCCGTACTCCACGTGGATCTTGTCGCAGCGCTTGCAGGCCTCGTGACTGGGACTGTTTTTTGGGACGTGTACGTTGTACATGTTCATATATGGATATTATATATATGGTTAATATTCATGATTATATGTATGTGTGTATGTGTGGTTCATATATTCATGGTTACATAATATTCATATGGATTACACATATACATGATTAATATATATATATATGATACCATATATATATATGTGATTATATGGTTAATATTCATGATTGTTGTCATAAATTGTCATGTCTGACTGTTATTATATGTCACAAAAATCACATTATGGTTACAATGTGAGGCCCCCAAGATAGCTAAGTTGGTTTATAACTCCAATAACTACGGTTTATGGTACTCATAACTATAGTTACTGGGGTGAACATAAACCAACAAACATATCTTGGGCCCTCACATTGTATAGATGATCATAGAATATCATATATAGATTTATCTATATGTTTCTCTATGAATCAGGATTTAATGGGTTAGTCATTTTTCGCCACAACTAGGATGTAGCGTGATGTAGCGTCATAGTGCATACCTGGCATACCTCTCCCCCAGGTCATTGGAAGGTCACCCTGGCATGGAAAGGAAACCATGACTCTGGCATGTCCCATAAGTACAGTATTAAGGCCCCAAAAAGCCAGTTATACGTTGGGATGAAAGAACTTCTAAAAACTAAGGAAAAATATCATCATAATCCCATTTATAACTGGTTGGTGGTTGACCCACCCCTCTGAAAAATATGAAAGTCAGATTGGATCATCATCCCAACTATTGGGGAAAATAAAACATGTTCCAAACCACCAACCAGATAACTGTTAGCTGGGCTAAAGCTGTAGAGGGAAGAAGTAATGAAAAGATTCGAGGCCCTTCGAAATGGTAATCACAAATGACATCCTACTGTTCGTTATTGGGACCATTTCAATAATCATAAATGTCATTTTAGGGCGCCCTTTTTCAACTCATCACTGGCAATCTAATCTCCAAAAACGCATAACAATGCAACCCCTGCAACCAGTAGAACATCACTACCCTCTGGTAATTTAACAGTTTGCTATTGAAAATGGCCATTGAAATCGTTGATTTTCCCATTAATAGCATGGTGGATCTTTCCAGTTCGCTATGTAAACGTTGGCCAGAGGGTAATTCATCCAGAATTATCCATAACATTCCCATAAATATCCAATTCATGTGGGTAAAACAATCATAAACCACCCATGACTGGAAACCACCCATGACCATCACTCACCTATCCAATCTATCCATGGTGTCGCAGGTCTGGACACCCCACCTGAGGGTCACGTAACTCCATGGAATATACGTGAGCGCGTTCGTGCACCAAATAGGCATCGATATTCCATGGGTCCTCGGCAATCATGGGATGGTTATGAAAGAGAGCCCTGATAACCGGAGATATACATTTTCTAATATATAAAAAAAAATATATGTATATATACATACATCTATAATCATATATGTGAAGTTTGCAGCTGCAACCTGTGCAACATGTGACTTTTCACCTTTTGTATCCGCCGCTGTTTTCCCAACTTAACAGTGGTGGGCGATTTGACGCCATCGCATGGCATACGCCTAGCGGCACCTCTTGAAAAGGCGCTGCTGCGCTTAGGCGCGTTCTTGCGGGTTGGACTTCGTGGGCCAGTACCCCCATCTTGACATTGGTAGCGGAGCCAGCCTGGCCCTACCTTGTCTTGCACCTTTTGGCCTTGTGCTGGCCCTTGGTGGACATCGACCTCTCGCTTCTGCTCACTGGCCCTGTGCAGGCCTTGCTCTGGTTTCTGGATCTGGCCTTGTGCTGGCCTTGCTTCTTTGCGCTTCTGATCTGGCCCTGGGCAGGCCACGCTGCATACAGGTCCTGAGCAGGCCTTGACTCTCTGCATTGCTGTTCTAGGCCCTGTGCTGGCCTCTTGCTGTTCTACCTGGACAAGCTCTGGTGTGGTGGCAACTACGTGCCTGGTGATTGACTGCCCGGCGTACTACCTGGTCTACATCCCCTTCACTGCCAGAGGCAATGTCGGCTGGAACCGGATCGGCGAGTACCGCCGGAGACTACAACACCACGAAGGACTCCTACATCCCGCTGTTCAGCGGTGCACCCTCCGACTACAAGGAATGGAGGAAGAGGATCAACATCTATGTGATGAAGATGAGGGTCGCCAAACGAGAACCTGAAGGACTCCTGAGCATCATCGGAAGCCTCACTGGCACAGCATGGAAGCTTCTTGAGAACTTCCCCATCGACGAGATCGAGAAGGCGGGAGCCTTTGAGAAGATGTTGAAGACGCTGGACAAAGCCTTTGAGTATGACCGGACGGTCCAGCTTCCGAATGACTTCGATAGGTACTTCAGCCAACTTCAACGGCGACCAGGTCAGACCCTCTTGGAGTACACGACCAAGCACGACCACCTTTACAGCAAGCTGGCTGACCATGATGTGACACTTCCATCAAAGGTCCAAGGATGGCATCTGCTCCGAAGAGCTGGCCTTAGCAAAGAGCAGAAGCAACTGGTGACCACCCAGGCGCCCAACATGGAGCGGAACAAAGTTCAGGAAGCCCTCTTTCTCATCTTGGGTCAAGACCACAAGAGTGTAGCTGGCGGAGGACATCACCATGCCCAACACCGTGGTTTTCGCGGTAAGGGACGTGGCTATGCGGTCTACTATGAGGACGACAACCAGCATGAAGCTGACGATTGGGCTGATGACAACGACTATGACCATGACTATGAGGGAGGGTACTACGAAGATGAGGACTACTCCCAAGATCCATCGCCCACAGCTGCTGACAGCTACTATGATGAGACCTTTGAGGACTTCGACACTGATGCCGCGTACTACCAGACCTTGGAAGATGCAGATCCCTCTGAGCAGGCTGAAGAGTATGACTCAGCCTATGCATCGTACATCGATGCCCGCCGACGCTTCAATGAGATCAAGCTCAGCAGAGGATACCTGCCAATTGTGGCATTGACGGATGGAGGCAACCCGGCCTCACCATCTTCCTCCTTGTCACCGGTCTCTCCGGGACGCGGCAAGGGCAAGACCAAAACAAAGAAAGGAAAGGGCAAAGGTAGCTCCACCCTGGTGAAATACCCGGCCAGGGGCAAGGGGAAAGAGCCCGATCCAAAAGGGAGAGCGAAAGCCAGCGGCAACACGCCTACCTGTTTGAGGTGTGGCCAAGTGGGACACATGACCTACAACTGCCCTGTGCCCAAAGCTGGTGGTGGTGCATCCAAGCGCAAGACGGCACCGACAGAAAGCACCGTTGGCGACGTGGAGCACGGCCATGTGATCTTCACGGACGACCATGGGTGCGAGCGCCATGACTGCGCAATGTTGGACCCTGGCGCAAGTGCCTTCTTGTCAGGGTACGGTCCCTTCTATCGCTACATGCTGAAGCTCAAGGAGACCGACTACGACATCACCAAGATCAAGTTCATGCGTTGCAAACGCACCTTCTACTTTGGTGGTGACGCCAGCTTGGAGTGCACCTGGACTGTTCGCCTGCCCTTATGCATCGGTGGCAAGTACGGCTATGTGCAGATGTACCTGCTGCCTGGTGAAACACCCATGCTGCTTGGAAGACCGATCATGGAATCCCTTGGATTGGTCCTGGACTGCCGCAGCCGCATGATCAAGCTCGACGACATGCCCTGGCAACATGCTGTGGTGGGTGCCCATGGAGAGTATCTCATCTCCTTGCTGGACGAGTTTGACTCCAGCATGTGGCAATTTCCACCTGCCTTTGAACTTGTTGTGCCTGCTGATGGAGGACATGCCGAAGAGCTCATGGACTTTCAGACCTTCAACGCTGAGGTCAAGCTCTTCAACTCCCAAGATGCTGTTCAAGCTGCAGCCCAGGATGATCTGCGTCCGACGCGACGCCACTTGCTTCAGACCTGCGACACCAAGCTCACTGCCCTTGAGAACGAGCTCCACGCCTACATCACCAAAGAGCTGCATCAGCCTGAGCGCAAAAGAGTGCTCTGGGAAGTCTACTGCGGTGGAGCACGCGTCTCAGCTCTTGCAGAGGCGATGGGCATGGATGTGGAGATCTTCAGCTATGAGACTGGCTGGGACTTCGACTTACAGGAGCACCAGGACCTCTTCATGCAGAGGCTTCGAACAGAAATGCCGGATGAGGTCTATCTGGCACCTTCTTGTCACTTATGGAGCCAGATGCAGAACCTGGCCGCTCGAACAGAAGCCCAGCAGCATCAGCTCTACCTCAAGAGGAAGGAGCACCATTCATGCCACTTGATGTTTGTGGCCCGGGTCTACAAAGAGCAAGTTGACAA
The DNA here is from genome assembly GCA_947184155.2 of Cladocopium goreaui. Taxonomy (NCBI): domain Eukaryota; class Dinophyceae; order Suessiales; family Symbiodiniaceae; genus Cladocopium; species Cladocopium goreaui. The sequence goes on along the minus strand of CAMXCT020006752.1, from coordinate 268,382 downwards.
CGCGCGGCACGCGCACATCGAGCAGCCCGAACGAGCTCTGAGCTGGCACACAGCAGCCTTGAAGGATCTACCTGGCTATTGGATCCTCCTGCACCAGTGCATGTTTGGCTGTGCTTGTTTGGACCAGGATGGACTCTGGAAGCTTGTGAAGAAACCGACAGGCATCCTGTCGAGCAAGGTCTCCATGCAGGCCGCACTGGCAAAGCAGTGCGATGGGCAACACTTGCACTGTCCTTTGGAGGGATCGGCACCTGGACTTGGCCGACGCACCTCCTATTTAGAGGATTATCAACCTGGCCTTGCAGCCACAATTGCAGCTGCCATCAACGCCCCAGACCCAGCTCAGCTTTGGGACTATGGACTTGCAGTCGCTGAGCAGAAAGAGGTCACTGGGTGCCTTGTGAAGCTCCAGACAGCCCTGAAGACCGAAGCAGTGCGCACCGTGCAGCGTCTGCACAGGAACCTTGGGCATCCCAAACCTGAGGCTTTGGTTGAACTTCTTCAAAGCCGAGGAGCTAGCGATCAAGTGATTGAGGCAGCTCGCCACTTCCAATGCACTGCATGCCTGCGCTACAAGCGACCCAACCAGGTGGCACCTTCGACACTGCGAAACCAAGCCCATGAGGTTGGAGAACGTTTGCAGGCCGATGTGCTGTGGATCAAGTGCAACGTCAGTGCCAAGAAGTTCCCCGTTTTGAGCATCATCGACCAGGCCACAAAATACACCGTGGCGACGTTGCTTCATGGAGAACGTGGTGAACACCTGATCCATGGACTTGAACGAGCCTGGATCAGGCACTTTGGACTTCCTCAGTGCTTGTGCTCAGATGAAGGACGTGGATGGGTTGGTGAGGAGATGAATGCCTGGACAACCCAACACTCTGTGGAGCACATCGTTGCACCTGCTGAGTCTCATCGTTTGTCACTTGTGGAGCGCCGGCACACCACCTTGCGCAAAGCCATCGAGATCTACATGGACGACATGAAGGTCTCCGGAAGCAAAGGCATCCGGCAGGCACTGACCTATGTGGTGCCCCAGCTCAATGACACCTTGAGCGTTGCTGGCTATACGCCTTCACAGTGGCTGCTTGGAAAGATCCCACGCTTGCCTGGTGGACTTTCACATGATGAACTCAGTCCTGCACAACTTGGAGACCATGACCAATTCGAACAACTACTTCGACAACGAGCTGCAGCAAAGAAAGCACTGATCTCAGCTGACTTGGACGCCAAGCTCAGACGGGCCCTGCTGCGCCAATATCAGGGAGCTGACTTGCCCCTGCAGATTGGCCAGAAGTGTTTCTTCTGGAGAGACCAACGCCAGGACAAGCTGGTCAAGATCCGCTGGCATGGCCCTGCACGGATTGTGATGGTCGAGCACTCCAAAGATGACAGACCCGAGCTCTACTGGCTCTCCTACAAGACCCAGCTCATCAGATGCTCGCCGCACCACGTGCGTGCTGATTTCACTGCAGCCGATACCCAACTGGCTGATGCTCAGGAAGCTCGACGAGAGGTGGCTACTCTTCGCTCTCGAGGCGTGACACGCTTCTTGGACCTCGACAAGGTCAACAAGCGGCACCACCCTGATGAACTCAACGATGATGAAATGGCTTCTGGTTCAGAGCCAGATGATGATGAGGGTGGTGGAGATGATCTACAACCTCCTTCACGACGACAGCGAACCACCTACGACATGATCCCGCAGGATGAACTTTCCTTTGAAGAAGCCATGGATCAGATGCAGCAACAGCTGGACCGAGAACAACAGCAGAACCAGGATGAAGAGCTCTATGAGCCCAGCTTGGCACCAACTTCTCCAGCGAACACTCCTGCGGAACACCCTGAGTTCCCTGGCCAAGCACGACCTCCTGTTCTACCTGCACCAGCTGATCCTGCTCTACTGGCTCCTGATCCAGTTCCACAACCACCTGCACCGATCAATGTCGACGAGCCTGAGCCCAGCCGAGAACCATCGATTATGGCAACAGCCCCAAACACACCGATGAATTCTGCAGATCCTCTTTCAGTACAACCTCTCACTGTGACTTCCACAGACATGAACCTCTACGAGCCTACAACAGCTCCTGACTTCCTGCAGCGTCGACGACAAATGGATCGACAAGAAACCATGCAGTTTGGCCCATTTGGACCGATGCGACGTCGAGCTGCCCAAAGACATGCTCCATATGATCAGGATCCACCCGAAGGTGAACAACACCCAGGTCAACGTGACCCTGCTTCTGAGCTCATTGGCCAAGCCTTCACGGTCTCTGACATTGGTGGTGACTTCTTGCCAACTGGTTGGAGTGTCGATGAAGAAGGCTACTTCCAGCTTGACACCAAGAACTACCATGACTATTGGGAGATCCGCGCTGGATGCCTCATCAGACACCATCTACAACCTCGGCATCGACCTCACGACATCACCAAGACCAAGGATTGCCCTATGGAGCTGAAGCAGCTGGACCCTGTGCGGGTCACTCTGATGCGACTTCCCAATGGCATCAGGCAGATCACCACTGACCGCTATGACACCGTGGTTCCTGCTTCCAAGTCCTCTTGGACTGGCATGACGATCTATCAGATCAATGGAGCAACCAGGAAGGAGCTTGCCATGTTTTCTACAGCCCCTGCAAAGAAAGTGGCACGACAGGCCAAGCATGCGATCATCAAGAAGAAGCCCACTTCAGAGCTCAGTGAGCGAGGCCTGACGATGATGGAACGAGAGCAGTTCATGCAGGCCAAGATCAAGGAACTCAAGAGCTTCTTTGAGAATGGAGTCTGGGAGTTTGCCCATGTCAAAGACACGGACCCACAACGAACTCTTACCTCAAGAATGCTGCTCAAATGGAGCAAGAACCCGGACGGAAGTCCGCGAGCCAAAGCTCGACTTGTGGTCCGAGGGTACAACGACCAGGACGCTCTTGAGGGGAAGGTTGAGACAACGGCGCCAACAACCAGCCGATTGTCACGATCCATGTTCCTTTCCTTGTCCGCCATTTTGAAGTGGTGCGGATGGACAGCCGATGTGGCCACAGCCTTTCTACAAGGACTTCCTCAAGAACGACAACTCTGGGTGAAGTTGCCACGCGAGGTGCTGACCATCCTTGGCGCTGATGATTCTACACGCATGCTGCTGCGTAAACCTTGCTATGGGCAGATTGACGCCCCAAGGCGATGGTTCCTGGAAGCCACACGACGTTTGACTTCAATTGGACTACGACCTCACATCCTGGATCCCTGTGCCTTCTTGATTTGCGAGACTGACTTTCCTGATATCGCGGCCACGGACCCCTCCAAATGCCTTGGCGCTGAGCGCATTGTTGGCATGGTTTGCATACATGTTGATGACATGCTTGGAGGTGGCCTTGAAGAATCGCTGGTGTACCAGCACGTTGTCAAGCAGCTTCGCAACATCTTCAACTTCCGAGAGTGGAAGGACCAGGATGAGCTTGAGTACTGCGGAGCCTCTCTTCAGAAGACTCCCAGCGGTGGATGGAAGTTGAATCACTCCGAGTACCTCAAGAAGGTCAAACCAATTGCACTGCATCGTGGCCGAGGTCCCGAGGACTACATGACTCCTGCTGAGACCACTCAACTTCGAGGTCTACTGGGATCACTTCAGTGGCCATCAGTGCAGTCCCAACCGCATTTGCAATGCTCTACATCTCTTCTTGCTGGACAACTCTCTGCCGGACTTGTGAAGTCCATACAAGATGCCAACCGCCTCTTGAAGTTCGCCAAGCTCAACTCCGATGTCTCCTTGTGCTACGAGCACCTATGTGGCATTGAAGATCTACGTCTGGTGACAATGGTGGATGCTGCATTTGGCATCAGACGAGATGGCTCATCCCAAGGAGGATACCTCATGATGCTGGTTCCCAAAACTACGTTTGATGGAGTTGAAGGGCCGTACCATGTGATTGACTGGCGCTCATCCAAACTACCAAGGGTGGCCAGATCCAGTCTTGGAGCAGAAGCCCAATCAGCCAGTCAAGCGTGCGACAACATGGACTTTGCTTGCCGCTACTACCAGCACCTCCTGGAGCCCAACGAGCCATTGGCGAACATCCTGAACAAGCCAAGCCCTCTGGAGCCCACGCTCATCACGGATGCCAAAGCGCTGTATGACAGCTATCACCGTGAAAGCCTCAGCAGTGGCCTCACCGACAAGAGGACAGGGCTGGAGATCAAGGTTCTTCGAGAAGGACTTGAAGCTCTTGGCGGCAAGCTCAAATGGATTTCGAGCGAACGGCAGTACGCCGACTCCCTCACCAAGGAGGCAACCAGACAGCTCCTTGCTGACCGCCTGAGGTATGGACGCATCAAGCTGTCCTGGGATCCCAACTACATCGCTGCCAAGAAGAAGAAGCTTGCAGACAGAATTGCAAGCCGAGATGAGTTCTCCAAACCTCTGGAGACTGTCCCAGAAGAGACTGAGCTCAATGAAACAACTCCCATCGAAACCTTTGCTGAGCACCATGAACGAATCATCTATGAGGCCATCACCTATGACGAGATCTTGGAAGACCACGACATGGCTGTTACAGCCCCAGCAGAGCTGCGTCGTGACCATGACGTGAACATCAACGACCTTGTGCCGATCACGGACACGCAGGTTGACCTCGTCCCCTACGACCAGGAGACACAGAATGTGGATGACTGGATGATTTGGATGGTTCATGCACTGCTGCGCTTTGCCCTCAAGCTTGCGTTGCTTGCCTTATGGCTGCCACCTGGTGCTATGGCTCAACATCTGGGCGATCCCATCTCAACCGAGATGTGCCCCCACGTCGAGATCATTCCCGAAGAGAAGTCCTACTTCTGGGACTACGTCTGGGACACAGCTGTGCTCCTAGCGTTGCTGATCTTCGTGGCTGGCACGTATATCATGGGTTGGATGCATGGATGGTGGATTGGCCACAACCACGTTTTGAGGTTGAGGCATATCCGAAGCGACCGTTTGGAAGCTCGCCTGGAAGAGAAGACCATTGAAAACTTGGCACTGAAGCGTGAGGTGGAAGAACTTGTGAGACAAGTTCAATGCCTGAGCTTGCCTGGTGGACCGATTCTGGCCGACCGTGAGGTCAAGCGCTTGCAGCAACAGCTTCGATGTTTGGAAGATAGCTTCTGGCAGAAAGACCAACAGTGTGCGCGCATGCAGAGACACAAGATGGGCTACATACGCCAAATAGGAAGGTTGAGGGCACTCTTCATAGAGGCCAAGGACGTGATTGGACGTGCACGTTCAGAAGCCCACAACCATGCTCACAATCGATGCACAGTTGGAAGGCCTACGTACCATGCTCCTCGAGGACGTGTCTGGCACTTGGATGATCAATGCTATCAGCTTCACAACAGCCAAGTGATAGAAAGGTATGCGTGCGACAACTGCGCGTCATACTATGTGACAACCTACATTCACGACCTGAACCAGCGAACGTTGGCCCAGGACATGGACGCCTTCATGGCAAATGGCATCAGCGATGAGGACCCTGAGGTCTTGGCTGAAGCGTCAGCGATACTGGATGAAGAGGCACGAATGAGTGCACTTGGTTCTTCGAGCAGTGCTGGCGTGTGACCGCCATTTTCCAGAGATGCCAAAGGAGCACTCTTTTCAATTTCAATTCTTTACCTTCTTTCCCCTGTGTGAAGTTTACAGCTGCAACCTGTGCAACATGTGACTTTTCACCTTTTGTATCCGCCGCTGTTTTCCCAACTTAACAGTGGTGGGCGATTTGACGCCATCGCATGGCATACGCCTAGCGGCACCTCTTGAAAAGGCGCTGCTGCGCTTAGGCGCGTTCTTGCGGGTTGGACTTCGTGGGCCAGTACCCCCATCTTGACAATATATATATATATATATGCATCTTCAATCATACATATATATATATATATGTTTTTATATATGTATACATTTACATACGTGTGGTTCTACATTGTTATACATATATCGGTATGGTTCAAGACCCTGGCACCCTGGTGATCCCCCAAAATAGATCTTAAATGGATGTTCATCCCCCAAAGTTTGTTATTGTAGGTTTTGACCCATCTGTATGGAGCACCTCATCACCAGTGTGTGTTGGATTACAGGATGGTGCCCCCCAGTGATGTTTGTTGGTTTATGTTCACCCCATTAACAAGTTCCTTATATCTGCCATAAACCATAGTGAAATGGGAGGTATGTTCACCAACTTAGCGATTCCGAACTGGGGCACCACCTTGTATGTTTTGGATTACCCTCTGGTAAACTAACATAACTATTTTTTAATGGGTAAATCCACTATTTCTATGGCCATTTTCAATAGCTATGTAAACGTTTACCAGAGGGTAAATTTCCCAGTATTATCCCATCATTATCCCATTATCATCCCTATAAAACCATATTAACACCATATTAACCATAGATTATCCATAGATTATCCATAGATAAACCAGAGGGTATGTTCACCCCATAGACATTCCAAGTATCCCACCAGACCCCAAAGAGCGTGGGCAGCGCTGCGCCGAAGACATTCAGCCGAAACATGCCACCCTCCTCGCCGATGCCGTCGGGGTCCAGGGCCGTCAAATCGATGCCCAAAAAATTCGCCACGCGTGCGGTGATGTAGTCCTGCAGGCCGGAGACCATGCTCGAGATATTATATTTTATTTATTGATTTATTTATTTATGTATTTATTTATGTATTTGTTTATTTATTTATTTATGTATTTATGTATTTATTTATTTTTTATTTATTATTCTTACTAAATCCAGATAGTGATGCGTGTGTATATATATATAATATATTATATATATCACATATATATATATATGTATACATAATATGTAGAATCATATAGATTAAGGGATCCAAGATATGAATGAATGATCACAAGCATGTCAATTGAGTTTTAGATTTTGAAAAAGGAAGTGAACATATTGGGCAACCTTAGGTACAAAGGAATTCCTTATGTACAGGAAATTGCGAAAGTTGACAGAATGATGGATATGGCTTATCCAAAAATGAAGTGTATACCCCACACTGATAATCTTTGGTTCATTGGGGTTCCCCGATGTTCAAACGGACCCATATAACCAACAAGAACGGTGTAATTCATGGTTTTCAACCATTCTCTGAGGCCACTTTCTAATTGATTGAGATCTTTCAAAGATCATTCTGTGGCCACGGGGAATCTGGGCAGAAAGACAGTGAATTTTTTTTGAGAGGCTTTAGATCTCTTGGCATGTTTGACAACAAAAACTGAAGTCCAAAACAAGTACAATGTGAGGCCCCCGCTCGATAGCTAAGTTGGTGAACATAACTCCAATTTCACTATGGTTTATGGTATTTATAACGAACTAGTTACTGGGGCTTTTGCTAAACCAACGTTCACATATCGAACGGGAGCCTCACTAGCTATAGGGATACCACTAGGGATAGCCTCCATTTCCATGGATCATCACAGCTGCCTCCAATTTCACAGAGAATCGCCGTGGTTTTTTGTTTGGAGGCACCGATCCGGCTTCAGAGATCCGAAACCGTGAAACATTCGGGGCTTGGCCCGATTTTTCAGTGGGCTCAATGGCTGAAGTGGTACCCTCTGGTGATGTAAAAACATCGCTAAAGCCGCCGATGGCCCATAGAAATAGGTGATTTATGAGGATTTACGAAAAATGATGATGTTCCAGTTCGCAAAGCCTTACCCTCTGGTAAACTAACATAACTATGGAAAATCACAATTTTTAATGGGTAAATCCACTATAAATGGCCATTTTCAATAGCTATGTTAGTTTACCAGAGGGTAAATAACCAGAGGCTACCCCTTTCTGAATATCATCTGCTCAATTTGTTTCATCCTGTCCTATGACCTCCACCAAGTTGCGGAAACCGGGGAAAAAACCCCTCCTGACCCATGAAGTGGCCATTCACGCACAGAAAGACGAAGACCAGGCCCACAAGTGAAGAGCCCGTGAGCAATAAACGCCCCACAAAGATGGCTAAGGTGTCGTCATATTCGCAGACCTTTTGAGGCTCGCGATGTCAGCCGGGTCACAACAAAGTTCTTCAAACATCCGAAATAAAAAAAAACGGCTGTTCCAACATTGACAGCGTCTTGGAAGATCAGCTGAATATGATGTTCAAGGGTTCTGAGGTTACCCATATATAAATCATCCTTCCAGTGGCGTCGCAGTGAGTTTTCAGGAAGCCTCAGGTGGGTTGGACATCAGTCAGGTTGTCGCACATTCCAATAGGCTGGGGATGGCAATTGGCATCCCCAGTTTGGGGAATCTGTCAACATGCACACGCAAGTTTCCCCCAAACAAAACTAAAAATATCAACACGAATAATAGCAACAACAATAATAATGATAATCATAATAGTCATAGTAATAGCAATAGTCAATAGGAATAGTCAGTATAGTCAACAGTCAATATCCAACAGCAATGAAAAACATTAATATAGTCAATAGTATGATATACAGTTATTATTTGTTCAACAAAACAATGATAATTACTGAACATAGCGGCAACCATAACAGTCATAACAATAATAACAATAGTCAACCATTAGAGGAATTGCATATCCATGGTGGCTACATATAGTGGTCAACTATAGTGGTACCACTATTAGTTAATGGCAAACAACTACAACTATAAACATAGTCAATACCCTCCGGTAATTTAACATAGCTACGGTACAAAAAGCTCGTTTGGTTCGATATATTTAGCCCTTGAAAATGGAGGATTTTCCGCCGCAATCTGGTACATTACCAGAGGGTAGTAGGAATTGTCACTAGTCTACAGTGAATATGTCCTTTACATTTACAGTAAATGTCAATCGTCAATAGTCAATAGCTAATATTATAGTAAATGTCAATGTTACTGTAAATGTCAACAGTCAATAGCAATCGTACATATAATGCTGATTATAGTCAATAGTAACAACAGCCAATAGTCTAGTCGGCATACTCTAATAGCCAATCGTCATGATCATAAGAACAATCATAATAATGAAAGTAACAGTAAACAGAAACATCATGGTAGTCAATAGTATAATAGTAATTAATATAGATGATGTAGCTGTTGAAAATGATTATGTTCCATTGCTATGTGAGCAATTACCAGAAGGTAGCAATAGTAATAGTAGTAGTAATCCCATAAACCAGAAAACATTGTTTAGTAGGGGATGAAATTACATACCGGGACCCAGCAATAGGATGTGTTCAATATTATTGGGATGAGCTTAGTCAATAATAAGTGGGGAATTAACCAGCCCAAGTGAGGCTTTAGCTGATTTGACTCGCTATCCCTATCTTTTGGGGTGAGAAAATGTAATGGTACAATAATATAAATGTATAATAGCATAACTGTATAATAGTATAATAGTACAATCGTACAATAGCATTACAGCATAATATTCTAATAGGATAATGGTATAATAGTATAATAGAATAATAGAATAATAGCATAATAGCATAATAGTATGATTGTAAAATAGTACCATATTAAAATAGTATAATTGTATAATAGTATATTGGTTAATAGTATAGAGTATAATTGTATATAATTGTAAAATAGTACAATAGTACAATAGTAATAGTATCTCTCCACCAATATCCAGTCATTGCAGAAAATCCCAAGCAGAAAATATTGTCCAAAGGGATCAAACAAGAACTTATGATTGCGAAATGAGGATATAAATGGATGTGACTTATTACTCACCATGCTAAACCCATGATTTTTTCGGTGGATGGGCCAGCGAAATCCAAATCACCCATTGAAAACGGTGGTAGGTTTATCCCATTATTTACCATCTGGTTATTTAACAGTTCGCCATGGAAACTCACCATTTTTTATAGGTAAACCATCTATTTCTATGGGCAATTTTCCATAGCTATGTTAGTCATAACCAGAGGATACCAGTAGGGATAGCTAAGTTGGTGAACATAACTCCAATTTCACTATGGTTTATGGTATTTATAACGAACTAGTCACCGGGGCGAATCTAAACCAACGTTCACATATCGAACGGGGGCCTCACATTGTAGTTTGTTTAATGGTGTAGAAAAATAGTGATTTTCATAGTGTATTAATCGTGATTAATGGTGATTAATGGTGATTACCCTCTGGTAAACTAACATAACTATGGAAAATCACCATTTATAGTGGATTTTCCCATTAAAAAATGTGATTTTCCATAGCTATGTTAGTCATTACCAGAGGGTAACTTATGTGGTTGGTGTTTTTTTCCTACCCCTCTGGTGAAATTTCACCATCCTTTTGGTATCTCTCCGAGCCACCCAGGTGGAGACCACGAAGGGATTGGCGAAGGCCAGAGCTCGGGTGAACAAAACCATGGTCATCTGCACCGCGGCGAAGGAGGCGCTCAAACCTGTACGGGAAAGTGGGAAAAGTGTCAGAAACCTAGAAATAAAAAATGAAAAATATCCCAGTTGTTCACCAAAAAAACATATTTATACACATATTATTGTTGAAGTATGTTTATGTATGATTATCATATACATCTGTGGAGGTCATTCCAGCCATGTGACTGATGACCAGTAGATCTCTCGTCTGAAAAGAGGGTATGTGCCCCCACAGCAATGTTTATTGGATGATAATGCACCTTGCCCATCACCTTTTTCATTGGGTTTATCTGAAAAATCAAGTACCCTCTGGTTATGTCAAAATAGCTATTGAAAATGGACCATTTATAGTTGATTTACCTATTAAAGATGGTGATTTCCAGTTCGCTATGTTAGTTTACCAGAGGGTACCCCCAAAATTCAATGGTTGATCATCATTGTCCATCATTTTCCCCCATCTAAAGTTGCCAGATGGGTTACTCCAGTTAATCCCCCATTGTCAGGCACACAAAAAAAATATCAATTTGATGATCATTATCCACTGTTGAAATCCCTATTCTTCATGGTAAAGTCCCAAATGTTTCACCATTTTTCATAGGCCATTTCAGCAGCAGAATAAGCAGCATGTCACCCATAAGTTTCGTCTCAGAAGCAAAACAAGATCAACGACTGGGCCAACACCCTCTGGCACTCAGGACGTGTGGCTCTCACCACCTGGCGGCTCGAAAAAAATTATCCAAAAGGACATGGATCTACTTTGAATTGTTAAAAGTTAATGGAAAGTTAAATGGATCTATAAACCATGTCCTTTTGGATCTAATTAGTCTACTTCGAAGTTAACATGTGAGTTGTTAATGGTTGATTAATGGTTGATTCATTGTTAATTAATGGTTGATTAATAGTTGATTACCCTTAAATTAACCAGTGTTATTTGGGCAGAAGTGGCAGAAGTTGAAATCTTGAATTTCATTGAATTCCTAAAGCTGAAATCTGTGGTTCATCCTCAGTTGCAGATAGTAAATTATAGAAAACAGCTCTATCGGGGCATGGGTCAAGTGATTGTGTACTCCGAAGTCAATACCTCGAAATGGATAGTTCAGGTCCGGTCCCCCTGATAAAGTGCTATCTCTGAAGATATATATCTGAAGATGTGTGTATATTTCTGGTCAACAATTCTGTGGCTAGTGCTTGGTGAAATTCTACATCTAAAGAGTCCAAGAGTATCCCAATTTTGACCCATACCAAGCCCTAAACAGATCGAACTATCGGACGGACACTATGAAGAAAAATCTCAAAATAGAGCCTGTGGAAACACTAATCCTAATCCACCTTTTTGGGGGGCCCTATAAAATGCCAAAAAACGATGTGTGAATCGCCCCAAAGCTTGGTTTGGTTGACCACTTTTGAAATTCATCACCTGAAAAATCAAAGATTTTGTTTTGACTCATCCCCATGATGCTGATATCTATCCATCATTCTGCAGGGTGAGGATATCGGGAGAAGATTCAACAAAAATAACCTAAGGGAGCAGAGGTTGTGCCATGCGAACGCTGGATCCAAAAAAAAACACAAGATGTTACTTGCTGCATTTTGGAGCATAATTTCAAGAACCTGGGGGACTTGTCCTTGCTATTTGCTGCATTTTGAAGCCAAAAATATGTATAATAACGTTCATCGGTTTCTCGCTGGTGTTCATTGATTTTTCAATGGGTGTTCATCGTTTTTTTCCATGAATTGCATCGATAAATCTCGATGGTTTTCATCAATCGTTCCATGTTTTTTCCGATTGTTTTTAAACCGTTTTCCATGGTGTTCATCGATTGTTTGCATGTTTGTTATTTCCCATGATTTTTCACAGGTGTCCATGCTGTGCAGCGCGTTGTTCGATGCTTTTCATCGATTTGTCGCTGGTTTAGGGTAGGCCTAAGGTTTTTATTAAGGTCTATTTAGGGGTACAATGCGTGCATATGGGCAGCTAAAATATACATAGATAATGTAAACATAGATGTACATACGTGTATGTATGTGTATATATATATATATGTAAAAATATGTATGCATGTGTATGTATATGTATATATATATATACATGTATAACAGCATGCTTACAAGTGTGCAACCTAAGATTTGATCGAAATGCTCCAGACTTTTCACCGGCCCGGGCCGGCCGGGCCTTCGGGGGGCTCGTACCTTTTCGGTATGTCTCAGTTGGCTTTTACCGTAACTGGACTTTCCAATTACATCTCAGTTGGTATTTATTAATCAGTCCATGGGATAATATTGGTTGTAGTAATACATAATAGTTGAGATATATGTATATATATATAATATTTATAATATAAATAATTATTAAATATTTATTGAATATTGGTATTATCCATGATGATAATAAAATAATAGTTGGATTAATTGATATGATGTTCCAGTTTTTATAATATACTATCCATGGGATTATATTGGTTGTATATCCCATGAAAAATCATATGATTGTATATCCATGATCTTCCCATGAGATCTTTCATCCAATATAATGTGGGAATATCATCCAATAGAATGTGATATTTCATGGGAATATCATGAGATATTTAATTTTAATCCCCTATGTATACCATCCATCCATTCCTCCCATTCGAATCCGTTGTTCCCTACCTGGCGGGCTGCCACGAAGAGGCCGAAGAGGTCGTAGTTCAGCCACTGCGAGGCACCTAAAGGAAATATCATGGGGACGCAACATGATACCCTCTGGTAAACGTTTACATGGCTATAGAAAATGGACCATATAAATAGGTGATTTACCTATTCAAATAGTGATTTTCCATAGCTATGTTAAATTACCAGAGGGTATTAACAAAGATGATATTTCAGAACATGGGATTTGGAAACTGAATGAACATCAGATTTGGGGATATATGAGATGTTGATAATAGGTGATTGTAATATGTGATTTAAACTATGTGATCAAAATATGTGATTAAAACTTGTGGGAAATAAACTAACATGGGACATAATGCATTTGGAGATAATATGTGGATTGACACTGGATCGGATATGTTTCTGGGAGATGTTTTGGAGGTATCAGCAATATGGGACTTAGATGATGTTAGGGGGATTCATGATGGGACTCTCCAGTAATTTAATGTGAAAAATAATTTGGAAGCCATGTTAGATGTTATTATATGTTATTAGAGGCCGTATTAAACATGCTGATTTTCCTCAGCTGTTTTTAGTGAGGCTAACATGGATCCATCATGGAATAGCGAGAACAAAAATCTTTCAATGGGATGAATCTTCGCCATTGCAGGTACCATATTTTTTAGGCCTATTTTTTAGGCCTAAGGGGATATACACCCAAAATATGGCCTAAAATATGGCACAGTACAAAGCCGTTTTAGGATCCTGGAATTCCCATTGAAAGATTGGGTTTCATGGGATTTCATATTTCATTCATATCATTGGGATATCATTGGGATGTAAAATGGAAATATGGATCAATATAGGGCTGGGATACAACGGATGTCCATTCTATATGTCCAGTATGTCCATTTTACATGGGTCCATTAAATATGTCCATTAAATATGTCCATTAAATATGTCCAATATATTTCCATTAGAATATCTAAGTGTATGTATACACGTGTTTTCGGAAGATCGGGCTTCTCAGCTTCTGCATCCCGGATCCCGTAGCTGTTATCATCCAAGTGGTTGGTCAAGTTCCGCCGAACCGCCACGGCACCGTATAAGATCATGACCAGCGCCACAGAGCCTGCCAACGCACAGGATCCTTCGCAGAGCGGAATGCCCACCAATCCTGGGTCGTCGTCATAGCTGGTATAGCTGGATGGTTCTTCCCCCGGTCATACGGTAATATGTCATAATAGGTTTTGACCCATCCCTACAATGTGAGGCCCCCGTTCGATATGTGAACGTTGGTTTAGCAAAAGCCCCAATAACTAGTTCGTTATAAATACCATAAACCATAGTGAAATTGGAGTTATGTGAACCCCAACTTAGCTATCGAGCTGGGGCCTCACATTGTAAATCTTATACATTCACTGTTGGGTCCCCGGAAAATTTGATGTTTGCTAAATGATCAAGATGTTTACCTCGCAAGTGGCGGAGGTGTGCAGTTTTTTGCTACCTCTTGGTGTTGCGAGAGCTTCGGACGTCTCAAAAACCATACCCCGAAAACAGCCGGCTTGTAGCATTCTACCCCGAAACCATACCCTGGAACAAAAATACTCAGAATTCCAGAAACTCCTCAATCTTGCCGAAGTAAAGCTAAGACTAAATAGTCACCTTATGGTTTAATCATCATTTAATCATCATTTTCCCTATGAACAGTCACCAGCTCGGTCACTGTTTAAACCTCGACCCAGGTACGGCCCAAGCTCCAAGAAATGGCTTGGCTGGTGAAGTACATCATGTCGTACAGCAACATGGCGGGTTCCCTCAGGGTCTCTAAGAGACCTGGGAAGAGCTCCACCACCTGAAGCCAAAAAAAGCCCAACCGGCCCAGCTCCAAAGATCACCGGAAGATTCTTTATGATGTGGGTTTGTCTGAAAATAGGGTATATTCCCAAACAAATAGCCATTTAATAGGGATCATGATCAGCAAAACCATTGGGTTTAGGGGTACACTATTTTCAGACACATCCATGTTTATGATGTTTATGATGGTTAACCTGGTGGTTAATGGTTCATAGTGATCAACTTCATGATTTTCATGGTTAGTCATAGGGATATTTCATGGAACATCAATAGACCCAACTTTCATACCTTTCATGTGCTGAAGCTCTTTTCGTAGCTCCGAAAAACTCCCCTAACATTGGGAGAATGGATACCGCGCCGAACAGCTCCCTCCGATGAATCCAGATTGGAAAAATCCCATGGCTTTTCCTAAAATGCTCTACAAATATGTGCTGAAAATCACGGCGAGTAATGCCGATCACTAGAAATTGATCTACCTTATGGATGTCATCAAACGTGATGCTGGAAGATCTTCATTTAGTGACCGATGATTTTCCCAGCAACCTTCATGTACTTTGGGGATTTCCCCCGCCAGACACATTTGATGAGACCGTTGCGGGTAGTTTCCTAGAATTTGCCAAACATCAATGAGTCCACAAACCAGATAGAAATCTCGCAATCTAAGCTGGCAATAGAATGTCCCATTTACTTTGATGGTTTTCCCATGTAAAGCACACATTCACAGGGGATTTCTCCGAGGCCATATTTGTTTGGAGCACTGGACCATCAAACCAACGGCGGCACTGCCAATCTTCACCAGATGTTTTTGGGAAATCTGGTCATGCTAGAAATCCCAGACCATGTGTGGTACTCTATGTCTGTTTTGTATGGATATGTACATGCGAAAAAAAATGTACATATATTCATACATCATATACGTATATATATATATATATATACATAGTTTATAATATGTACTGTTGATAGAAACAGTATATATTCACATCATTTCACATCTGATAGCCCAAAACCGCTCCCCCCAGTCCCCGCGGTCTGAGATAAACTGACCCGGCGGCACGCCTTATCCGCCTCAATATTCTCAATGGCCTCAAAGGACAGCATCTGCGCCCGCACAATCCTGCAGACGATCAGCAAAGAAATATACCGATGGTTTGAAGTATACCATTTAATGATTACATCAAAATTACATCCATCTACATCCCTCATCTACATCCAGCATCTACATCCATCATCTACATCCATCATCTACATCCCTCATCTACATCCATTTACCCAGAATTCTTGCCGAAAATCTCTAGGATACCCCCCCCTTGATCCATTGCCCCTGACAATAGATGATTTGGCGGTACCCCTATTTTAAGACATCTCCATCTATGGATGGAGGGAAATTTCCAGCAAACCATGTAAAAATTACAAGAGGGTAACATCTTTTTACCACATGTTCTGTTCCAGTTCTGAATATCGGCTTGGAAATTCTCGGTAACTGTTGGCTCTGCAGCTGCCAGTTTCAACGGCCTTTAAGTTCACAACAAGAAAGCTCTCTTCCAGCCCAACCAATAGGTTGATATACCTTTTACATCCGTTTACCAACCATGAAGCACTTCAGTCCATCTTTAGATATATATAAGCCGTATCGTATTGTTTATGTACATACTGTATATATAAATACATATCCCCGATGATATCCTCATGTTTGTCCGCATTCGTGTTGGTTTCCTATCCCTCATCCTTGTTTGGTTGATGATTTGCGTCCCAGAGTTCTACTCCCATTTTCGGATGTACATCCCTATCTCCAAGCATATCATATCCCCATCGTTCCTGGTTCATAGGCCCATGGTTTGCTGGGTATGACTGATCACCTGGTTCAGCATGTATAACCATTTAGCACAACAAAGAGGTCAAAGATATTGAACATCACCATTTCTCTTTTTTGTAAATCTATCTACTCTTTATCTAGTATTCTTGGTGTTTTAGGTGATTTAGACGATTTAGATGGTTTATCACATATAATTCATCCACTTTTCATAGGTATATCATCTACTTTTCATCTATTTTCATGGTGATTTAGATGACTTGAATAGGAAAATCATGTGCCATCTTCCAAGGTTATCCCATGGGATTATTCATAGATCATATTTACCAAACCAATATGGAAAAAATATGGTAATTTCAAATATTAATATGGGATAATTAATACTAATATGGTAATTATCCCATTGGAATATGGAATTTAATATTGCTAATATGAATAATACCATATGGAACTAATACTACAATATTGTTCCATATGGGATATGATGATCAGATATGATCATATGGCAATTATCCCTTTGGAAATAATATGAAATAGCATTAATAGATATATATAATGGAATTATATGGGATATTTTTCAAGAAGGTTGAAACCACCAACCAGATATGTATAAATATCTATGAATTACCCTCTGGTAATTGAACAGTTTGCTATTGAAAATGCCCATAGAAATAGTGGATTTACCCATTAAAAATGGTGATTGTCCATAGTTATGTAAACTTTTACTAGAGGGTAATATGACCAATATTGGAAATGTCAATAGCATATGATTGTCATATTAAAAAAAGGTCATGACTAATCATATTTCAATTGAATGTGACATAATATGACAAGTTATGATTATCCAGGTCTAAGATGGTCATATTCATATGGGTGAAAGCATTTCATCAATATTGGTCATAGTCATCATCTTTCAAACCAATAATATTACCCAGTAAAAAATCAAAGTTCGACGGGGCTTGGAAGTTTCCATGAAACCAGAGGCTAATTTTCAGGGTCAAACTGTGACATATCATATTGGTTCTATATCCCCATGGTATAGCCAGCAGAAAATTCACAGACCATCAGAAGACCCTGAGGATGACCTCAGGGTTTAATTTCTTGTCATATTCATCCCATCTTCCATCTTCCAATATATGAAAAAATCACCCAAGATAACAATTTGTATATGGTTGTGTCTGGAAATCCGATCATAAATTTCCCATAATTTCCCTACAATGTGAGGCCCCCGAGATATAAGTTGGTTTATAAGCCCCAGTAACTATAGTTATAAATACCATAAACCATAGTTATTGGAGTTATGTTCACCAACTTAGCTGACTTAGCTATCGAGCTGGGGCCTCACATTGTATCATCTTCCAATCTTCCAATCTTTTCCGAGGCTCAGCAGATCGAAGATAAACTTCCCAAAGTACGCCAGGCCAAAGACGAAGGTCGTCGCCACGCTGGATGCCACGTCCAAGGCCGAGGCCATGCCGTCGTCGTGTTTCACTTTCACCCTGGAGACCTGGACGCTTAAAACGGGGGATGAGACCTGACAAATTGATAGGCAACTCATACCCTCTGGGAGTTTAACATAGCGAACTGGAAAATCACCATGCTATTAATAGGTAACTAGATGTTTGCAAAAATTCGAAACAGACAAAAATTCGATATTTAATCAGATTGTCAACACACTCGACCCGTTGCAAAATCGATATTTATACATATCAAATATCCAAAAATTGATAACTAGGATATAGTACCCCCAAATCATAATTGCTATAATAAATATGGAGGTAATATTACCTATCTGCTATATCTATAATATGGAGGTGTTCAAAAATAGGGATATATAGTAACCCCAAATTATCCAAAATTAGACCATTTGGTATTGAAACCGAAACCCATGGTTTTGGGGTCCCATATGGATATTGATATATAAATGATAGTGAATGATAGTGATACAGAATCCAGCTGAATCATGATACTTCAACAACCTGAACTGGGGCGACCGGTGTAGCTTTGCCTCTTGCCGGAGCAGCATGTCACGCAAATCCAAGGGGTCGAAAGGTGACTTGAAGTACCTGCCACTAAAAAGAACCACTGGATGTCACCCCGTTGGCATCAACACAAGACTGTCATCTCACCAGGTTCATCTTCCCATCTGAAGTAACCCAAGGTGCAGACTGTTCTGGTTGGTGGTTGCTGCTAACCCCTCTGAAAAATCATGGAGTTCGTCAGTTGGGATGATGACATTCCCAATATATGGAGAAACAAACATGTTCCAAACCACCAACCAGTATTAATCTGTGGGAATGGAATTCCTTCAGTCCATTTCACAGTCCCAGTCCTCATATCCAGTCACATCATACTTCGATGCACATCTCAGTCAGGAAGTGGTTAATAAGCCAGTATTCCTTTTTTCATGTTTTTCGATGCTTGTAGGTATTGAAAATTACCCCTTTACAAATGATAAAAACCTGCTAAGACTTGACATTTTCCACTGTGTTTTTGTTAAACTACGGTGAAATATATATATATATAATATATATAATTATATTATATATATACTAGATATATATTATTTTAAATAGAAAAAACATCAACATATTTACTGTAATATCAAATCATTCAGGCCTTTTTTGTGAATCAACAAATGCTTCACCCCAACCAACCAACCAACATCAACATCAACCAACCCAAGTGACCAAACCAACTCCTTCCGTCAAACACCGGTCGCCCCGTTTCCGTTTCGGTTTCACCGGTGGCCTGATGACTTGACAGAGCTGCAGGGCGAGGCCGATCATCATCTCTCCCAAGATGGCGCCGAGCATCAGCCAGGGTGCCATTCCACTGAGCACGGAGCCGAAGACCAGGAACAGCAGGGAACCTGAAACGAACGAAGGCTGCGGTAGGTGAAACGAAAGGTGGGATATATGGGATATGAAAATGCTGAAAAAAAAATGGCCATGTGAACTTCATGGATATGAATGGGACATGTGGGACATAGACTTAAGGGTTAATGAATGGGACTTCATCTCAGCCCATTCCTGCAATTAAATCCATGTTCTGATCTGATTGTAGTAAATGTTCGTAAGCCCAACTGGTCAAGGTTGGTGAGAAATCATCCCCGACTTTCCCAACTGGCCCGATTTCAAGTTGGTCTGAGAGCTCTTACCCTCTGGTAAATTAACATAGCGAACTGGAAAGATCCACCATTTTTCATGGGAAAATCCACTATTTCTATGGCCATTTTCAATAGCTATTTTGACATAACCAGAGGGTACACTTTATGAACATCTTTCCTGGTGATACTCCAAGTTGGGAAAAATGGATTGTAAAACGGTGCGTCTCACTCCACCGCCCATCACACGAACCTCGGGTAGTGAAAATGACGGGTGCTGCTGAAATCCCATTCGTTTTCCCACCTTTTGTTTTGGAAGAAAACTTGCGATTCTTCAGAGGACACAAATCCCAAACAACACCATGTTTCACCATGGCGAAACACCATGTTTCACCATCATCCATCCGTGGGTTTCACACCCGCCATTTTTTTTCCCATCATTTCACCAAGGCACGGTAGAGCTCCAGTGGTCTGGGTGTCCGCCCATGTGGCAACACGAACCATCGGATGATCTTGGAAAACTCGGATTTGCTGATCTGCACATAGGTCCTGCCGGATGTGGAGCGTAGTTCAGCGGAGTTCAACATCCAAAATCCGCCAAAAAAAAAACGGTAAAATAAGAACACCTTATGCGTCTCTGATAGGCGAAAGATATATATCTCAGAATATGTTGCTATTAGACTAACTAGCCCTTATCAACAGTCAAGAACCAACACATTCATTATATATCATTACGCGCTATACCCATTCCATTACCACATCAACATCAACATTCATCATCAATCATTATTGAAATAGCGATTGAAAATGGCCCAGTCGAAATAGTTGATTTACATTGATTTACCCATTAAAAATGCATGGTGGATCTTTCCATACTTATGTTTGACATAACCAGAGGCTAATCATCTGACTAGCCCCATCGCTACCCAGGCAGGGTCGGGTCCCATTGGGATTCCTCCAAGCCAGCAGTGGCCAGGCCGTAATGAGCACCACGCGCTTCAGGAAGATGCGACAGCGCGGTGGCTCATCGGAGTAGAGGTCCTTATAACCATCAGATCCCAGAAAAAAAAAAAACATGGCAAAAAAAAAAAACATGGCAAAGGTTTACTAGAGGGTAATATGACCAATATTGGAAATGTCAATAGTATATGATTGTCATATTTTATATGGATCATAACTGGGATAAAATCAATGGGAGATCTCCAGGATCCTAAATTGGAGGTACGTTAGTACCATATTTTTGGCCATATTTTGTGGGGATATTCCCTTAAAAATAGGCCTAAAACATAGGCCTTATATATGGTAGGTAACTCCAATTTAGGATCCTGAAATTCCCATTGATACTAGAGGGTAATATGACCAATATTGGAAATGTCAATAGTATATGATTGTCATATTTTATGTGGATCTATATGGTCATGACCCTCTGGTAAACGTTTACATAGCTATTGAAAATGACCATAGAAATAGTGGATTTTCCCAGCTAGAAAATGGTGGATCTTTCCATAATTATGTAAACGTTTACCAGAGGGTAATGGCCATTCACATATTGTTCTACTTCATACGGCTCCATGTGTGAGGATTACAGTTTGCATTACAATCCCATATCCCCCACCCCTGTTGATATACCAAATGTTCTACTTGATGCCTCACAAAAGCATCCCTTGTATCCGTATAATATAAGATCATATTACATCATAGCCTATCATGGCCAATCTTGGACGCTCTGCAAAAACTGCAAGTTGATTTAGCTGGTTGGATTTACATGTATCCCGAGTTATGCCAAAGAACTTACACTACTGAACTATCCATCCAAAGTTCACCCAGACATTCTATCATGTGAAAATATCCTACACACATACATATTTTATAATTATATATATATATATCCACACATCATATTCCACATATCATATTCCACATATCATATTCCATATATCATATTCCATCTAATATGTCTGTAGAAATCATCTGACTTATACATACATCTATATATATATACATAATATCATATATCATACATAATATCATCTCATATTCATATTCTATTCTGGTTGGTGGTTGACCTACCCCTCTGAAAAATCATGGAGTTCATCAGTTGGGATGATGAAATTCCCAATATTAATGGGAAAAAATGTTCCAAACCACCAACCAGTATTAATCTGTGGGAATGGAATTCCTTCAGTCCATTTCACAGTCCCAGTCCTCATATCCAGCCACATCATACGTCGATGCACATCTCAGTCAAGAAGTGGTTAATAAGCCAGTATTCCTTTTTTAATGTTTTTTTTTAGCCATATTAATCTGTGGGAATGGAATTGATAATCCATTAATATCCATTAATAATCCATAATATCATCTCATATTCATATTCCATTACATATACACATCTTTCAGATGCAACAAACGCCCGCCCCCAGCATCAGCATCCCCATCCCCAGCCATTGACCCCGGCCTTGCGGATCCAGGCCTTCGCCTTGGCTTCCACGTCCGCGGGGAAGAAGACCACGGCCAAGTACAGCACGATGGTCACCCCCAGACCGATCCACGGCAGCACGTTGGACATCCTCCGCCGTGGATAAGGATGGGATGGGGAAGGCATGGAAGTCCAGGAAAAAAGTAACATCTAGGAACTTTGAAAATGATATATGATATCTATATATATTATATTATATTATATTATATTATTTTATATTATATTATATTATATTATATTATATTATAGTATAGTATAGTATATTATATTATATTAAATTATATTATATTATATTATAGTATAGTATATTATATTATATTATAGTATAGTATAGTATATTATATTAAATTATATTATATTATATTATATTATATACAGTAGATATATATATATATGGAATTATAGTAGCAGAACTTTAGGAATGATATATGATGATGATATGTGTGTCTTGGAGATGGATTTTCTTGATTTTCTTGATATGCGGATATGCGATGTTGACGCCTGCCGAGAAGATCAAAAAATCATGAGGGGAAGCTGTTTCCGTGTCTTCTCAGTGTCTCATCAACTATGGAATCCCCAGGTTTTCACACCAAAATTACTGAGATTTATAGATCTTCATCTCCTAAAAGTAGTGTATATAGGCATTGATCCATAGCCTAATGTTGCCTGCAGTTTTTCACAATGTTGCTGCCAATCTTGGGATGTCGAGCCCATAGCATTCACTAAGTCACCCAAAAACAATGGCCTTAATTATGTCTTTTGAAGCTAAGGAAACCCCATCATTTCTTCTGTAGGATTCCGCTATTGTTCATGTAGAAACACGTTTCTACATGGTTCTTGGCACAATGCTGAACAAATCCTAATGATATATGGGATAATGATAATAATGGTTATTTTTATGGGATGATAATGGACTTATAGTGGATTATAATCCGAAAACTCCTACACAACGCATCTTAGCACGTTAGCCTACCCAACTCTTGCGGACATTCTTTTTCGCTCCTAGCTACCTATGGCTCACCCCTTAGCAATAGGCTGGTGAAAGCAGCTCCCACCACGCTATCCCCATCGTATCAGTTGATCCCACAAATCCCATTGGGGTCCCCCAGCAGAAAATCCGAAGCTCCAAATGGTGGCATATTCGAAGCTCAGCTTGTCTCTCATGTCCGTGTAGGTAAACTCATCCACAAAAATGGGCTCGCCACTCATGAAGCTGCAACCTACAAAAATGGGATGAGGGTTGGGAACAAAGTGCAGTGGCTGCTGTTCAACCCCATCCTTACTGTGGGATCACTTTATCATCCGTGGGAAAAGTATGGAAAAGTGTCATCCTTCTCATTTCTTCGAAAGGCACGAGTAAATTTTAAGGAAAACCCTGGAACCTTCGGGGTATCCCAATTTTCGGTGCCGCACAAGGATCGCCTTTGAATCCTGTTGATTGAGCTGGGAATCCCTTCGAACTAGTGATATCAATGAACTATAGGGGACTGCCCAGGTTGCCCAAACACCGGAAATACAAAGCAAGTCGACTCAACTAATTACAGTAAATCCTCTATCTCAAATACTTGGGGGTGCGGTTCCAGTTGTAAGTGGTTGCACACCCATAACATCCCATAACTATGGGTGCCCTGTATCCGCAAAAATTATGGAGGTGAACTCAGCATGGCTAGAGTTATATATATATATGCGCAGTTCCAAACCCATTGATGAATCGATGCACCGTTGTGGGCGACAAAGAAACGCCCCGGACCTTCCTCTGAGCTTTTTGGCCCCTGGAAAAAAAAAAAACATGTCTGACCTATATATTTGGCCATAGTATCACTGTGCTACCAAAAAAAAAAATGGAAAATGACCAGTCCACTAATATCGATTTAAATCCGTTATAATCATTACAACCAATTGTAAACCATTCTAAGCCAGCATCAACATTAATATACCCGGAATCACGTGGAAAAACAAATCACCAGGTACAGGATAGTGCCCCCAAGTTATAAGTTGGTTTATAAACCCCCGTGAAATGGGAGTTATGTGAACCCCAACTTAGCGATTTGCCTCACTGGGGCACCACCAGGTTTTGAATCACCACACTCCAAGCCATCCCTTGCGGAGCAACAGCATCGATTGGCGGATTCCACAAGGTTGCCAATAGGGCAACACGTGCCACTGGTGCCAAAGACATCAACACCTGGGCGCCATTCAGTTGGTTTCCTAAGTCATGGGGCTAGCCATAGCTGGATGGTGTATATATATATACACAATGGAACATGCATCTACAAATCTGGGCAAATTAGAATATTTCACTAACCTGAAATAAGGCTCCACGAACTTTCATCAGCCCTCCCCCAAGCTGCGCGAAGGGAGGACTGTCTTCCTCTAAGGTGCTTGTCCTTGAAGCTGTGAAACATGTCCTTGAAACATGTCCTGAAATAAGGCTATTTTGGGATGATTCCCCTTACTAACCATGATTCCAGGGTTCGGTCGCAACGTGAGGTCGTTATAATTTACCCAGATCCAGCTATTGGGGTACCTCCATGGGCTATGGAAACCCCGAATCGTTGGATTTGGTGAAGAGTGAAAAACCCGTTTGGTGGGCTATTCCCTCGGGTCATCGGCCAACACCCAACCATTGACCATTAATCACTACATTTATATACACATATATAGGCAGTATATAACCATTAACAATCACCCATTAACCATCAGCAATGAATCACTAACCATTATAATTATATATATTGGCAATAAAGCAATAGTAAACCATCCCCAATTTTACCATAAATTGGTGGTAATAAACCACCATCAGAAATTGGTTGGATTATGTAAGTATGACTTTACGAACATTCACCATCAACAATCAACCATAAACCACGAACCATTAATCACTAGCCGTTGTACTTTCATTCATCAATATGTAACCATCATATAACCATTATATAACCATCATATAACCATTATACAACACCCAACCAGTGACTAACCCTTAAAACCACCCAGAACGACCCATCCAAATCCAAGGCACATCGCGGATGTTTGATGCAGTTGGGCTCCGCCAGCAAGGGCACCGCGCCCGTGAGCTTCACAATGCACTTGTCACTGTCGCGCCGCGTGCGTTGCTCCACGATGGTTTCCTCAAAGATGCGTTTGTCCGACAGCCTGGGAAGGACTGGACGCTGATTTTTCTGGGATGGAACGGTGTTGAATTCATGGTAAATCGATGGTTCATGACTTCATGATGGTTAAAAAAGGTGCTTCATGGGTATCAATTGTGATTTTCTGGGTAGAACTATGGGATTCTAATCCCCAGGATAGAAAAAGGATAGGGGGCCTCTGAGTTCATCGGAGCCCTGGATTCCTGGAGGATCGATTTTTGGGGAGGATCATCCCACTATGGTGGTAATGAATGGATATAATCCATCTGGGAAACCGGAGCTAGGACGAAGGTGTTAGCACGGAGGAGCTTTTTTTGAGTCAAGTTACAAGCACCGGTTCTGTCCCAATAAGATCTCATGTGGATAAAACCATGCCATTTTTACCACCCATGACTGGGAATGGCAAACATCACACCTATAAAAATGGTGATTTGGGGATGGTTTGTTATTGTTTTACCCATCATTAGATCATTCATGGCTACCCCAGAACCTTAGTAGATCCATTGCTGAGTAAAACCAACAGCCCACAACCATCCTCCGAGCTCACGCTACTTTGGTTCGTCGAAAAAACACGGCAAAAACTGCATGTCTGAAAATAGGCTATGCAGTTTTTTTATCCCTAAACCGTTGCTCAACTTATCATGTTCCCTATTGAAATTAAGCTTTTTTTATGGTGGGTAACCCATCTGTAGACAAACCTCAAGTGACAATAGTGTCGACAAAAATCCTCATGTATCCATCCATATCCATACATATGGCCAGTTCGGAGATTTCCCACGGCAATGATCATGATACCGTTGCGGGTAACTACATAATTTATGGGCATTAGAACTATATATATATTGTAGTTAACCATAGTCAACCATAGTTAATTAACAACCATTTTTCTATGATATTGCGGGTAGCTATGGTTCTATGATGGTTTATGATGGTTTATGGCTAGTGTAATTTATAACTATAGGAAACCATAGCTATATCCAATAGTCAAACATAGCCGTCATACCCTCGTCCCGACCTCGAAGGACATTCGCCCACGTTCTTAAAGACTGCACCCAGGTGGACGGGGGCGCGCACCTTCAGGTGCTGACGCTGGGGTTCCCATGTGGAATTTCCACCGGAAAACGAGGTGGAAAAACCATGGAAAATTTCCATTCCGAAATGATCAATCCAGGACTGCTCCAAATTCCCTCTGAGAAGGTGTAAGGAAATGACCCCAAGAAACAACTCCAAGAGTCGAGTCGGTGTTTGGAGCTGTAGGGCAGGGTAAACATACATGGTTCCACGTGTTTACCGTGAAGTTGCCTTACAAACTCAATGCCTCTGGTAGCTATGCAACACTGCCAAGGGAAAAACATGATATAATTCCCATAGATCATGAATTTCCGAGAAAAACAAGACAATTGACCTATTGCAAATTGGATGTTCCATGGCAGTCTTGAATTCCGATGAAAACTAACGGTCAAAGAGAATGTCTCCAATCCAGTTGATGTGAAAGATTAGCTCTAGATCCCATTTGCTCAGTCTTCCTGAGTTGTTTTTCTATTGGGGATTTGCTGAGTCTGGCAATTCACGACCTATTGGACCTATTGGCTATGACCAAAAGAAATGGCTGTCCCGGAACTTAAGGAACCTTTGGATCATTTGGATCATCATATGATCTATGAAGTTTTAAAGTCACTCCGCGCCCCACTGGCCAGCAATCCAACCAGAATGCCTTTCCTTGATGGACTTTGGTGTGACATCACCCCAAAACTTATTGGATCGCCCAGAGCTTTACATGGAACCCAGATTTGTGTTTCACTTCCAAATGCGCAAGAAGCATCTTCCAGACATGTCCAAACCCAAGTCTTGGAGTTCCATATCCACTAATTATATATATATGTATGTATCATTATAAATCACTATATATCATTATATATCATTATATAAATTATATATATATATATATATAAACATTACTAGCCATTAATCATGATTCGCCATCAACCATATCCATATTTCATTCTCTTCACCACATTGGATTCTTGACGACCTTCAAAAAACGACCTTCACCACCAAGCTGAGCCACGTTGTTCTCTGTGGGATTGGCCGGTGTGGGCGGTTCCCGAAACCAGGAGGCCTCGACCCACCTGCCGCACAAATGGAGTACAAAGATGATCAAGTAATAGGGATAAAAAACTATATGACTAATAAGTATGTGATCCACATACAGTATATAATTTTGGTTCATAAGTACAGTACATGTTCAAAATTCTAACTACAAGAAACATTGGGTCAAATACCAGATCATCAGATTAAAACGATCCAAATATCCATCCTTCACCAATCTTTATAGCTCAATTCAGCTCAACATTTATATGTAAAACACCAAAAAACACAGTAACATTGCCATCAAATAGCTACTACAGCAGTATAAGTGATATCCATCAAATTATCAAAATATGCATCACATCTCAAAGAAAATCCATGGCATATCAATAATTCCATGTCCCCAAAAGATGATGATTTATCATCATATTCCCGGTTTATTCCAATGAAACATTGCTATTTAAATGATATTAACAAAGGTATACCCGGTATTGTTGTGGTTTACCTATGGGGGATTTTTCATGGGCTCTCAAATGGGTTCATTCCCAATGGAACATCCATGGAAATCTCTCCCAAAAACACCGTGTTCATCTCCCCAAAAGTTGATTAGTTAAATATATTATGTGTATATATATATATATATCATTTATCAATATTTATCAACTCGATATATATATATATATTATATTATATATATATATAGTGGGTTCCATTGTTTCTATAGCCACTATCTATCTATCTATCTATCTATCTATCTATATATATATAAAGTTGATATCCATAGTATAATCATAGATAGCATTGTCTCTAGACAATTGATACATAGTTGATAAGAAAATACAATAGATTCAATTGATTTATCAATGATAAATATTGATGAATATTCATATAACTCATAAACTTGATATATATATATATATATGGGTATGGGTCAATACCTATAGATACATTTTTAGTGGGATGAACATCCATTTACCAGCTATTTTGATGTTCACCAGGGGTACCAGGGTTTTGACCCATCCCCATATATGAATTATATATAGATATCAATGATACCCTCTGGGAATTTAACATAGCTATGGAAAGATCCACCATTTTCAATGGGAAAATCCACTATTTCTATGGCCATTTTCAATAGCTATTTTGACAAAACCAGAGCGTAATCTCCCAGTTTATAACTTCAATGACTATGGTTTATGGTACTTATAACTATAGTTACTGGGGCGAATCTAAACCAACAAACATATCGAACGGGGGCCTCACATTGTATATGAATTATATATAGATATATAATATATATTATCATTACTTGATATAAAATATTTAGAATATATATATATAATGAGAAAAAAAATATATATATAGATATCAATGATAATCTCCCCATGTCTTCATCTTTTGGTCGCCTGGATCCATTCCATCTCTGCAAGCCCAACTCGTCCGCCGGATCGCAGCAGCGCCCCGACTCCCAGCGCGACTGCACGAGCTGCACACAACGCACCTGGCGAAAGCGTGGCGTTTCGAAAGCCAATGGTAAATCATAAATGATCATAAATGATCATAAATATGGAAATTTAATGGTAGAAACCATCGTAGAAACCATCCCCACATTCTAGGCTTATTATCTGTTTTTCTTCTCCAATATAGTGATGAATTACTTGTTTATCCGTGTTTGATCCTGCAGACTACTATATGGTTCACAGGGTTTAACAGTGGGTCTGTAAGACCACATCATCATACTTCATGGAGATAAAGAAAGGGATGTATTCACTTATCAAAGGCAAACCACTTAATAACTAGTTGGTAAGGGGGTTATAACTTAGTTATAACCCACAAAGATCCATAAAGATCCATGAACGGGATGACCCAGTCCCTTACTTTACTAACCAGGCTTCACCAAACATGGCTGGCTGGGGAATTTTGTGGCAAGCCATGGAGCTAATGACACCGTTGCGGGGAATCCTCAGTGGACTATGACCAGGGCCACGATGACGAATTGTTCATGGTGAATTGATGGCGCAGTTGATGGTGAACATTGATCGTTGATGGCGAACAATATTATCCAGATATATTTAGTATAACCTATATATCCTATATCATATACATATTCCATATCCATCTATATCCTATATAGATATAAATATATATATATATATTCAATATAATATAACCTATATATCCTATATCCTACAATGTGAGGCCCCCGTTTGATATGTTTGTTGGTTTAGATTCGCCCCAGTAACTAGTTCGTTGTAAACACCATAAACCATAGTGAAATTGGAGTTATGTGAACCCCAACTTAGCTATCGAACAGGGGCCTCACATTGTAGGATATGTCTGATTGAGGAATTACCCTTTTCGGTGCTGGGGGATGGTGGGGGTACCCTGTGTACCCCCACATCCTCCATGCTCGACAATGACGCACCAGGCAAAAGCGTCCAAAATTCTAGAGATTGTTGGGTTTACAAAATGATCCCATTGTAAGTGGCTTATGTTCCACCACTTCAAGAAAAAAGGTTCCAGCTAGAATTCCGGACATGTTGCCCATGTTGCCCTCCAAGTGGCAGGATTCACGGGAAGGAATCTTTGGAAGTTATGGAAGAAAAATAGGATAAATCATGATAAATCCACCAGATGCTGTTGGAAACCTATGTGAATTTTCAGGTTTCCAACAGCAACTTCCAGTGCTTGGAGGAGCATCGAAAACCTACCTAGCCTCATGGGCAGAAGGCCATTGCATGCCCACCCATGCGCCAGTACCTGGGCAAGGCATAGCATTCTTGTTACAATCCCCATAAAAACACTGGGAAAAAAGGGCAACATAGAAATAACAAGAGTCCCAATCATCACCAGAAGTTAGGGCACTGAGTTCTCTAAGTAGACTTAACTAGCAAACACATCCGCTCTGAGCTTCTGCGATCTAGAGGAAATCTTCGAGATGTGTTTTTCTTCAGGAAAAACAAGAACATGTCTAGAAGTGCATTCTCTTGGTCTCTTGGAGGTCTGAGCTTTCTTGAATCTGGGCTCCCAATCCTTCCTGGAGGAGGCTGTTCAACCCGGGATCAAATGGGCACAGACCACACTGTCCCCCGTTTGGTCAAGTTGGCGGGTGAAAACCAAGCAGAATTCCATCAGTTTCACCTTAAAATTATGGTTTTTGCGATACTTCTGGATGTTCGTCACACTTTCAAGATGGCATCATAAGGTTTGACCCATCCCCTCAGGATTGAACCATCCATATTCCCCCACTGACCGAACATCACTTGGGTAAGTGACCATCTTCCCCAGGGGTTTCTATCAAGGTGGTGCCCTCCCCAGTTATAAATGGGTTATAATCCCATTAACTATAGATATAACACCTATAAACCATAGTGAAATTGGAGTTATGTTCACCAACTTAGCGATTCCGAACTGGGGCACCACCTTGTATACCCTCTACCCTCTGGTAAACTAACATAACTATGGAAAATCACCATTTTTAATGGGTAAATCCACTATCATTGACCATTTTCAATAGCTATGTTAGTTTACCAGAGGGTACCCCCGATGGCCCAAGCTTTCGACCGCGCCGCAGTCCGTGTTCTCGGCCGCGATCTGCCGGAAGCCCGTCCGGCAGTTGGCTGCCCAGGTGGTCAAGAGGTGTCCATCGTTGACGTCCACCAGGCGCGCGCTCTCGTAGGAGGGCTGGTCCACCACCTGCAATGTGGGGCCCCCCCAGTTATAAGTTGGTTTATAAACCCCATTAACTATAGTTATAAGTCTTAAGTACCATGAACCATAGTTATTGAAGTTATAAACCAAGTTAGCTATCTAGGGGGCCCCACCTTGTGGAAACGCTGCATCTTTCCATGGTAATGTCAACCCCAGATTTTGCTAAACCATGGTTTATCATGGTTTATTAATTAGGGGATACTCCTCCAATAGTCATTTCATCTGATACTTGAAATGGTATCCCCCAATTCAACAACTGTAAACGGGGTTTATTAATCCAGGGTTGACATTACCATGGAAAGATGGGGATTTCAGGAGGATATTTTTCATGAGTCTCCCCACGTTTGATCTTAGAAGGCAAGATGATGATTGAAAAACCATCGGCCAATAAAAGGGTGTGTTTTTTTGGACAAACGCATGTGTTGAACCGAAGAAAAATCTGGCAAGAAGGGTTGAGTTTGATTCACAAGAAATGGGATTCACGGATTTTAGGGAAAGCATGACGTTTTTTGCCCTTATACTTACTGGTGCTTAGCAGGGAATGAGGGAAAGATCCATAATCACTAGTAATAATCATCACAGCAACCCCCATTACCATCCATTCCCTACGTTTAGCACCAGTAAGTCGTAAGTGATATATGATGGCTGAAAGAAAACACGGTTTCCTCTAAGCACATGCCTAGGCCTAAAGAACAAACAAAACGACCTGGACGTCTCGGCGACGCAGTTGGAGACAAAAAAAAACGGGAGACCTTGAGGCACCGACCCCCAAAATCTGAAAGTCAGTTAGGATTTGTCTTAGTATCTGGTAAACGTTAACAAATTCTATGGAAAGATCCAACATTCTTCATGGGAAAACTCACTATTTCGACTGGGCAATTTTCAATAGCTTTGTAACCGTTTACCAGAGGGTATTTTCAAAGTGGGATTGATAAGTAAAGAATATCTGAAGCCAACAAGTCATGACCCTGTGTTCTGTTGAGTATTCTCCTGATGGGAATATCAACTTGAAAACATTAATACATCAACTTGAAAACATTAATATCCCAATATCCCAACAGAAGATGGAGGGATCAGAGATTCCAGCAAAAAGTATCCCTGCCTTTGAGATCTGGAAAGGTTCTGGCAATTTCCTCGATATCCTCCATCACTTCTCTGGCTACAGTAGCATGTGTCTCCCCGCATAAATGGCAAAGATAAAATGGCACCCTAAAAAATCGATAGAAAAGTAACATCTTTCTAAAATAGTGACACAGTAAACTACGGTTCAATCTTTTGGGCGTTCCTATGAAGTATTGAACTACCGTGCTTTTCTGATAGGATATCCCCCCATTTCAACCCCTGGGGTTACATACAGTATTTTTTCCCAGAAAACACAATTTTTAGACACACCCGAATCATATTGTTGGTTAATGTTAGTTCTATATCCCCTTATATATTCCCTTATATTCCCTTATCACTGCCATATAGTTTGCCATATGATTCCCTTATCATTGCCATATTTCCCATTCATGATCCCCCTATATTCCCTTAGCATAGTATCTGGTTGGTGGTATACCTACCCCTCTGAAAAATATTCGTTCGTCAGTTGGGATGATGACATTCCCAACTGAATGGAAAGTCATAATCCATTCATGTTCCAGTCACCACCAATCAGAGTATAGTTTCCCTTAACATGGTGTATATATATATATATACCCCAAAATGTATCCATTCCATGAGAACCGGAAAAATGACTTCCCCCCCTTCGAAAAACCCATCGTCCGCGTCACCGAGGGCGTGAAGAAGTCGAAGCTCCCTGAGGTGATCGGAATGCCTGGCCAAACATGAGGATAATTGTCACAAAATCTATAAATAGATCATAGATATTCATAGATTATAACAGTACTTATGATGGTATACTTATAGTAAGAGTAATTTGATGGTTATATAAGGGGAGGTATGACTATACCGGACAATATTGGATGATTAGCGCATAAATGATGAATGATTAATCTGATTGACTCCTTCCCTTGTTCATATAAAACACCCCAGAAACCATCGTGGAAATTTCGGGGATGCGATTACTGTGGGTCTTTTTGATGACTCTGGGGTTCTGGGATCTGACCAGTAAGACTTAGAATCTTGGAAATCCACGTATCAAGCATGCGGAAATCACCAATAATACGGATTGACCAGCAATCACAGGGGAGATATGGGGCTGTTCGTCAGCGTCCAGGCCAAGGATCTTGGATCTGAGATGATCTGAGTGTCAGACACTGGAAGATCCAAGATAAACATCTTCCATGGTCCAATACATGCTTCAATATACCTCAATATATGGTCCCACAATGTCCCAAACATCCTTCAATACATGGTTCAATGACGTAGTAAAGCTGTCAATGTCCCGCGACCATAAACGCGCCTCCTTCGATGCGCTGTGTGCAGTCGTCGTCCGTGAAGAACTTCACGTCAGACACCCCCCAGGGCCGGTGTGTAATGCGCGTTAGCTGCGTAGGACATGCCTTGTGCTGCAGGGATGTGCCGGTAGAATTGGCCATAACCAAAGATCAAGAGCTGCACAAATGGGAGGTTTTGCAACAAAAACTGAAAAAAAAATGTTCGCAACGGAAATGGTGATAGAATCTGCGATGAAAAGGGGTTTAAACCAACAAAAATGAATAATAGAACCTAGAAATAGAACCTGGGATGATATGGGTGAGCAGGAAGCTCGGATAGAGAACCAAACAAAATGGGGAGATATATCAGCAAAATGGTGGGATCACCAAAATCATGCCCAGTTATCTGCGTGATTCGCTGTGTCGCTTGGGTGACCCCCCGGAATAACAAGTGGTTAGTGGATGTTAGTGATTTATTAAGGCCAACCATCAACCATCAACCATAAGACCATCATCCACATTCACCATGGTTCGTGTTGGGGTTGATTCTTTGGGGGTCATGCCCAGCCCCAGCCAAAAAAAAAACCTCTAAGCTTGAGGCACGTTATCCTTGCGCGACAAATAAAAGAGGCGCCACATGGTGTTGGGCGACGCCGGACGGCGGTTCCATTCGCTTCCTCCCAGGCCATCCAGGACCCACTGCGGACTCCAGGCAGTGCCATTCCACCTCAAACCATGGGATCAAAGCTGGCTGTTGAAAATAAATCTATATATGTGAGGATCCTATAAAAAATAATGGTTAACAGCTATATAAGTTATATATATATATAATAATCCTATAAATCCATATAAATCCTACTATTATATCATAGTTATATAAGTTATATAAGTTATATAAGTTATAGAATAATACTATAAATCCATATAAATCCTATAAATGATATAACCCTGGAATTCCAAGTTAGCTTAGGCTGATTGCTAAAAACCCACCCATTCGGGATCCCTGACCAACTGGTTACTTGATGAGTCATTCAAAGCCCACATATAAAGATGGTGTTAAAATAGTTAGTTCAAAGCCTATCAAAGGCCATGATAAATATCCTAGGTCCTAGTTTCTGATAAGTGATCTTAGTCTATATTCTAGATGGTGGTATTCCATCTATGATACCATGTCTTGTCTCCCTCTAGCTGCTCCACCCACCAAAGAGACGGATCCCGGATATAAAGGTTGCTCCCTAGCCACCCCAGATATGTTTGAGACAGGAAATTGGTAGATTCTGGGTAGATCACGAAGCAAAATGATCATAAATGATCCATGTTCCCCTAAGTGAGCAGCAATCATTTACCCTCTGGTAATTTCACATAGCTATTGAAGCCATGGCCATAGAAATAGTTGATTTTCCCATTAAAAATGGTGGATCTTTCCATAGTTATGTAAACGTTTACCAGAGGGTACTTACAATAGGTTTTATTCACAACGGCTAAAAACAAGGGCCTCCACCATAGCCTCACCACTTCACCATCTGGCTTGAGACAGGCCGAAGCACTTGGAAACATAGGCCATCTGGCTTTGCATCTTCTCATAGCCCACCTGGCTCCCAACTCGGAGCAGTAAGGGAGCCATGGACCCAGGGGACCTTCCCCGGAAATTTCGAGAAGATTCTGATTCAAAATCCCAGAGTTGGATTGCCGGATTGCTATCTTGACTTCATTGACTTCATTGACTCTCACCAACATCCTAACACTTCTAATAGCCGCCTGAAAAATGCGCACGCACTTCACGTTGTTCACGGTGTTTCCCGCGCCCAAATCGACACCCACCCAGGCGTCGCCAATGTTGCAGCCCACGTGGAACTCGAAGAGCTCGAAGCCTGCCATATGGGGTGTCACTTCACGGGGGAGAAGGCCATGGATGGCCATGGTTTTCACATCAAAATAGACTGGATATGCTTGGATTTATGAGTTTCTCTCCCTAAATGGCTGGTATTTATAGCTATTGATCCCCTTTTTTTACCCCTGGGGCTTTGGAACCCCTCAAGTTTGATCAAAATCGCCCTCTCGTGGCTGAAAAACGTGTTGCCACGTGACGGTTGAATAAATTGGATGTGAACAGCTAATCATTTTGAGTCAGCTTGGTTCCCATTTTGAGTGCATCCTTTAGAACCATTACACATCATTACACTTGTTGGTCAAAATCATCCATTTATCATCTGGTTATGACTAACATAGCCATGGAAAAAACACCATTTTTAAGTTCGGTAAACCATCTATTTCTAGGGGCCATGGCTTAACCATGGCTATGTAACAGTCATAATCAGAGGGTAAATGGATGATGGTCCTATATTCTCGCTCCAAAAATAGATCAATTTGCTCCAATCCCCATTGCCCAAAAAGTTCCCGACCACCCGCCTAAAGGTCGCTGGAACTCGTCGATTGGACAGCATTGGGACATCCAAATCGTTGAAGTGTTCCTGAGCCCAGAGTGCCTGTGAAGATCGAGACTTAGGGCATGTTTTTTACCCTCTGGTTATGTCAAAATAGCTATTGAAAATGGCCATTAATAGTGGATTTTCCCATTAAAAATGGATAAAAATTGTGATTTTCCATAGCTATGTTAGTTTACCAGAGGGTATTTCTCAGGCAATCTAATCCTTACTGGTGCGTTTTACGCAGGGAATTTTCGGGAATGATCCATAGTAACTATTAATAATCATCCCAGCAACCCCCAGCAACCCATCCATTCCCTACTTTTAGCACCTGTAAGAATCTGTCAATTGAAAATCCCACATTTACATCCATTTGACAGATTAGATTGCCTGAGGGAACCCCCCAAATGTATTTGTTGTATGAAAATCCCACATCCATTTGTAGGTTGCTAGAGGGAAACCCCCCAAATAAAAAATGCAACACAACAGCTGTAATAATTCTTCCAGGCTTGCATTCTGGTTTTGAGTGCCTATCCGTGATGCACTTCCAGATCCAGAGATTGAAACGTTTGAAATCTGTGGGTAAAACAATGCCATAAACCATCCCGAAAGTCATCACCATAAATATATAGGTGGTATGTTTACCATTCCCAGTCATGGGTGGTAAAAATGGCATTGTTTTCACCTATTATGTTGATACCACCTATTATAAAGCAATGCTAATAGGTGGTACGTCCCTTCCCAAATAGGATGGTCATCATCCAACTTCCCAACTTCCCAGCAATGTTTTACCCACATTGTTCCGCATGGCTGTTGGGAAGTTGGATGATGACCATCCTTCGTGAAAAATGCCAAGTCTTCAGTGAGCCTTCAGCCGGTTTCTCGGGGAAAAACGAATGGTCCGTCGGCCAACTCTCGCACCGAAAACCACCAAAAACCTGCTGCCACCCCTGGAAAATCTCTACTTGATCATTAGCCTTTTCTGATGTCTTGGTCAAATTAGAGATGTCATGTGCCATTGAAAGAATCAGTGGCCAGTCAGTGGCAACTGGTGCCACCATTAAGCGCCAAGTGTCCCATCCATGGAGTTGATAGGCCCATGCTCCTGCAGAAAATCTGACTTGTTCATAGTTCAGATGTTTAAAAAAAATGCTAAAATATCATGAATGATATGAGAAAAATCAGGCATATATACATATTAGTACATGTATATATATATATATGTATACGAAAGGTCTATGATGAATTGAATGTAGCAAGTCTGAAGTACTCTTCTCATCGCAATGTTTACCTCTTATAGTCAATTGGGATGGCGATTTGTGATCAGAATCTACTATACAATCATCATGATGTTCTGGTCTCAATGATGTCCTGAAAAGAAAACAGTGACTAGCATCATTGGCAGGCAATGACTGTTATTGTAATTTTGATTAATTACTGGTGTTGTCATCGTTATTGTTTTCATCATTACTATCGTACTATTGATACTCTTCTTACTATTATTTCTAGTATCACTAATACTACTACTATTACATACTATTACTAGTAGTACTATTCTTACTATTGTTACTATTATTGCTATGACAAATATTATTAGTGTCACTATTATTATTGGTGATGGCATTACTATTGGTCGTACACCCATAGTCAGCATCATCATCATCTCCTGTCAAGATGAACGAGCAAAGCAACCAGATTCCCATCTGGAGGTTTCCTAAAATGGGGGGTACCCCAAATCATCCAAGTCATGGATGACCATTTTTGCTATTCAGACCCATGGTGACTTAGATCCCCCCATGGTGAAACCCGTCCAATGCAGGAGTTTTCGCCCCGTCCTCAATGGGTGGGGCATAGCCACTGGCGATAATCTCCCCTGACAACCGGCCACTGGAGCAGTCGCTGCTGGTGAACATTTCCACTTCGTACACAGCCCAGCCTGGCAAGGTGAGCTTCCACATCCCAAAAAAAG
This sequence comes from Cladocopium goreaui, assembly GCA_947184155.2. Taxonomy (NCBI): domain Eukaryota; class Dinophyceae; order Suessiales; family Symbiodiniaceae; genus Cladocopium; species Cladocopium goreaui. The sequence continues at coordinate 230,425 of CAMXCT020006752.1, read as the reverse complement.
AATCGAAAAGCTCGAATTCACCACTATGATCCTATTGAAAATGGCCATTAATAGTTGATTTTCCCATTAAAAATGGTGATTTTCCATAGCTATGTTAGTTTACCAGAGGGTATTTTGGTAGGATCTTATTCTTCTATACTCTATCTTTTGTCTGTTTTTTTCTGTTTGGGAAAGAGAAGAATTCTGCCATGATCACGGCAGAATCCGACCTTGTCCCATAGTTTGAGACGAACACCTTTGTAGGGGTCTCAAAAGAACGGAAGGGTCGCTAGGCTTTTGGGGCATGCCTTCCCTCTGGTAATCTTGCATGCCTTCTAGAAAATGCCCCACTGAGATCGTTTTCCTCCAACGATTTCCCCAGTTACAATAGACATAAATACAACAGAAAGGTCAACTCGTTGAGGCAAGTTGTGGTTTTCACCATAATTTTCTGGCACGGTTCGCCCGTTCGCCCCAACCTCTATCCCACTTTCCCCTGTTCCCCAACCCCTCCAACAACTCTTCAAACAGCCTTCAAGATCTCTCAACATCTTTTTAAACATCTCTAAAACCTCTACAAAAAACTATATATATATATAATATATATATAGTACTTTTCACACACATATACATACAGCATACAGTTACATTTTTTCGCCTCCACTTCCATCACAAACTCCCCCCATTCTTCCCATCCCGAAGGAAGGCGCCAGGCCCTGCCTTCGGGCACCTCCACGGCATTCTCCACCCGCCACAACGAGCCCGGCTCGGCGGGGCGCCGCTGCCAGCCGCCGCCCCCCAGGCCGTCGAGGTAGACCTCCACCGGCGCAATCTCCGGGTCCTGCGGCGACCCATTTGGGGATGCACCACGGGAAAGTCATGGGAAAATATGGGAAAAATCGGAAAAAACATGGGAAAATATGGGGAAAACTGGGGAAAGTCATGGGAAAATATGGGAAAAATCGGAAAACACATGGGAAAATATGGGGAAAACTGGGGGAAGTCATGGGAAAATATGGGAAATATGGGGAAAACATTGAACAACATTGGAAAAATGGGGAAGTCGTGGTAAAAATCGGAAAATGAAACTTTAAACCATCGAACAAGGGGAAATTGTACCACAGAGGGATGAGATTTGGGGAATTAAGGACGGATTTCACGAAAAAAATGGGGAAGGTATGAGTGAACTAATGGATAGAATGGCTTAAATCATTGGCATTTTTCATGACTTTTTTGGAGATTAGCCATGAAAGTAAAGGGCAAATTCATGGGAAAATGAGGCTTTAAACTTTAAACCATCAAACTAGGGAAAATGATGATAACTTGTCAAACTAGATGGGTAATTGGGAAAATTAAGTAAATGGGAAATGTCAATAGATGGGTCATACATTTTAGTTAGAAACCACAATTCCTGGGATTTGAAGCAGCGATTTACTTGGACTTTCACTAAGAAACTCCTAGCCACTGGTATTTTGACGTAGCTGTGGAAAATCACTATGCTTCATAATCATCAGAAATCATCAGATGGGGAATTGTCCACTGTTAAATAACCAGGGGGTAATGTTTGACCAACCAAACATTGGATTCAAAGCAACAAGCATAGACTATTGAGCGGCAGAACTTGAGTTTTAACAAACCCAACATTGGGTGCTTGAAGAATGAAAAACAGTGTTTCACCTTTTTCAGCCTGCAATCATGGGATTTTCACCAACAAGAATGGAGATTGAACCAACAATAATCAAACTGTCACAAGAAAAATGATGGTTAAAATGTGATTATTGTTAATCATATGATAATCAAAAATCATGATTATGGTAATTTGGTTACCAACAATAATCAAATTGACACCATAATGATTGTCATGTTTCAGCAATGACAAACCCAAAAAATGATGGTTAAACCAGCCAACCGTGGAGGTTCCTGAGAAAAAAAACAAATTTTACCAATCAAATGACGGCGGCGAACGTTTCCAAGCCATCAAACATGAAGCGGTAAACATATAAAACAGACAAAGCTGGAGGTTTCACCAAGAATGGGGGTATAGACTATGTGTGTATATTATATATATATATATGGTTAGTCAATGGGAAGGATTATCCCATATATGAAATGGAAAATAAAACATGTTTGAAACCACTAACCAGATATATATACCTATATATATATATATATGAAACCCCACTTTAAAAAAAAACAGGACTTTCGATGAATTTCGCCAACAAAATCCATGGCAACTCGCTACTTTTCCCCCCTGGTCACCTCGCTGCGCCACTCTCGTCCGTCCCAGACTTCCAATCTGGCAGATGGGATGTATTCCTGTGGCGACGCACAGGAAATGGGGGGTTTCTTAAGAAGGGTGATACCCCAAATTATGGCTAGATATGGCTAGATATGGCTAAATTATGGCTAGATATGGCTAAATTATGGCTAGATATGGCTAAATTATGGCTAAATTATGGCTAGATATGGCTAAATTATGGCTAGATATGGCTAGTTTATAATGGAAGATCTTATTCAACTGGGTGATTTGCTGGTACCCCCATATGAAATTCCATATGAAAAATTCCCTCACGGCAGAGGTCGGTTTTTTTCATGGTTCACCTCAAGGAGGTCCCCCCTTGCTCCGGTGCTAGAAGAAAAGCCATCAAAATCATCTGATCATCCCTTGGACAAGTGCCCAAAGAAAAATCGTTGAAACCCTCCAGATTCCAGACTCCCCTGGGAATTTCAAGTCCTACTTTTTTCCAGGTTTCGGGTGTTTTACCCAAAAAGAAAATCCAGCATCTCCCAAGAATGTGCGGACAAAACTTCTCAAAACCATCTCAAAAGCCTTTCCAGTAAACTAACAGAGCTATGGAAAATCCACAAGTATATAGGATTATAATAGGATTCACAATTATCAACCATTTTCAACCGCTAATAATCATTGGATAGATTATTTCCACTTACACCTTTCCCGATTCTCCTGACCCCGCCTGAGGTGTCGGACCTTGCACCATCTTCACACACTTCACCCAGCTCCCAGCGGACAGAAAATCCACCCCCACGAAGGCATTGCGCTGGCGCCCCGGCATGTGCTCCAATAGGACCCCTGTCTTCAGATCCTGCACACGGAGGGATGGATTCTTCAAAAAAATGGATGGAAATGGGTAAATGGAACAATATGGAACAATAATTCACTAACCTGAATAGTTCGGCCAGAAAAGGGGATGATTTCCCTATAGGATATACCATGATTCCAGGGTTCGGGAGAACAGTGAGGTCGTTATAATTTACCCAGATGGATTTCTGGCATGATGTGGGGGATGTTTTTTTCGGGTTCAGGTTGTTCCAGATGATCCCCACAGAGTGGCTGTGTTGTGCAGCAATTAAGTGGCGCTGGAAGTGCAACGCAAGATCTGTTAGAAAACCTGAAGTCGTCCATATGATCTTCAAAAGCTTCGTTGAGAAATCCTCAGCCAAAAATTTGCGAAAAGTCTTGGGAAGGGAAGATACAGTCGGACATCTGCTGATTTCCTCAGCTTCCTCAGCCCATCCCCTTGCCAAAGACCAGCGGCACCGGCTCCGCTCCTCGTCTTGCATATGTTCAGCTTCCGACCACATGGCGCCCAATTCAATGCGATCAAAATAGGGCACAAAGGGCACATAGCCCGACCTTGGGACAACTTGGATACTGGGAAGCTGAAGCAAAACAATCCTGAAGGAAAAAATAATAACCTGGTAACTTGGGTTGTAACTGACCTTTTGCTTCAGCTTTTTCACCTCTGTTGGCCAGTTGCAATCGCTAAACGGGGTCCAGTTGTATGTTGCTACTCTACACCTTCCTGAACCGCTGGTAGGTCCGATAAGGCTGCCAAAGAATAGATCTTGGCTGTGGTTGAAACTTCTTCAACCCCCGCAACAAGACCTCTTCCAAACATATCCCAGAATATCTATGTATGGCATATGTCATATGTATCTACATGTCTCGAAATGATCAACCAATTTTGTAGCTCTGAAAATCGGATACCTCAAAACCCACACGGGTAAAATGCGTAGATGTTCCTATTGCAATTCCCATTTTACCCAATGGGAACCCCGTCTTCAGATCATTTCAGATTCATATAACAATTTGTTGCTTGAAGTAAAAACACAATCCCCACTGGAATCATGCTGAAAAATCTCCGTAAATAACAGGCGCCAGAGTTTCCATGCTATGGGTCCTGGTACCCCTGACATCTTTTCGACGGGTCCTTACCACTACCGCCCAAGCGACGCTAGAACGGAGGTGCCACCCCCTGTGTCCCCAGATTTGGGCAGCCGGTATTTGCAGGCCGAATCCGCCTCGCGCGGAAGAAGCAGATGGAGGGCAAACCATGGTGACGACTGGGGATCCCCCATGACTTGAAAAATTCCCATATCAAAGCCAAGTCTCCAAACGATATTAGATTCGATACCAAATTTTAGATGTCGTTTGCGGGGTATTTCATATTTGGGAAGGGATTCATTGGCAACGCACATCAAAGGAGATACAGATCAGAAGGCATCATCACGGAATCCCCATATCGATTAGGTTTTGCAGAGAAAAGGACCACTTTCAACACCAGTTCCCCGGTTATTCCGTACTCGCCATGCTGTTTTTCCTCGGCGATACCAACCAGGGATGATGCTTGTTGCAGACCATCATCTATGCTACAATCTACCCCCAATTCCGGTGCTCAAAATTCCAGTACCCATTGACCATGATTTTACCCTCTGGTAAACTAACATAACTATGGAAAATCACCATTTTGAATGGGTAAATCCACTATAAATGGCCATTTTCAATAGCTATGTTAGTTTACTAGAGGGTACCCAGAAGACTCGCTACCCAATGGCCATGTGGATATCCGCGGAGTTACAAGTTACTCACATAAATCCAGTTTCCAGAATTACCCAGAACCACTCCCAGAAACCTTGGTAAAACCACCAGTTTCCCCCCAAAAAAATTGGGCCATGATTCACCGCTTGGAGCAACCCTGGATGAAATGTCTCTCCCAAAAATTCACCGTGAAATCATGACGGAAATCCCAAGGGGAAATCCATCCATAATCTTCCATTCAGTGAAACATCTCCATGAATGGATGATTCATGAGGATTTCCATGGGGATTTCCATCATGATTGGAATCCATTCATGAAATCCATCCATGATTCTTTCAATCTCACCGTTTTAGCACCAAGACACAAAAAGTTCCAACTCCAGTAGCCGCCACAAGCGATCCGTGGTCACGTTGGGAATCAGCCGCCACTTCGTCATAAAACTCGCCATGGGTCGAGACCAGGTGCCCCCACCCAGCTCCTGATCTTTGTCGACAACGAAAATCGGAAGGTGAACATCTTCCAACTGTGACAGAGAGTTGGAGGGTGAAAATCATATATATATATATATATGTATTATCTATATGATATATTACATGTATATAATATATATATATATATTTATGTATAAATATTATATATATAGTTGTCTTGTGGTTTGGATTTTCACCTTTCAACTTCAAATTGGGGGGTTTGGGCTAGTTGGAGCCGTCATGGAATTATGTTATATTATATTATATTATATCATATTATATTATATATTATATTATATTATATTATATATTATATTATATTATATTACATATTATTATATTATATTACATATTATATTATATTATATTATATATTATATTATATTATATTATATATTATATTATATTATATATTATATTATATTATATTATATATATATATTCTATTCCCAATATAATATCTCCCCAAGATATGTACTGCTCATCTTTTCCCATCCTTGGATGCCACAAAACCGATCTATCCGATCTCCTGAAGCGACCCCGTGTCCGTCACAGGAGACATGCTGTAGATCTCACCATTCCAGATTTGGACCTGTACACTCACCTCAGTGGCGTACAAGAACGGTGACTGGAACATGAGTGGATTATGACTTTCCAGAAACAGTTTGGAATAATGGATTATAGTGGTTTAATGGATTTTAATGGATTTTAATGGATTTTAACGGATTTTTCCATTCAGTTGGGAATGGAATATTCATCCCAACTGACGAACGAATATATTTTTCAGAGGGGTAGGTTGAAACCACCAACCAGTAGATTATTGGATTGGTTTTGTTGGGAAAATCTTCACCGGAAACCCATTGGGTTTTTACCATGGTTTTTACCATGAAATTGATCGGGGTTTCCGGTTTCTATGAGTGGTGCACCTGGGGTTGAAAAAATGCTGCCTGGTGCCAATTGTGCTAGCGTAAGCTCTATAAGTTGGGAGATATAACGGATATAACCCACAAGTACAGGACCGATGCTGTACCACCTGCTAGGATTGGTTCCTGTTGGCAGCAACTGCTAGAACTAGTACTTAAAAAAAAAACATAGCATCACCAATGCTATAACTGCACTACTGCTACACCAAGTCAATCAAGCTGGCCTACAAGGCCAGCTCCACAACAAGAGCGTCAAGAGGAGCCCTGATGTTTTGGCTACGGGTTGTGAACATCACTGGCCTTACTGGCTCTCAAACTGCACGCGCAAACAGCAAACATAGTGAAAAATCTATCTACAATTATCTACATATTATAAATAAAACTACATATAAATATACCTAGATGCCTCATTCAGGGATCTATAATCCCTAACAAACATCAATTCAAGTTGATTCTTCAATCATCTTTGCAGATTTACCTATCGTTGATTCCCACCTCCAGTGACCCCCTTTCCCGGGATGACGCCATGTCACCGTTCTCATCTAGTTCCCATCATCATCCCCATCTTTGATCATGTTTGATCCATTTGGTTATATCCATTTGATGATGGGAATATGCAAAACCAGCTACTCAATATTCATGTATCATGTTTGATTGATGTGGTTTTCCTTTACTTTGTCCATTTTCAGCTACTGAAAGTGTGTGTTGTCCCTATTGCGACCTCCCCATGTTTTGTGGTTTGGACCTGCTCCCATGTTGGCCCAGCCAAAATTTTGACCCCGCGTACTGGAGAAAGCGCCTTGCAACCCAAAAATCTCCATCCTCCATCTCATATAAATTCCCGGAATCCCCCAAAACTGATGGTTTTATCATGGTTTCTCATGTTTTATCATGGAAAAAGCACGACGACGACGACAACAACAACAAAACCCATCTGCACGAAAGCAGGGTAGGGGTCAAAATTGGATAAATGGGACTACCAGATTGGTCTATGAGTCTTGACCCAGGCCCCCAGTCTCTCAACTTCGTTCCTCATACGGGAAACAAAAAAGTCTATGTAATTACTGTAGTACCCCCCCCAAATGTGAGAAAAGCGGTTCACCACTCAGTGGGGTTTTACTTTTCTATCTTTTGGGATGTCGCTATGCCTATATATACAAAGTTATATTATATAAGTATATAAGAATAATAATTAGAAACGAAATCGTGATACTATCAAAAAAACAATAACAATGTCAAAAATGATAATCATGATAATGATAATAATTAAATAAGTAAATAATGATATATAATTAAGTAATATATTCAAAAAGAACAGAAAAAGAACAAGAACACTAATAATGAGAACAATACATAATGTACATATCAATATATATATATATATAATATCATATATAATATTATATATGATATATATATATATATATGTGTAATTCATCCCCATCTCATCCCCATCTTCTCAGAATTTTCCACGGCACCATCTGTCTCTCCAGGCGTTCGCTCTGCCAGACCCGGAAGCAGCGCAGCATCTGCTCCCCAGCGGAGGCCTCCACCGCGTCCGACGGCAGCTCCATGCCGATCCAATAGCGCCTACGACTGGGCCAAGTTGACACTGGCAGAGTTGACCAAAAAAAACTCCAATAACTATGGTTTATGGTATTTACAACTACTCTTACTGGGGCTTATAAACCAACTATAAATGGTGGTTTCCATAGTCATGGTGGAAACCCAATAGCTGGATGATTTATTTCATGGAAAATCCGAGAATAACATGGATGATGACTGGGGGTACCCCCATTTCAGGAAACCCCCATATATATATATATATATATATATGTATCTGGGAAATTTGTGGTAAATAAGAAAGGATGTTTGATGATTTTTGGCCTTGAACGAAATGTGCAAATTGGACTGACCGGAAATGGGAATTAATGGAGGAATTTCAGTGAAACTCAAGGTTCATCAGAAACCACAAGTTCCACTGGGTTTATAATTTTACTAGGCTTGTGATGGAAGCTTGAGCCAGGAATGTTTTTCACCTCTGGCTGCAAAGTCCCACATGAAAATACGGATGTCCAATTGTCAGCTGAGATTGCTGGATATGTTCAGCTTCTAAAACCATAAAGACCTAAAAATATGGAGGTTCCACGTGATTTTTTCTAGTCATATCACCATTGTGTGGATGGTTTGTAACCACCATTTTCGGTGGATCACAACGCCCATGTTTGGGTAACGAATCCCTGTTTGTGAGTTGCCCCAAAACCCATCAAACGCGAGAAAAAACACGTTTGCACCGGCCAAAAACACCACTCACCACTGCCATTCCTGGACAGGCCCAGATCAGCAAACGCAAAAGATCCCACTGTTGCTGGTTCTAACCTCATTCTTCCTCGTGAATATGCCTATGTTTGGTCAAAATCCCCATTTCCATGGGATTAAATCCCCACGAAAAAATGCCTAAATAACATCGGCACCCAGTTCAAAAAAAAACATACAGGATACCCCCAGTTTTGCTGGTGTTTGATACATTTGATACCCCTCCCGTATTTTCCACCCCGATGCCCCCTGTCGGCCCCCGCGCACCTGGTTTCGTTGCAGCTGACGTCGCAGTTGGCCACCCAGCCTGTCACCGAGTCGCCGTCGAAGGCGTTCTCAGGGCCATCCACTGCAAAGTAACCGCTGGACACGCCAAGTCCAGGGGTTGTCTCCACCAAACAAAGCGGATCCTGCGTGGTCACAGGCGAAAGGTTTTGGAGGGGATGAAAATTGGGACTTGGAATGAGGGTGGAGCCCAGGATGGAGTTAGGGAGTAGATATGAACAGGGCTGAAATCAGCCGGGCTTTTCTTGGAGTGGATTCTGCAGGAGACTTGGCATGGTGGTAGATATGGGATGATATGGGGATGTGGATCCAGTCGATATAATCTGCTTGGTGGTTTACCTACCAACCCCTCTGAAAAATGATGGAGTTCGTCAGTTGGGATTATGACATTCCGAGTATATGGAAAGTCATAAAATTCATGTTCCAAACCACCAACTAGATACAAATGTTTACCACAATATGGGATGATAGTAATATGTAATAGTCACCAAGCAGTAATATTAAAATCCATTAAAATCCACTATAAAATCCATTAAAAACCATTAAACCACTATTCCCAATATATGGAAAAATCCATTAAAATCCATTAAACCACTATAATCCACTCATGTTCCAGTCACCACCACCCACTGGGACCTGCGACACAGTTTTTCACCAAAGCTTCCCACACGGACATTAGGACGCCCCGTCCGGGTCACAACATGGGCATTAGGACGTGATCAACTATCTTGATGCGTTTTTGGAATCAGAAAATTGGCTAAGTATAGAGGTTTAAATATGTGTAAGATATGGGTAAAATCACCTACAGTAGATTTCCCCTCTTTGGGCAATCACTTAGAGCATCCTGACCCGGTGCTCGCACCGTGTGTTGACCCGGCAAGAGCCCAACGGAACAAACAGAAACTTGCCAAGTCACGCGATATGCCCGCAGCTCATGGATTTGCCACTGGCCCTGCAGGGGTTGATACCCTTCAGATTTCACGTAGACGTAGCTATGGAAAATCACCATTGTTAATATAACCCATAGGATCCATGGTGCTGGTATATATACTAACATTGGGGGTATATTGATGGCAAATGTTACCATATATAATATATAGCATACATGGATCCTATGGGTAAGGTAAAATCAATCGGTCATGTTCCATAGCTATCTTAGTATACTGGAGATATGAGTCAAAAAGGGAAAAACGAAATGCACGAAGTTCTGCTATTTTAGGAGTTACAGTAAACCATCCATGTTTGGATGTCACAATCTTGACACCCGACTCCTCCCGTACATTCGGTGGACAACCCACATTGCATTGACCTGATCTTCGCCCATTCTCACAGATCACCCACATTTTACATCATTTTACTATGGTTTCCCATCAAAAACCTCCATTTTTCCTATGTTTTCCCACGGAAATTCCCAGAAAAAATCCCAGAAACTTTCGCCATCCCCGACGTCCCCGACCTGGATTTCCTGGTTGTTCCGTATCCGCCACAGCGTCCAGGCCGGCGCCGGGCGCCGGTTCCAGGTGCCGCCGCCGATCTCCGGGTGCTGCGAGTGGGTCGTCCAGAGGCCGTCCAGGTAGACGTGCAAGGAGACGAAGGAACTTTGCTGATCCAAATCTTTGGACCTTGGAAAAGCGAGGGGAAAATTAGAACATCTGGTGGTGCAATAACCATCAGGCTAAACCCTCATGGTTAAACCACTAATAGTGATTAATAGTGTATGAAAATGGTGATTAATAGTGATTAACCTATCTGGTTGGTGGTTTTTATTAACCATCTTGAAAAATGATGGAGTCAATGGGAAGGATTATTTTCCATATATGAAATGGAAAATAAACAATGTTGGAAAATAGATCTGGTTGGGTTAAACCCTCGTTAAACCACTATATAGCACCAACCAGATATGAGAAACTCCCAGAAATCATGATCATCGTTGGGAAACTCTTTTCGTAGCTGTTGAGCTCCCCCGTTTTAATGGGGAGAATGGGATACCTGGATCGCTCCGGATCGCACCGGATCGCACCAGATAGTTTGATGGGAGATGCACTTGGAGGATGATCAGGATCCCACAGATCTTGTTGGTGGTTAATAACCATAGTTGTAGTTATACAATATTCTATATATAATATATAAATATATAAGTGTTATATATATATAGTTATATTTAATTGTGTTACTCAGTTAATAACCAGAGTTATAGTAACATGTTTTAAACCAGCGCCCACAAAATATACGTGACGCTAATTCACTTCATAAAATTGGATCCGTCTCAGGTACCCTCATATTTTTTTTGGCTACTTAGCGACACTTGTGAGTGAGTTGTATACGGGATAACCCACGAATCGGGGACTTACTTGCCAGGCTGGACCCTGGAAAGATGGCTGAAATGACGGGGAAAGAAGTGTTTTTTTCCTATTTCGACTTCTCGAAACCCTTGGATTAGAAGAAAGTTGCTGCCCAATGATATTCAAAATGCGGAAAGAAAAAATGCCCAATTTATGGAATAAAATGAGGATCCTCTGGAGTTTCCTGGATTCTAAATCCTTTGACCTTGGATCGATTGCTGAAAATTGGAAGTGTGAAAAGTGAAAAGGATTGAAAAGGTCCCTGTGCCAAAAAATGGAGATCTTCGGAGTTCTTTTCTGTAGATCTTGGTTGATGATTCCGACTCCAAGTCGCACCTTCGGGAAATGGTGGGAACATTTTGTTGAACATTGGATAAACATGTTAGGAACATGTTGCAACAATTTTGCAAAAGGCTGAGATGAAAACCAGATGTTGGAAGTGATCCTTTCGACTACAAAAGGCTTGGGAAAAAGATGAAAAAGTGCCCCTGAGGATCTAATCATCTCCTTTTGAGGATGGTTTTTTCTTGTTCGGCCAATACTACGATGAGGATTTACCCCCCAATCATACTGGAACTGAATGGGATTTGATCCTCAGAGAGCCTATATAAATTATGATCTTCTGGAGTTTTGTGAAGATGTTTGGTGATTGTTTTTATGTATCCAAGTTATGGAAAATATGCTAGAGATTTGGCGAAATGATGGGGAAAGAGTCTGAAAAGTGTGAACAGTCCTTCGACCTGGATGGTACATTCTGGATTTCTGTGGATTTCTCCGGTCGAAAGAAACATGTGAAAGGGAAATTGAATGTCAGGAAGAAAAACTTGAAAGCCAGCATTTTATTTTTGGGAAGTCGCTGATTTTCATGAAATTCAGAAACGCAGAAACATCCAAAAGTCAGCTCCAAAAGTCGATATTCCCATCGATATTCCCATGACCTGGAGATGGCGACGCCTTTATTACATGACAAACGACAGATGCTGAGGTGAAGCCACCACGAAATTTAGAGTTACTGTAGAGTTGTGAGCGAAAAGGGTGAAGCTTCAAACACGGGGATTTTGTTAGCGCCAAAATGACATGCTGGACCAGCAATTTCATGTAAATTTGAATCAGTTTTTGGTCGGAAGTTTTATAACTCACGAGGAAATTAATGGGGCTACGGCCCATTTTTAAACCTCTCGAAAGGAGGTATTCCAAATGATTCCAATCAACTCCCATTGTTGAAAATGAATGAAATTCTTCCGACTTTCGACCCTTCCAAAAAAAGTAGCCATCCTGGGCCATCCTCACATGGAGCGGCTTTCCCAAACAACTTCCACCATGTTTCAAGCGGCTGGTAGATCTTGAAGCACTTCACGTCAGGCTGCAGTCCGCGGGTGTACATCCCCAGCCATGCTTCGCCAGGGATGCACGCGCCCCCACGGCCCAGGCTACAACTGGATTCCCAGGTCAGGTCGACACGCAGGTCCTGGTCGTAGACGTGCTGAATGCGGGTGCTTTTAGGACCTGTCAGCGGATGCGAAAATGCGGCAAGTGGTGGGACAAAGTGGTCAGGTCTATATATTTCGTATTAAACCATATTAAAGCCTCCATTTTGAAGGGAGATATCATTTTGACATATATTTTGCCTACCTAAGTTTCCAAGCGCTGAAGCAAGCTTTTCCAACGAAGCACTTTTGCTATTGAACCAACCTTGGTTCACCAACTCCAAAAGCCATTGGATTAAGCCAACCTCGGCTCCGATCCCATCGGTCCCATCGCCTTGCATGGCCAGAGGGATCCCATAGATGCGAGCATCAGTCAGTTGCGGGTCCTGAACACAGAACTCACTGGTGAAGAACTCCAACTCCTGCACCACCCACTGTCCTCACGCGACGCCGCCACGGAAGCTTCACCGGAAATGGATGGGTTATGAAAACCATCCCCCGGAATTGGTTACCATGGCGTTGGGTAAAAACCACCATTTGACCCATAAAACTTGATGCCTGGGTGTGCCAGTCATGGTGCCTCGACTCTCTAGGGCACCATCCGATTCTTTCGGGAACGATTCGAAGTGGCCCTACACATTTTTTGGGGGTCAGAAATAGATATCTAATTTTATTGCTTCGAGGGGCCTGACTGAGTGATTGGACCCTTTGAAAAGGCAGAAAAAGTGCTGAAGAGAAATGGGCTTTTGGCGGTATGTTTGACCTTTTTGAGTAGGTGTTTCCCTTTGGTTCCCCTTTTTGAAAGCCTTCAAAGAGTATGAAGTTCAAAGGCTTCGCATGGCTATCAACTTCAATGGCGGGATTCTGATCTTTTGATCCCTCGACTCATGTGAACCAGAAGAAATTTCACACCGGGAAATTTCTAAGTGGCATTTTTAACGGGTTCCGCTCCTGAGGTGTAATCATCATTGGAGAGACGCCAGCAGGACCTGTTTGGAGGTCGCATATCTTCCCAAACCCCTGGGGCATTTCCAATGAACGGCGTCACCAGCGTGGGGATGTACGCGCCATACGGCACCTGGGGTGAGGCCCAGGAACCATTCTGCCCAGGTCAAGGGTGGCAAAATCCGACAAAATCCGAGGCCCGTATTCGGTCTTGGGGATAGCCATGCCATGGGAGAAATCTATGGCATATTGGGATATAGTGGAAATCTATGGAAATCTACTGGGGATGTGGTTGAATTTCCATGTCCATGGGATTTTGAGATGTTGATGGGGTGATTTACCATTCCAACTACCACCCTGAGAATTCGCCCATTTTATCAAGGCAGGTATGGTGTGATGAAGAATGAAGGCAGCTTTCCCAACCTGAGAAAGCTCAAAATTCAAATCTCTCGTCCCAAAAAAGCGGAGACACCCTTCATTTTTAGTCACAAGCCCACACAACTCGAAGCCCTACTTGGATGTGCATACCAATTATGAATGAGCCATTTATCTAGCTGGGGATACCCCATACATAGCTGGGCAAAAAAAAACGTGTGTCATCCATTGGTTTGTCCAGTTTAATGGGGATGCATACCTCCAAAATCCATTGGTTAATGATCTAATTACAGGAATCATCTACTACTCACCATGATTGCTATAGTAACTATAGTATAAACTTACATATTATATATATATATATCGAGAGAGAGAGAGAGAAAAAAAAAATAGGGATCATTTACTACTCACCGGCTATATAACATATACAGTATTAAAAGATATCTATAGTATGGTTGTGATGTACAACATGCTATCTATCTATCTATATATATATATATAATTAAAAAAATATAATCTATATATATATATATCCATGTGTTTGTTTAAACAGCTATATATCAATATGTCATTGGTATAGAATCCAGCTGGACTTTCCCGCCTTGGAGTCCCAGAATTGCTCCTCCATCTTCCACTCGACACCTAAGCAGCCAAAATCGGGAGTCGAATGGATGGGATTTTTGAATTTACGGTGCTGTCAGGCAGAGGCTTGGTAACATGCTTTGGAAAGTGACCAGAGCACCAGAGACTGGAGACTCGAATGTCTCACCAGTAAACCAACAGCCACAGATCGTAGGCGGGATTTTATGGGGTTATATCGTGGTGATACCCCATTTATAAGTGGAACAAGCCACTTTTAGGGCACCAACCAGGCTGAAACAAAACCACTTTCTAACTGCTTCAAGAAGAGACCGTTCGGCCCTTCGGGGTCCTTTTCCCAACTCCCACTTCCAACGCACCTTAGATTTGGTAGAACCCCGATGTAGCCTATGGCCTAAGTATGGCATTTCCAACAAAATTTCCAGGTTCATCCACCCCCCCCAACTCACTTGGGCACCCATCGGTTAAGTACTGTAATGTCTGAAAATTATTGAAAATCCATTTCTTAATCATCCACGTGTCCCGACTTCTCTAAGTCGGTTTATAACTATCGTTATCTCGCTTTAGACACCTGATACTTCAACCAACTCATATCATCTCAGATCAATTTTATATATAATTAACCATATATATATATAACCTATTATCATCTCCACCCCATCTAATGAATCGAATCCATGTCAAGACTCCACCGATCCCACATATTCCCACAGTGTCCCACCTGTCCATTTCTGCAAGGCAAAGCCCGCAGACCAGGAGCGCTTCAGGTCGCGCTCGAACTCGTCCCTGGGCTCGGTCTGGAAGAGCCGCACGCAGCGCACGCTCGTGGCCACCTCGAACTCCATGCCGATGAAGCCCTGGGACGGGGGAAATGGTGGGCTTCACCGGTAAAAAATGTGAGAAATTGACGAGAAATGATGAAACACCTATAGGAAAAAGATGGAAAAAACATGTGGAGTTTATGTCAACTAAGTTGGTCTATTTGCCTAGGTATCCAATCATGAAAAACCAGACTGTTTCTCTCTGGTTAAATGGGAAAACGATGGGAGTTCCAGTGGTTAGTGGGTAAAATAGGATAAAGTATGGCTTGAATTGCATTCAAGTGTCTGCTCTTTGAAAAAAGTAGATTAGCTCAGTAGGTAGACTATAAGGAAACAGGGGTTCAGAATGGTTCGGAATGGCTATTTCTATAGTTAACGCATGTTAACGGGGTACAGAGATAGAGACACTATGGCTTGAATCATGTTCAATCTTGTTGAAAACTTTCATTTGCTGCAGGATCGGCTTTTATCTACTTTAAAAAGATTTACAAAAATCGTGGAAATCACCTGTCTATGAGTGCGGGATGTTTTGTTCTGAATAGAAATATAGATTGAATTCCATTGGAAACCCTGAGTTTGTTACTGTTAGTAGATTGGGTGGGAAATCCTCAACCTTTGCCATGAAATAACAACGGCCAAAAATGTTGGCTACCCTCCAACTGTGGAGCTTACTCCCGCCCGTTTTTAGGAACTCCAGCAAATCGTAAAGTGCTATTCAGTACACAGCAACTTCTGCCATAGCTATTTCCTATTTTCCATGGTAAAATTCATGATAATTTGTGAAGTGAATCATGGTTTTTCAATCCATAGAAATCGCAGGTGTCCTATATTTTTAGGGCGCCTCTCCGAAATCATCCAAATTTTTTCTTTGGCATTTTTTTCCCATTTTTCAGAATTTTCTTCAGCCAATCCACCGGGATGTTCCAAACCCCCACCTGTTCCGGCTCGCAGCCATCGAAGCGCAGGCCATCGCCCCAGATGATGGGTGCCAGGGATCCAGGGATGGGATCGCACTTGGAGATCCAATAGGTCGACACGTTGCCGTCAAAGGCATTGCCTCCGAGACATTTTGGATGAAAAAAATGGGGGATGGATGGGAAGTTGAAGCCACATCCGAAATTCTTGAATGGTTTATAGCTGGCAAAATCAATGATACATGGTGAAAATGGAGGCTCAACTCAGAAAAATGGGGGATTTAGAGCTGATTTATGAGAACGTGCCAAAAACGGCTGGCATCAAAATTGTGATAAATGCTGGAGATGGGGATTTACCCAACATTCGAATGGGATATGTGATTTATGATAGCTAAGTCGTTGACTTGTGACTTGGTTAAGGTTGGTGGTTGTGGTCCATGGGTTTGTAAAGCAACGTTCGCATCATGTAGATGTTGTGTGGGAGCCATTCTGAAGTGGCGAATTTTCTCGAGGGCTCCACCCCTGCAGTATCTGATTATTGGAAACATGGGCCATATGGGCCACTTAGTTCCACGATTTACCGTTTTGAAACATGATGATTTGTCCAGTGCAGACTCTTGAATCACTTGAAACTACCATAGAATATCGTGTTCTTGGAAATGGGGAGCCCCCCCAAAATCACTGGCGTTCTCATCCTGGGTTGACATTCCCATCTTTCCACCTTGCAAAATCCCATTGGCCCAGCCACGTTCTGCGTAGATCCCTGGGTTCACCCCGGAGGTCTTATCGCTTCCGATGGAAAAGGTGGCGCCGCGCAGCTTGAATGTACAGAGGTAATCTTCCTGTGATGCCGCCAGGATTTATCATCCCATCAACAGATGTTTCAAACCGCCCACAACAGTAACCCCCATACAGGTAACCCCCCAAAAAAATGAACAGTTCCATCACACAACCAGGATTTCTGCAGAGTAATGACGAACAGTTTACCATGGTTACCATCACCATTTTTCAAGACAGGAAATCATCGGCGAAAAAAATACCAAACTGCGCAACGTTGCAGCCTTGGACACTGACATGTTCCACTTCCGGACTCATGTTTTTCCAGAAGATAGCTGAGCAAGTTGAAGCCCAAAACATCATCAGCCAGTGCATGTCTTTGGATACAAGGTGGTGCCCCATAGTTAGCTAAGTTGGTTTATAACTCCAATAACTATGGTTTATGGTATGTAAAACTATAGTTACTGGGGTTTATAAACCCACTTATAACTGGGGGGCACCATCCTGTAGGATGCTCCATCAAAATGCTTGAAATCCCTTACCTTGCCAACCATTTGCTAAGGTCCGCTTCCCCAGTGCCCAAGGATTTGCGGATCTAGTTATTCTCAGCCCACCAGAAACAGGATTTTGAGACATATCTGGATGTCCACGGAAAAAGGAGATTTGTTTACCATCTGGTTATGACTAATACTTCGCCATGGAAAATCACCATGCTATTAATAGGTAAACCATCTATTTCTATGGGCCATGTCCCATGGCTATGTTAAATAACTAGAGGGTAGATGGTCTCCCCAATTCTGAATTTATCCCAAAAGAACTTGGGAATTTGCTGGGGATTGATTTGATCAATCCCATCCCCTGGTAAAAATATCCATCAAGGTTCAGGTCGGACTCCAAGAGTTGTGTTGTTGCTTCTTTGTCCACATTTACCCCATCTATCTACCTATCAAGCAATCAATCTATCCTTTTCTAATCCAATTTCATCTCATCTGTCCAATCCTATCCAATCCAATCCGAATCCAATCGTATCTTATCGGATCTTATCTAATCCATCTATCTAATCATATACCCTCTGGTAAATGTTTACATAACTATGGAAAGATCCACCATTGTTAATGGGTAAATCAACTATTTCTATGGCCATTTTCAATAGCTATGTACACGTTTACCAGAGGATATCCCATTAATAATCCCATTAACTGTTAGTTTACCAGAGGTAATCCAGCCATTAACCATGATTAATCATTATTAACCACTTTTATATACTAATGTTTAACCACTATTATCCATTATTAACCACTATTAACCACTATTAACCATGATTAACCACTATTAACCCTATATTTCCCATATAATTCCCATATATCTATAATTATAGTAATGAGAAATCTCCCATCGCCAAGTGACATAGAACTCCACCTCCTTCAGGCTCCAAGGGCCCAAGGTCTCCTGCACATTCTGCAGCCGCCACAAGGTATCGATGGCCGCAGGACGGCGCGACCAGGCGCCACCACTCACTGCGTAGAAGGTCATGACCTCTTCATACCTCCACTCCTGGGAAACACAAACGCCAGCGGTTCAAAAAAGGCTCCAAAATACATCAAAATACCAGCTGCATGCGTATACATATATATATATATACTGTGTATATATATATATATAGCTATAGCCTATGTACATATACATATTGTATACAAACATGTGTTAATCATTGTTTTTATGCTTGGAAAGAAACAGCCATGTTGAGTACACAACCAGTATTTAACGGAAATCTACAATACGGGGCAACTGTAGGCACCCCCGAACAATGGGTATCATTTTGGACCTGGAATACCCAAAAAGAAACAGCACTTGATCTTAATCTTCACGTTTAGCGGGGAAGCATATGGTCTGGGAATCTGGAGTAGCTCCTGCTCAACAAGATCTGCCTGAAGATTAGTGACTTCTGGGGAAATTGGCTGTGGCTTTGGATTGATATACACAGTCCACTGTCAGCCACTGACCTGGTCACCGATGATACACAACATCAAATACCTGGCAGATAGGTGTTGGAAGACTAGTTTCCATTAAGAATTGGTGATTTTCAGGGTCGAACTGTTTATTTACCAGAGGCTACTTGTGCTTTTCAAAAAAACATGGACCTAGAAGTTGAACCCAAATTCACTGCTGGCTAGACTTCCAGCGTCATAGAAACACCACTGCAGCCTGACCCAATCTGTGGCCAGTTTCCTCGGTTTCAGTGCCCTCTTGAAGAAATCCATTCACGATGGAAATGTCATCACATTTCTCATAGACGTCATCGCTCTGCCAAATCCTCGAGACGCCATTCCGCGGTTGTTGCGCTACACCCAGTTTCGTTGTTTTTTCTTCTCAATTAACCATAATATTAACCATATGTTGGGTCAATATCATAATGTTCTGAAAATTTATAACCATAATTAATTCACCAACCATTTGTTTCGCGCATGGTTTTCTGTGCCATGGTCAAAATATGGTTTTTGTGGGTTGTGGTCATCCCATGCCATGGCATCACCACTCGGGATGTCTGACGGTGAGTTGCCCTGTGGAAACTGACGCTGGTTAGATAGGAAAAGCATCAGTGAACAGGTGTATAATATCTTTATGGATATATGTTCCACCTATACACATATATACGTGTACTATGTATATATATATATACATACATATGTGTATCTATATAGGTGTGCAATGCCATGCAATGCCATGCAATGCCATGCAATGCCATGCAATGCCATGCAATGCAGTGTATACCTATCTACCTATCTACCTATCTACCTATCCATCCATCCATGACATATTGACACAGGTGGTATATGTGCATATTCATACGTGCATATGATCTAAATCAAAATCTATGGGAGATGTTCGCAACACCCCAATGGTCAAGGAACTGAATGCACTTCACGGTAATGGCCTCCAGCAAGGGGCCCAGCACCTGAGTAAAAAAATGTTTCTTCCAAGGCGACCCAGGTGACGAAGGTTGCTGGGAATGGTCCTGCCATGTTTCATTGGTACCAGACCACCAGACCCTGAAAACTGCCCCAATTGTGGAAAAGTATGGAAAAGTCGTCTTTGATAACCCCATGGTCCAGGCTTCGTTGACAAATTGAAACAAGCAGTTGGATGCAAGGCAAGATCCCTACATATAGGTAACCTCCAAACAGTCGTAGAAAACCTGCAAACTTCATAAATTTCAGTATTAAAAAACCGGCAAAATTCATCAAAACTCTATGAACCTTTGAAAATCGACCCCTCCCATGGGCGTCGCTTCGCAATGGCAGTCAATAGCTGGCTGATGCAAAAGTTAGATTGGAAAAAAACAACACTTACCGACACATCACAATGAGGGGGCCGCATACCAAGCAAGACGTGGACACGTCACCCCATCCATACAAACGGCAGATAAACCTAATGATGCAGGTGTGTTTTAACATATTTTAACATCGGATATCTCTTTCCATCATATTCCATCAAATCATATAATGATATCCGATGTTAAAAACATGTTAAAACAGCGTCTTCATGGAATGGTTATTGGAATATCATCATATCCCCCCATCAAAATGGTACCATTTTTCAGGGGGCACACAGCGTTTTCAGATGCACCCTGGAGGTCGCATCTGTACCTTGAGAAAAACCGTTGGTTGCAGGGCCAATCCTCACCTATCGTTGAGCTCTCTGGTAAACGAAGAGTTTGCTATCGAAAATGGCCATAGAAATAGTTGATTTACCTATTAGGAAATGGTGATTTTACCTAGCTATGTAAACGTTTACTGGAGGGGTATCCATAGATTTGAGGAGTGAAATCCCCATCTGCTGGCGAATCCTTCGTGGTGAACGCGTCGCGTGTAGCAGTGTAGCGGCTGTTTTTCACCCCCAATCTTTGTCGGACAAAAATCCGCATCCTTTGCTGCTTCAATCACCATTTTTCCATGGCTATAGATTCCACGGCTTCCATCTTTTTCAGAGTTTCTCCACATATTTTTCCCACTTCTCCCCATCTTTTCCCCTATGTTTCGCCGTTTTTGTCCCATCACGTCACAGACCACACGTTCTCCTTCTCCGCCACAGCCTTGGCATAGCCCTCGGTGAAGGCGATGTCGATGCCAACCCCCTGGGTCTTCGCTGCGCAGCCACCCAGCTGGACCATGCAATCAGCCGTCCAGTTGGTCCATAGCACCTCAGATAGAAGTTGAGTCTGGTCACCATGGTCATGTGAATATTCTTTGGGGATAATATATACAAATATATATATATATACATAATAGTGTGTATATATATATATGAGTATGTATATATATAATATGATATGATATATATATATATATGATATAAGTCTCAGAAATATTTTTGGGATTGATAGAACTGCAAGAAATATATATGGGCTTCAGAAAATCAATGGACACTATATTTAAGATTATCTAACTAGGAGTCGACTGTCGTGTGGTAAATTCGATCTGTAGCTCCTTGGCCCATTCAATGATAGCTCCGAACGATAGGGAAGCGATTTGAGGAATGTGAATATCAAAAGATTGAAAGTGACCTGGAAAGCCATAATCCCATGTTTTTTTTGGTCAAACGGCCTTGACCATTTTTTTTTGGTCATTACGGCTTTGATCGTCTGGAGCCACTTGTGTGAGAGTTGCTACGGCTCTTTACGGCCTTTTTTCAACAAAATGTTGAAAAAATACGGTTTTGCTACGGGTAGGCTTGTTTGAGAGCTGCTACGTCTTTTTACCGCTTTTTTCAACAACATGTCGAAAAAATACGGTTTTGCTACGGGTAGGACTGCAATGTTCTTTTGATTTGACCATTTTTTTGGTCATTACTGGTAAAACCAATATATTACCAAAAAAAAAGGATCATTACGGCTTGTTCCCATGATGGCCAGTTTTTTTTGTGTTTTTGGCTTTCCAGGGAACTGTAATGGACTAGGAAAAAAGGAAAAAACAACTACAATGTATATTACAGATATACAGTATATAATAGTATATATAGATAGAGTAACTCCCAAAAAGGTGCCCAAAAGCAAACAACCAGGATGCTTTGTTGATTCCCCTATGAATTCTTTTTGGCATCTTTTTTGGGATGCTATAAGATGCCCCAGAAAAAATGTGGATCTCCGATTGATGATGGATTTACCGTTTGGCTTTGGCCAAAAATATGAGCAAAAATCAACTGAGTCGATCAGTTTATGTTCGCATATGTTCTCTGTTCAGAGATATTACCCTCTGGTAAACTAACGTAACTATGGAAAATCACCATTTTTAATGGGAAAACTCACTATAAATGGGCCATGTTCAATAGCTATGTAAACGTTTACCAGATGTTTTCAGAGGCTATTTTGTGGTCCCTGATTTTCAGACACCCCCAAGGAAAGGCAACAAATCACCGAGCGCAAATCTAAGGCGCATTGTCCATGGCATAAGGCCCGGCGGTGTACAGGGCAGTTTCTAGTCCTCGTTCTACACAGCTCGGCGCAGCAAGTCACCGGAATGATTTTAGAAAACCGCCTGCAGCAACCTCCTCTGAGATAGAAAAAGTACAATCCTGCTAAAATGTAACAAAGTATCCACTAGTATCAATGATTCACCATTATTAATCATTATTAACCATGTTTGATTGCCCCCTCAAATTTGAAATAGCCAATGGGATCTTTTTTCATGACTAGATCCTTTTGGAAAATCCAAGACTGGGATTTTTGTGGTATACCAGGCCACAGCAAGGCCACTGGAAATCGGCCACATCCCCCATTTTTAGATGATTAGCTGAGAAAAAATCAGGTGTCAACTCTGGTACCTGAGATTGGGAATCGTAAAAATGTCGTCGATGTTGGGATGTTATCCAAAGTTCCATCGGTTACCCTCTGGTAAACTAACATAGCTATTGAAAATGGCCATTTATAGTGGATTTTCCCATTAAAAATTGTGATTTTCCATAGTTATGTTAGTTTACCAGAGGGTAATTGATGGATTTTTTGGATTGATCCGTCAATTTCATGCTGACCTCGTTTTTTGATGTTTTTTGCCAGGCCTTTTTTTGTGGATCCTTCGTCAAGCCAGGATGCTGAGAGCCGATACCCCATGCCTTGACAGTCTACCTTTCTGGGGGTTCAACAGTTACCCCCAGAGGGTGTGCCGGAGAAATCCCGAAGAACCGGTGAAGTCAGAAGTGAAGTCCAAGCATCGAGTTCCTGTATCGTAAATGTCGGTGACATCGCCAGGTTCCAACAAACTGGCCTCGTCGCAAGTGTCCTGAAGTGGGGATGGGCTGTCGGCTGTGACAAAAAGTTGTTCTCTTGACCGCACAATGTGATGATTCCCGGTGACGGGGAAATAACCAGCCGGATCCAAGCCTCCAAGCTAAGAAAATTGGATTAGGTGAGTACAAGAGTTGGGACATAACCAACCAAGTATTAAATAGCAGAGTACGAAAGAAAATGGCAGCTCGTTTAACAAAGGACCACACATAACTGGACACCATTCAAAGTTTCGAAGTTGAGGCTCTAAAAAATACCAGAAGGGGTGTTGTGAGCGCTAAAAAACAGGATGTTTGGGGATTTATAGCTTCATATTATGGATTGTTTCCTGTTTTTTTTGGTGTTCACAACACCTTTTCTAAGTAAGATGAACCACTGGGGTGTTTAAAGATTGTGAATTGCCTACAATTTGGGCTTTTGTCTGCTTCGACAAGAATTGCCTACACTATGGGCATGTGTCTGCCTTTTGTCTGCTTCGATGGTTACAAAACCAAAAAAAAACACACAAAATGTTTTCCCAACTACTCTGGTCTCCGGACTAGTTGCCAAATCTTTGTTTTTTCTGTTTTTTTTTGTTTAGGATTAATCCAGAATCCTCACAAAGATATGGCAATGTAACACGTTCTATAAAAACACCATTGGTTTTTGTCCACAGTGCCTGATTTTCTCAGACAAACAAATGCATTGTTCTAGAGAATTGTCTGCTGTATTCACGGAGGTTTTTGCACATGTTGAAGGACCACTTGAGAGCAATGTTGCACTCTCAAAAACACTTTTGTTGCAGAATAGCTGTACTTTTTGAAAAACATGTTGCATAAATTGATGGTCCTGGTACACTTTGCTGAAGTAATACCACCATCTCTGTTGCACCATCGATGGAATCTGCTGTAGACTCATGTTACACTTTCTTGGAGGGATGCTACACAGATTTGCCAAGACACTCTTCACTTTTTAAAACTACTGTACATACATATACATGCGTGCATCTTCAACAGAAGGCTTTCCTTGATTGACACTGATTTTGCACAGTTTGCAGTAATATGGCAATCTGTTCACGCAAGTGCTGCACTAGTTTGAAAGAGATATTGCAGGTAACTATGCTACTGCACTCTTTGCATAGGCATGTAGCACGTGTTTACAGTAAAAAGTTTGCTTTGCGTTGTTTCAAGCCACACTCTACTTCGTGTACAAAGATATTGCACATTCTGAAGACCTTTTGCAAGTCACATAGCACCCTGTTCAAAACAAAGCAAGATTTCCATAGAACAGCTGTACTCTTTGGGAAATATTGCAAAAGTTGGTGCTGCACTTGCTGTAAACAGAAAAAAAAAACACATCTCTTTTAAAAAGGCTTTTGCACCATCAATGGAATCTACAGTAGGCTCTTGCCACACTTTCTGACAGGAATGCTGCACACTTTGCAAACAAGAATCTGCATGTTCAAATGCTGTAAAACACATGTTTCAATGAATGTGCCACTTTATTGACAAAGGTTTTGCAAGGGCCCTTTGACAGTAAGATTGCACTCTTTTCAAAACAATGCTGCAGTAATGAAAAAAGAAATTCAATCTTGCAAAACAGCATACTACATTTTCCTACAGGAATGCTATGATTTCTGAAATGATTCAGTACATATATAGGAGGGTTCTCCCTGAAATTGGAAAGTAATGCTACACATCTTTCAAAGAATGCAACAATTGTTGCAAAGGGTTGTTGCATACATTGAGGAATAGTGTTCTTCGTGCAAAGTCATTTTACAAGTAGGGTTTGTAAGTTTGTTTTTTTCCTTCATGATTTGTAGAGAACATATTGCATGAATTGGTGCCTGTTTAGAATGCACATGTTTAAAAGAACTATTGCATATGTTGAGGGAAACTCCTGTGGAGATGTAGAGTCTATACATTATTAACGCAATGCTGCACACTTTGCAAAGGCATTTGCACTTGTTTGTTTTGTTGATCTATTAATTAATCATGTTTGCTTTGTATCTATGTATGACCTGGGAGAAATATTGGGAATGCACAGTGGTTGCTTTTGTTGCAGAAGCAACAATGTTTGGTTTTGGAAAGAACATGGTTTTGCATCTTTTGCAGAAATGAAATTCAAAAAATGCAAAAAAATGTCGCTCACAACACCCCCCCTCTCAAAAAATAGGACCAGAGTCAAAAGGTATCACATGGCGGTTTCATGTTTTTGTCATGCTGATGGTCAAGTCGTTTTCCACGAATCTTAAGTGATGCTGGGGGGTCAGTGGGAGCATCTGCGACTTCCAGTTTCAGTGTGCAATCGCCTCATGGTGAATTCCGATTCTTTCTAAATGTTTGTCTGAAAATGTGTATTGTACCAAAACAAGTCAATGATTTATCAGCATTCTACCCATCAAAATGATGATTTAGGGCCTACCCCCATTCTGGATAAACCCAAATAGTTGTACAATGATTATGCCCAAGAGCACTCTTAGTTAGAAACTTTGGCCACTTTGACAAAGTTGAATCTTCAAACAACACCTAAGGGACACGGATTTCATATCTAATCGATCACATGAAGTCTCCTTTTTCCCTGTCTTAATAATACCAATCTGAAGAAAAACAACAATCACAGCACGCCCCAACCCCCGCAACAGATTCACCCCAAGTCTCTGTGAAGTACATCTTCACCTCATGCACCACCCAGGCGCCAGGCGTGGGTGCATGATTCGTAATGCCCACCCTCCGCGGAATTTGGCGCGGAATGACCACGGGCGCCACGTCCTGTGCAACGACGTCCACAAAAACCAGCAGCCATGGCCACAATGGCCACAGCCGCGTCAGTGCGCCCCTGGCGCCCGCGGCGTCATGGGCCATTGCTGCCCGCCATGGCCGCCGGCCAGCGGTTTTTGAGAAAACCGCCCGGCAAGGGGTGACCTGAATTTGGGTCGCAGATCTGAGATGTGTATACCTAAAAGGTGGATACATAAAAGATATCATGACGCATACCTCTACATGTGCATACCTACATATGTATATATATATAATTATATATATACATACACACACATGCATTGTGCATGCATGTATGCCTATACACTGTGTGCATGATATATATATATATATACACATACGTATGCATATGCGTGAGTCTGTTGCATATAAGTAGATATGTATGTGTGTGTAGGAGTGTATGTGACTGTTATCCACGTAGATGGCCGCAGTTCACGCCATGTCTTCATGGAGATCAGGACCCGTCTTTCAGCGGCCTCTTTTTGCACCACTTTCTGAGCCGATGCGCAGCGGATGGTGATGGTCACATGGTCCTTAGAATTGCTATATCAAGGTCAAGGATGGGATGACCATGCCGTCTTGATTAACTCATCCATGTGTTGGCCGTGGCACATATGAGCAGGACAGCAATCATTCTCTCACCAGTCATAGCAAGTTCTTGATTCCTGCAATGTGCGAAAGAATGTGACCATGCAATTCCGAGGATTGTTCATCGCCAAATGTCCAGAGAGATTCAATATCCATTTAGGGCTCCACTGATCTCCTTAAAGATCCTACTTGAGAGCAGGCGGAGGCGGACGAAAGGTAATGTAGTGGGAGAGGAGTGGTGTCAAAATGCTGCGTCCCTAAGATGATTACACCAAAAACGTTTTTGCGCAGTCTAAGATGATTTTATCCAGAGCATGACTGCATGATACGGTGTCTTGTGCAGCGTGAAATGATGCACGAAAAGGGGTTTATTAAAAACCCCTTTTTAAGACCCCTTGCAGCAACTGTTATTGAGGCTGAAGCAAACCAATTATGCTGGACTACAGGGACATCTCCCTCATGGAGAGTGTGCCTCTACTGTGGCGGACCGTGACCGCGTCACCCGTGGGAATTGAACCCATGACCATTTTAGAGGGGGGGGGCCCCCCCCTTATAATTGATATCTAATACATAACGGCTAGAATTCCACGTTTTGCACGGGCTGGCCCCCCAATACCCCCTATGCTTGTGCTGAAGCACGGAGAACTCAGGTAGCTGACGCTACCTTTCGTGACATGGCCATTGTCCACGGGCCGCCATCCATCTTTCCGCCTTTGTGGTCGGAGATACCTGCTACTATGGGTCAAAAAAGGGATAAAATTGGACCCACATTTACCCTCTGGTAAACTAACATAAAGGGGATTTCGGCACATTCAGGTCCAATTTCATCACATTCAGGTTTGTAATGCTTGTACCAGTCTGAAGCTGCTATGGCTCAAAAGCCTGGATGCCGGATGTTCGGAGACTTCGGCCACTAGGTTGTGATAGTTCAACTTGTGTTTCCATATAATATGAAGTTGTCGTGAATTCTTCCAGGGAGTGGTTAATCGCGATTTTCTTAGGTTTTTCCAATCTCTGGCTTCTGATGCCAATATACATCCAGTTGCTGGTGGTGGTGATTCTGGTGCTTCTAGCAGCAGTTCCTGTCAAGTGGCACCTTTGGAACGTGGGGCACAGAATGTTGTAGGAGAGGTGCAGGTTGAAAAAAATCAAAGTGCTGGAGATGTTGTGAATTTCTCTATGGAATCCCTCCTTCAGTTCCAAAACGAACACCTTATCCACAAAGCACTTGCAGCTGGACCATCAGAGCCTGTTCGGAAACGTCCAAACTACGATAACCGAAAACGGAGATTTTTAGCAGCGCAAAAGCCTGAGCGAAGAGTGTAACTTACTTGGGATTCAATCAGTTTTTTGATTCTGGTTGGTGGGGGTTCTGGTTATTTTTGACCCGATTAATTCTATGAGTGAGTTTTGTGTTCGGAGCCAGGGGCGGACCTAGGCAAAGTGTCAATGGTCCGTCGGCCAGCAGGGTCTCAAAGCTATTGGCAGCCAAGAACTGCCGCTGCAAACGTTCAGCTCATTGCTACCAGCGTTTCAGTAGTGATGAGTTGGTGAAATTTCTAAAACCTTTCTGGACCATGAAGAAGACCCTTCAAGATGCATATGTGCCATGCTCAGCCAACACTTCAAAACTTCCGACTTTCCCTATTTTCAAACCAAATAGGACAGGATTACTTCATGTGGTTGTTTTGAGCTATGTTCAACTGAGATCCATCGGGTGGTATCTACATCAGGGACAACGACAAAACGATGGATGCTGTTGAACAAGCATGTGAGCAGTAGATGCTTGTCGGTTCTTTTGGGAATCGGCGCGGATCGGTTAAAATCAGCCTCAGCAGGGCACCTGGATATGAGGTTTCGGGCTTTCGGAGGTGCAACTTGATTTTGTCATTTTCGAGCGGCAATGTTTTACCCATTGTTTGTATCAAATAGCTGGTTCACAAATTAACATTTTTGTTGATATCAAGTTTAGTTTTAAATGGGGAACATTATGCTGATTTCCTGGGTCCAACGACGTCTCAGGCAAGGCATCGGAACAGTGTGAAACGGAGGAAAATTGACATGCACCTATTGAAGATGTATACCAACGCTGCAGGCATGCTTCCAACCAAGTTCTTTATCTGAAATAAGATGTAGTGTGACAGAAACGGACTGTGACATACCACTCAGTAGATTTCTACATGCTTTCGACTTCGAAAGGTGCCAATTTTCACCATATATACTTCCCACTCTAGTCTACTATCCAAGGTTTCAGCGAGGGGGCCACAGACGGAAAACAGATTCAGAGGAGCCCAACACCCTACAACTCGTGATAGGCCCTTGTGGAGGTGATTCAGAACATGAGCTGAGTACCATGGCTGTAAGTGGTCTTTCTTCAGATCGATCTATGTCCCAGGAAATGTTTTTCAATTTTCCTGTGCCGGTGGTTCTCTAGATTTTATTCTGGTC
The DNA here is from genome assembly GCA_947184155.2 of Cladocopium goreaui. Classification (NCBI taxonomy): domain Eukaryota; class Dinophyceae; order Suessiales; family Symbiodiniaceae; genus Cladocopium; species Cladocopium goreaui. The sequence continues at coordinate 201,336 of CAMXCT020006752.1, read as the reverse complement.
CATCGCTACTTGGATCAGGTGACTCTGATGGAGAGGACGCACTCTTCAGCGCCGAGGGGGAAAGACTGGAGGATGATGAAGAGCTGAGGTTGCACATTCATGGATGCAACTCCCTGTTCTCAAAGTAAGATTCTCAGTTAGTTTGGTTAACAATATGCTGACATATTCTACAGTGAACGTGGTTTGTTTGAAATTATGACCATGTGTCATTCTGTTTGCCTTCTCAAGGTACATCGAAACATCCTTTGCACAGCATGTCTCTGGACTGCCCACGAGATACCTCCCACCGGGGTCAATTAAAATGCTTTGGCATGAATTTGCCCTTGGTTGCTCCACAATCTCGTAGCTTGTTGGTCTAGAGTTTTCTGGGTCCAGGTTGAACTGTTTGACAAAAAAACCTAGTCAGTCAAGTTTTTTGTCATGTGGTTGTGTCTGGGAATGAGGTACTCAACCTTCTGGAGAAGATTCGTAGCCGTTTGGAGCAACATCTTAAGATTTGCTCCTCAGTCAAGTCACAGTACCTGCGATACATGCCTGGACTGCAAAGAACGTTTCAAAACGTCGGTGGAGCCTTGTTAGAGGTTTAGTTTCCTTGCTACACAGGAAAGCATTCAATCTGTATGACAATGCTTGGTACGTGAGTAGTTGAACTTGCCTAAGGATGCTCAAAGCAAATTTGAGACGGCTAGATATTACAAGGACCACCTCAGAACTGTTTCTGCCGACCGAGAATTAGAGGAGTGGTTCCAGGACTGGACACACGGACTGTTGATTGTACCAGTAGTATAGTTCCACATGAATGACAAAATTCAAGTTTAGTGTGATCGTTTCACTTTTGAGAGGCTCAGTCTCCGCTGGATTCTGCCGATCCCAGTGCTCTCACGATGCACTGGGCCGCTGGGTCTCAAATGTGATTTGCTGGTGGTTGGGGTTTGGGGCCTCCAAGGTGTTGTTGGTGTCATTGTTCCATTTCAATTTGTTGTGTTCCGAACCTCAGGACGGCATGGATCAATCGAAGTGGGCTCTCCCGAGAAACAGAATAGTACAATCTTCGAAAGAAGCTGCGGCAATAGTGCGCCCGAGGATGAAACTTCATGGACTATGGGTGCATGGGGTAAGTTTAAATCTCTATATATGTCATCCTGGTGTCCCAGCAGATTCTAGCCTTGTCTGCGAATGTTTCGCTCGGGCTCTCCAAGACTGTGAAGACACGTTCCAAAGGGCACGCAAACCCATGCCGAAGGAATGCCTAGTATTTGTTTCCCAGTTGCAAGAGGGATTCCCGGTTTCGACATCAGAGTGTTTTAGTTTGATTTGAGATTGTGACATCGTTCCTTAAGTTAAGGCTGACAACACCGTCAGAGAGAACAAGAATAATGGAGTTTTGAAGATGATGACAACTTTGATTGCCAAAAACCACATGTCCTGTGCGGGCATTTTTTTTGCCCGCACAGGGCACACACACGGTCCGTTAGGTTACTCGATTGCAGGAGTTCGCATTTTGAGATTTTGTCAAGTTGAGAATGTGAAGGCATCCAAATTTCATGTTTCCCTGTTTTTGTGCTGTATGCACTGCCAAGATCAACTATTTGGTCTGATCGCTGCTGCTATCCGCTATGTTGATCTGATTTGCGACGTGCCAGATTTGGTTCAGATACTTGCAGCTACTTTCAGAAAGGTGGGGAACAGGTTTCAAGTTCAAGAGAAATGGGCCTAATGTTTAACCACTCCCTGGTTGAATGAAGGTGTACCATGAATTAACAGGATGATATAGAGCAATCACAATGTGTCAAACCTATGGGTAGAATATTCTAATCACCTTGCGGTTACTGCCCTACTAAGGAAGATCAAAACGATCTTGGATAGGATCCAGATCCGGAAGTGGATTGGGCCATCAGCCAAAATCAACGTCGAATTCCTGTCAGCCTGTCGTGATTGGAAGGGATGGTTCCTAGATTGAAATAAGGAACACAAAAAATCCTCTGGGTTTTGATCCTCCAGAAATCTTTCTGTCAGCACAACCCTTCTTTTTCACCCTCAATGTTTGATTTCGCCGCGCGCCAAGGCTGGACCGCCATCTCCCAGTGACCTTCCGAGGAGGACTGAAGAAGGATTCCGTTGGCCACCATGCTTTCATATTTCTTCGGAGGGTAGGCTGGTTTCGGAAAACAAACTATTGGATCCCTCACGGTTTGAATGTTCCTGATAGTTATTCGTCATTTGTTTTGGGACAACCCTGCAAGATGTTCCACGGAATATTGTGATCAAATATGACGACCGACATGGACCTTTGATTCCTCATGATATGGACGTCATCGCATTTGTCAAGAAAAATGCCGCAGACACGCACTTGGGACAGGAACCTCGATACAATTCATGCAGTGACACCGTTCCAATCCTGGTTTGTTGCTGGAACCAATTCCTTTAAGAATCTTAGTTAGTCTCAGTCACTTGTTTAAGATCTGTAAGGCCTATTAAAATATTGTGAGCTTTGAGGGTTCCCGTTTTCTCTGAGGAAGCGATACTCGCCATGCCGTTTCAATTCGTCCAGCCTATTCTTCACTCCGCCCCGGACTCTGCCAGACCTTTGAAGAAGGTCGACCCAGGCAAAGGAAAGAAGTATTTGGAATTGGCTGACATTTTACTTAGACGATTCCCATCTAGCACAAGTGGACGCTCCATTGAGTTTTTAGTGGATCTCTGTCGAAACAGAAACCCAGGACCATTGGCGCCCATACCTTTTTATTCAACACCAGGTCAACAAGATTTGGTTGTGATACCGGCCAATCCGGGTCTTGCAAGGGTGGCACCAACCATAAGGTTTGAAGCCATGTTGCAGCGCAGGCCGTGAGGGTGCAAAAAATATCCGTGCCCCCACCATACGCCAAGATTGGATGCCGAATGGCATAGCATGGGAATACTTGGTAATGCCTTATTTCTCCTGAATCCTGTATGACAATGTGTTCTGAAGCCTTTTTGGTGTCATAGCAGCGGTGTCCCAAACAAAATGTCCTCTTCCAAGTCGCTGTACCCCCATGGAGATGATCGACTACGACTATTGAGGCCCAAAACCATCAGACCTTGCATGTCACCACCCCTGGACAAACAAAAAAACCATAATCATCCCAGCACAGAGCGCCTTGAGGCGTATGAATGCGAAGGTGCATCCGGTTCTTGCCTAAAACAGGGGCAGGTTGAACATCTTAATCTTTTAGAAGCTTGTCAGGTGTTGGATGATGATGTTTTGAGGCCCCGGGCTATCCAGGAGATACTGCCAGTTTGATTAAGATCTCTATACTTAGCAGCTTGCTCTGAATCGTATTTTGGAGGAGTCTTTCGAGAGTTACCAATCTCAAGTGCTTGACTGTGATTTTCCTGAAGCCAAGGAGGTGACCCTAGTTTGTTTTGCTTATTGTTGATTAAGTATTGTGGTTTCAGATCAGTGCCTGGGCCAGGCCCCTTCTCCAACTTACATTGACTCTGATGCCGAGGCCACCGTTTTCTTAGTAGCATGCTGACTTTCAGGATTTCCAGTTCATATATTTGATGTGGCTTGCAACATGTGTGAACCTCACCAGGTCAAGTCAGAGGAGAACAATGGGACTAACCGCTACTGGGACGGTGAACCTTATCCTGAAATTCCAAAGGTCAGACTCTCAAGTCAAAAATGGCTCATTTTGGTCTAACCTATATGTCAATGTTACTCCAAGTTGTATTCTTACGGGCCGAAATCACTCACTGGCATTTTCTCCCAGGACATCCCCAATCCCTTCTTGTTGGAAGATTCCCAGGCAAGATTTGGATGGTGCCAACTCATCACTCAACCTTGCCCAGTCTGTCACTGAGCCCTGGGGCCCCTCTCAGCTTTGGAGGCCGAACCTTGGAGGATACGACAGTACTTGGAAGAGGCATGTCTGTGAATCACCCTCTTTCATAGGTTTTTATATCTCAGAATGGTTCTTTCTCAAGCCAGGTGATGGGGAAGAAACATGAAGTGGCTGAACAGGCCTAACAGCATGTATTTTGCACAGTGCTGTGAATCTAGGTGGTAATTGGTAAACCATGCAAATAACAAATAGTTATAGAACCAACCTTGCCTATGTTCATGGGCAGGTCATTAACAGCAGCAAATCACCAGCGGGGTCAGCTGTGGTCCCAAACTTGGATGGTTCACACTACGCGTGTGATTCTGAGGAAACCCAGGTGCCTCAGGACCACAAAGTTTTTTCTTGAAGAACTGTGAAGAGTCGAACCACTTGCCGGAGGCAGGATCTGATTCCAAATGTCGAACTTTGAAAATCTTTGGACCAGCCAAGTATTAGCCATGCTACTTTGAAACTGTTTGACAACCATCTACATTGAACTGTTCTCATCAGACCGTGAAATTCCAGCTCGGCTGCCATGAGCGAGATGACAGTGAGGCAGGGTTCAGATGTGAAGCCCCATTGAAAAAACTGGCTACTAAGTGAGGAGAAAAAGGTTCAAGTATTGATCTGAGCCTCCCCCATGACCAACGACCGACATCCCCGCTGTGTGCCAGGCATTGCCAGTGGCCAGGCCGCTGGCTAAAAGAGCCAGGATCTCTGAGCCTTCCGGTGGTTCCAATTAGATTTGAAATTTGGTTGAAAATAGATTTGTCAAACACAGGGGTTCAGGATTCGACGCTAGTCCTGATGGGAACGTGCAGTGGGCAAGTCTCAAAATATTGCTGGCTCTATTCTGAGCGTCTGGTGAGTGTGAAAACATGATGATTGGGACGTACTGTTTCACACCACAGCCAAGAAAGCAGAGAACACAGAGCTACATCGAGAGTTGAAATATGACAAAACATGAAATGGTTTGAAAACAAGATTTCTCTCATTGAATTTTTGTTGCAACCCTTCGCCGCTCCACCCAGCTCAGCCCAGATTGGCACCGAGTCGGGCTTTGTCCAGGGATGCCCTTGGACCTTAGGCATGCGGTGCGCGCTGCTGTTGCCAACACATCTTTGAGGAGCCAACATGCACTGAACTGGTCAGTTAATTGATTTAAGAAAACGGAAAGCGGGTTCAGGCAATGTATGGACACGCGTGCAGGAGAGGGAGCCGTTTGCATGGAGATGTCGCTCCACAGAAAAGAGGAAGGTTGGGAATCCCTGTAGTTGTATGACATATAAATATTATGTAATCACTGGACCACTGGATTGAGAAGTTCAATCATCATCAATATGCTTTCAGACAAGTATAATCTATAATATACCCACATAGCTTTGATTCCAGGCGTGGGAAAGCCATCAAGACTGTCATGAAGGCCAATCTCAAAGAGAAGAAGGCTTCTTCGAGGCCGAGACTGAGTTGAATTTTTATGGGCTCCTTTACTACCAGGTAAACACAGCTAACAGATTTCAAATCGTTTCGGCATACAACTCGTACAACCCTATTTTTGATCTTGCTACCAGACTTGCCAGGCGCAAGCGTTATCCGAAAGCTACCATCCTAGGGGCATCAGAGCAGCACCCAGTTGGGTTTGAAACCTTGGATGCTGCATTTCAGTGGCCAAAGATCTTCTTTCAACGTGTGGCGACCCGTTTTGGAACATCATGGTTGTGTAAGAGGCTGAAGGCTTGGCGGTGGACCTTTGCCAGCGCTTTTTCTGGCATCGGAGCACCGGAATCTGTCCCTATCCTAGTTGTAGCGCATTGTAACATGTTGCAGCGCTCAATCGATTCTTCATTACCTACACACCAAAAGTTTCACAGCATCACAACTTAGTTTTTGAATGTTGAGGCTGCCATGAGCTTGGAGAAGGCTGCTGGCCAGTTTCTTCAGTCAGCTGGGCACAAGAAACCAAAGCACGCCAAAGTTCTCTTTGAGTTCACATGTGAGTTGGATGGTCACTGTAGGAAGGTGCTACAGCAGACTTACAATGCACCATGCAATTTCCCAGACATCGTAGCTTTGGACACAAAGAAAAAGTTTCAGTGGTGCAGCACACACAAGCGGATGTGCCAAGTACAAAAACATCGTCGAGGAAACCGAATCTCGATTTCAAGATTTCAGTCTCAAGTTGTACTAATACTCACTCCCATTTTGGATTATGTCAGAACGACTTTCCCATTGTGTTTTTGATCCGGGTCCCAAACCACTCCAACCGCGCCAAGGATTGAGGGTGAACGGAGCTGGTGCATTCCTCAGCCAAGGGCCAATGCAGTCTAACCAAAAGATTGAACAGTGAATCAAACAAAAAAGCTCGTCATTTCAAATTCCTTCGAGGCCCAATTTGCCAGCCCTTCAGCAAGATGGGCAACCAGAACGGAATCAATGATGAGAGATATGTAACCCACAAAAAGTATTACCGGGAAACCAAACGAGTTTCTGACATACTTGTCATTGAGAATGTCCCAGAGTATCAAAGTGCTACAGCTTCTGCTGAACTAGGGCCCCACTGGTCTTTGGAATCGGTGGTATTGGATCCGAGACTCTTCGGAGTTCCAGCATCTCGTCCACGGAGATTCATCCTTGCCTTCGACAAGAGGAAGGTGAGGCGTGTCGAGGGTGTGTCTTTGGGTAGCACTGGCCACTTTGTGAAACACGATCACTTAATTTTATTCCAATATCATTGGAACGCAAACATTTTAAAATTGCACCCAAGGACATTAGCCGATATCCTGGAGGCCTTGATTGCCCAGAATGTTTCTTCTGCCGACATGTTCCTATGGATGAAATGCCTTCCCAGTATGCTTTCTCCAGCCCAGGTATCCTGACACCAAAATAGAAATTAATCCAATAATTCTCAAATGATGTCAGCTGTTCAGAATTTGAATCAGAGCTTCAATACCTTCAATCTTTCATGCGCTTAGGAAAGGATTCTGGGGGACTATGATGAGCACATGCCCGACTTGCGCTTCCCAGACTTTTCCCAGTACCCTAGGAATGGCAGGGGTAGAGGGGAATGCTCCGACAAGAGTCTTTGTACCATCACCACGTCGACAAAACTTTTTTCCAAGGACAGTTAGTGGCTTGGGATCTTGGGATCAAAGGGTCTCGTTTTGAAACAATTTGACACAAATCTCACTTCACATAAATCAGTTCCTAGGTAGATACAAGTGACCTTCATTTTACCCACTAGGACTTGTCAACCTTCTCCGGCCTCAGGATGCCAAACGATTTCTGGAGCCCGAGGAACTGCTGTCGTCTCACATCCTGCCAGTGACCGCTGAACAGGGTCGCTTGTGTGGCGCACCGCCTTTATGTTTGCAAGGGATCCCAAAAACCCAACGTGCCAGAATGGCCGGAAACAGCATGAATGCTACTTGCATAGGAGCTATGTTATTGGCTGCATGCCTCACCTTGGAGGCAATCTGAGAAACCGGTCAGCCTAATTCGTGTTTATGATGGTTTAAATGTCCAATGCTCACCCAAGAATGTTTTTGGGATAATCCAAGAACCAAAAAATACACATGTTTGATCATTTTTGTCACATCTATGTTCGAGCTTGGGCTTTGCAATTCAGAACAATGTTCACTTGGCGCCTGAGACAAAGATCGCTTAGCTAGGCTTCCAACTGACACTTCACCACAGAGAATGCTTATTATGCTTATAATATATATGTCATATGTATAGAATATCTCTCTTATTTATTTTATATAAAGATAATATATAATATTTATATATTATGTTATATATATATATTATATAAATATAATATATATTATATATATATATTAAAATAGTATATTAATATATATAATATATATTATATTATATATAATATATATATATTTAATATGTATATATATATATATATATTATAATATATAGTTAGTGAGCCAGCCCTTGACCATCCAGTTCACAGGGCCTTGTCCGCAGGTTTCGGCTTTCAGGCGTTGTGCATTCCTGCAAGGGGCAGGTCTCGCGCGATGCCCAAACGTGCGGGGGCTGGCAATGGGCCTGCCACCAAAAGTGCGAAGACAAATGTGGTTGCAGTGTGGGCTTCCAAGACTTTTGACCAAGCCAAGCCACTCAGTATTTACTCAGTTGTGGACCTTTTGAACATAACTAGAATCAGCTGTGAGTTGTTGATCTTTTATTTGAAGAAAGTAACCAACGATCAGCTATTGTTGGGGCTATCCAAATTCTCTTAGGACTTTCGATGTTGAGGGAGGCGAACATCCTGTTCAGATGCTGGTGGATGATTTGACACCACAGCTCTACCTACCCATCCAAGAGTGGCTCGAGCATCTTATCCCTGGTTTTCCTGATCCTAGACAGTTCCAGATGCCAGCCCACTGTCATATTTGATGCTAAATTTTATATTGGACCCCAAAACCACATGAACATTTCGTTCAACATTGTTTTGTCAGTCTATTCCTCGCTTCAACCACTATAGGAGAAGACGGACGATTTGGTGGATATTCCTCTCTTGGCCATCTATTTTCTACCCCCGGCAGATGGTCTTCCTCTCTTTCATGCGTGGCTAGTCACTGCAAAGGATGTGTGGCACCGTGGCTATGAAGGCCATCGTGAAATTCTTGAGATTCGGTTGAATGACCGGGTGGACCTGGTGGACCATGGATTCCGTTCCTTTATTCCCACGAAAGGTCTGGGGCGTGTCTCCTGCATCTTGTGGGCAGTTCTTTGGAGCTATTTCAACAGGGATTCCATGGATGGAGATGCCAAGTCGGATTTCATCAGGCCTGGCTTGGTGTCTTTAAAAAATTGAAGCCCCAGGCCCATCATAGTTATTGTCTTCCCAAGATAGGTCTAAAAATTGCTCAAAACAGTTCCCAAAATAGTTAAATGACAACTCCCAACATAGTTCAATAAAGTTCCCATCATAGGTCAATATGGCTCTTAAGTAGTTACCAAGACATAGCTCCCAAATATAGTTAAATAGTAGACAAACTGTTCCCAAAATAGTGGCCAAAATAGTACCCAAAATAATCCCCAAAATAGTTCCCAAAATAGTTCCAAAATAGTCCCCAGAATAGTCCCCAAAATAGTTCCCAAAATAATCCCCAAAATAGTTCCCAAAATAGTTCCAAAATAGTCCCCAGAATAGTCCCCAAAATAGTTCCTAAAATAATCCCCAAAATAGTTCCCAAAATAGCTTGAAGGGATGAAAGGGTCACTTTGGATCACAGCACAAATCCAATTTTCTTACGTGATGGTCCGGGTGGGACCGTCGTCTTGGACCAGGTCCCTGGACATGGTTATTACTATTTTGGGAGTGCTCCCAACTATTTTGGGCATACTTTAGCTATTTTGCGGCTGTCTAATCTATATTTTGGGGGTGCCCATTCATGTTCCGAGCTATTTTGGGAGCTGGGTCTAGGGTTCCCCAGGGCCAAGCTTACGTGATGGTCCGGGTGGGACCGTCGTCTTAGGATCTTGCTTCTTTCCCATTTTGGTAAGTGATCCTTTTATGCATTGGGGGGTCTAGTGGCTTCCACATCAATCCTGCCAAACCCGGCCAAATTCTTGCCAGGTGGCTCCACTCTGTGAAGTCCCTCAAGTGCAAGGTCCAGTCTGCAGGGGTCGCGGAGCTGAGGTGGCGCAGGATCCAGGTGCATGAACAACAAAGTGAAAGGCAACGGAAGAACATCCTACAGAAGGTATTGACTTTTGCGGCCAGAGCCCGGGAACTCCAATGTGAGGATATGGGCTCGAAATTTGAAACATTTTCAAGATAATTTCACACGGTTCCGTGGTTCCATCTTCTATCAGACAATTATCAAAATTCAAAACCATGAGGACACCGTCAAGTACCCGGAGTCAAAGTACAAGGATGCGTTCTTTGCTGCGATGGAAGAGTACAACCAGTATGGCATTGCTGAGGTCAGCTCCCGCTACCGACTGGACAAAACTGCCATGGATGAACTTTATGGGTTCAAGGTAGCTTGGTGTTAAGAAAAATTGGACCAAGTAACTTGTGTCACCAAACAAACATTCCAAAGTCTATTCTGCAACCACCCCCCAAACAAACAAAAAAAGGGTGCCGAAACCTTAGAAAGTGAGCCTGAACTTATGAGTTCTGGGCCCTGCCCTATTTGAGACAACCCCATTTCAAACCCATCCGCCAAACATTTTGGGGCAACTTGATCCATCAACTCCATAGTGCAATCAAAGATAAAGTTATTGCGGATGATTTCCGTTACCCCTTCTCGCACCCCTCCACCCTGAGTTGCTCAGGTTGGTGTCTGCGAGAAAGCATTTGAGCTCCTCCAGAAGCACTTGCACTGCTTCAAGTTTGAAGCGTCAGGCTGGTGGAATTACGAACCGGGTTTATCTAAAAAACACTTAAAAGAATGTAGTATGTAATGGTTATTTACCCGATTTTTCTTGTCCCAAATAATTCAATTTCACAACAGAACGGCATAGCGGGGCTAGGGAGAATCATGCTTTCTTCGAGTGATCCCCACCAAAATGCATTCTTCTGGCATATATTCTGACCCCCTGCAGCCTTCAGCAACGTCTTGCTTTTAGATGATCGATGGCTGCTTGGTGGGCAGCCCCGTGATGCTGGAGCCAGAACTTGCCACATATGGTGCCAAGTGCTGACGGTGGACTTCCTCAAACAAGAACTGTTTGTCAAACGCATCTTGTTTCTACATGATGTGGCATGCAGGCGGGCCGGCAAGGCATGTTCCGTCCGTTTGCCCTTGACCGAATGGCTCACTGAGTGCGATCGGATGTGTTTCGTTTCCCACGTCTTGGCGTTGATGGCTTATTGGAAGGATGAGCACGGCACCTATGTGTTTGACAATGGTGTCATTGAGAATCTTCTCAAGCGTGCTGTGGAGGGGAATCTTGTTTTATGTGGTAGTTTCAGGGTAGGGTGGTCCAACTAAAATTTGATGCTCACTGGTCTAAATTCGTTTTTCCAAAGAGATTTAAAACAAGTAAGGGACTTCACGACAGAGGCCGACACATTCGTAAAGACTTTGGACCCTCAGTTCAAGATTGAGGAGACCATCATGTTCACAGAAGTCGCACCGAAAAAGATCGACACGACCAAGGAGAAAGTGGAGCAGGCGGACCAGAAGCTCCAAGCTTTGTCTGCTGAATCCCGCAAAGCACAATTCCAAGCCGATTCTCTTGCACTGGCCAGGGATTTGGCACAAGTGGGGAATGTTTATCGTGATGTGGTCAAGTCTGAGAATTCGATTCGTCAGGAACGCATCATGCACCTTCGGGGTCAAAATTGTATCGGTGCAGCCTTGGTGGCTGATTACATGTCCTTGAACATGGCTGTCCATGCTGGGTCCCTCAAGGAACAGATCTCCCTCGCTGACCGGGCTGGGGATTATCAAATACAAGTCAGTCAACGTGTTGACTTGTTGAACAACGTTGGAAAATTGAGATGTCTTATTCAGTTTCTTTTGGACTACTTTTGACTTATCATGATGTTCAATCCCAAAAAAGAAACTCCGTTGCTCTCCCCTGCAGTTCTTGACTCGATTTCCTCAATACCCTTGTGTGGTTTGGTGCGACTTGATGAAGTGCGGCCGCTTGACGCAGCAAGAAGTCAACGACTACTGTGACCTGATGCATTCAATCTTCAAAAAGAGTCCTATGTCAGTGGCAGTGCTGGTCGCACCTTACTTGGTCTCCGAGAAAGTGGCTGGCTACAGGGGAGAATTGAGGACCTTTGGGATGTTAGTATCCGCACATTTCAGGCTACTGGTTATTTCCATTTTGTTCTGAATCTATTTTTTCCCTGTTGATGTTCCCCTATTATTTTCATAATATAGTTGGCCCCTTAAGGTGTCAGTATGTGCCACCGTCAACGGCCCAGCTCCTGCAAGTTCCAGCATCTCACTTCCTGCGAGGAGATGGGAGGACAAAATGGACGCCCGAGGATTCAAGCAGCACAGCATCGCCATTCGCTGCCAGCCACCGAATGGAAGACGCAAAGTTCCCCTCCATTTTGATGGGTGGGTTGTGATGATGGATCTTACAGCTGGAGACAATGTGTGGTCCCCATCCCAATTGATCCAAGACAGGCCATAGCGTGCCCGGGTAGATGGATTGAAAATTATCTGGTTCACTCTTACCTGGTTGGCACTATATTAAAATTTGAATGAAGTTCATGGTTTCCCGTTCAACACGCCCAGCACTGGTTGAAGTCCTGAAGCGGCCACTGGCAGGTCGAACAGAAATGAAATTCCTTGGACGCCGGAAGGTCAATACGTTGTACCGGTGGCCCAGAAAGACAACTTGCCCCATGCCTCCGAGGGAATGAGGCTTCAGGGTTGGAACCGGGTGCCTTTTAGTTCGCCAAAAAATTATCTTAACCTGGGCCTCACAGGAAAAAATTATCTTAACCTGGGCCTCACAGGTTTTACTCTGGGGGTGTTTACCCAAATTGCCCACAAATTAGTCGGAAACGGTTCATGTGTTATTTTGACAGGGCCATCAGGTACCTATCCAATCTTGGTGGTTGTGGTCTTGATGTTGATTAATCTGATGTGATCGTGATTTATGATCAAAGTGAATAGATGGGAACATATATATTTTCCATTTCTTCGCGATATAATACCCAGCTGATTGAACTATATGTTTGAAACGGCATCACAACAGAATATTCTATATGTTGCACGCATGATATGAACTAGGGTTTGGTTCCATCATGGGTTCGATACAGGTTCTGAAGGTGGTTCTGATGCGACCATGATTATGAGGATGATGGTGGTGATGATGGTGATGATGATATTGATCATCATGATTGTGATGGATGATCGTGATGATGGCTATGGTGGTGATGGTGATGTAGATGAAGATGGTGATGGTGGTGACACTGATGTAGATGATGGTGGTGAGGATGAATATTTTGATGATGATGAAAATGATGGTGATGATGATGATGAAGAAAATGATGATGATGATGATGAGGATGGTGTAGACTATGGTTGTGATTATGACAGTGGTCATGATACCTGTGATAGTGATGATAGCGATGATGACGATCAATGTTCATGATGCTGATGATGACGATGATGATGATGATGATGATGATGATGACGATTGATGATGATTGCGATCATGATGATCATGGTGATGACGATGACGATGAGGATGACGATGGTGATGATGATGATGATGATGATGATGATGATGATGATGATGATGATGATGACGATGACGATGACGATGATGATGATGATGACGACAATGACGATGATGATGATGATGATGAGGATGATGATGATGATGATGATGATGGTGGTGATGGTGATGATGATGATGATGATGATGATCATGAGCATGAACATGAGTCCCCTCGGCTGCCACACTGCTGACAGGTCTTTGTCGGATGTCCAGGAATGTGCACAATTCCTGGCGGGTGAGGCTCTCCCGTGTGGCCTACTTTCGGCATTGTTGGGGCGGACGGAGGTTCCCAAACAGACAGACACCTGTGTCCTGATCAATTTGACAGCCTATGACAGTTGGGTGGAACGCGCATGCAAAAGATTCTCTGATCAAACCACCATTCCCATCAAGTTCAAGACCCTGTCCATGTCCAAGACCATCTCTACCGCTGAGTATGTGGAAAAGACATTGGCCTGTGAGTTGTTGGAGGACTCTTAGTTATCTTCATAGGGAAAGGGTTTTGTAATAATAAATTTGTTTTCGTCACCGTCATGTATCGTTACACGGTCCAAGCAGCAAACAGGCTAGCACCCATCCCATGTTTGTTTGTTGGAAATCCCTCCAGGCCCAATCACCAGTCCTATACCGCCAGGAGTGGAAGCGAGGCAATCACAAGCACCTTGGGCAGGTGCGTGCATACGAGCCCAAGCCACCGGCATCGTCAGCCACGGATGTGGACCCAAACCAATATCCTTTGAAGCTGATCAAGCTTGATTATGATCCAAATCCTTCATTGAAAGGGTGGAACAAGTTTCGGATCAGCATTCCCCCAGGAGTGCGGGCTCGATACATCGATGACCAAGTATTTGGGGAGGATTGGTCAAACATCTTGAAGGATTTTGATCAAAAGCCATTTGACTGAATCATTCATTTCCTTGTGTGTTATCTTTTAAAAATTCAACCAATTTTGTGATCATCAGTCCAATGGGACGAGAGACGTGTTTCCAACATTGGGTTCTGGATTTCCTTATCCCTTGTTCTTACTCGGGTTATTTTCTTACATGGGGCCCGCCCCCTGTATTTCCCCCAAAAATGTGGCATCTCAATTTCATCTTTACGATTATATACTACTGGTATATGTTTTACACATATTATATATATACAATTATGTACATATAATATATCACCTTATTTTTACCTGCACCTTCTAAGGTACAGTCCAAAGTCCAATGCTGATGCCACGGCTGCCCTTGCCCTGGTTAAAAAGGAGGAGGAAGATGCAACCAAGGTCATTGAACCTTGGACCAATGAACCTGAAACTCTTGAAGAATTGATGGACAAGTACATCGTTGAGGCCAAATTCCCGGGGAGGAATCATGGGAGTACCATGTTCCTGGTCCAGAGCAAAGCCCGTGATGGAAGCTCCCATCAAATCATTCAGGGTCAGAAGTACAAACTTTTTGTGGCAACAAGGCTGGTATATCATTCCTTTGGATGCTCGCCCCATAAAATGTTTTCATATCAGTGTTGATAAAAATATGATAATTAATATATAATGGGATGATTAAAGGGCTGTTCGTCCACTATAACTACTGATAAAGGGGCTGTTTTTCCACTATAACAAGGTATCGCACATGGCGGCGGTCTTTTCGAAGATGGAATTTGTTGTGGCACATGGTTCTTCAAAGTCCCTCAAGCCCGAGCGAGTCGCAGCCTTGAAGAGACAAGACAAAAACGGTACTTCTGGCTTGTTTCAGTATTCAGGGATTCCCACCATTAACGGGGAATTCACTATTTCCAGAATTGTCCTGCTGCATTTTGCAACATGGCTAGGTGAAAACATTGAAACAACAACATCGTGTGTATTGCTGAAATCTCGGCTCTGGCTTGCTAAACTTAAAGAAGTCCCACAACTTTGGGATTGTAGGGCCATAGGAAGGGCGACTTGTGGTGGCCACCATGAGTTCTGGCGCTTTACAATCCTTACTAGCTGCCCATGGCTTTGACCAGGACCGATACTTCTAAAAAAAGAAATGATTCAAATGTCAATTTATTTCCCACCTAACCCTTATTGTCAGACAAAAGCTTCTTGGCGTGAGGATCTTAGCAGGGTAGCTCACGAAAGCCCTGGGGCATTGACGACTCCAATGCGACAGTGTGTAGGGATCCCAGATCGTGTTTTTCAATATTATGTCACAGCCAGCTGTGGGAAGCCTAAACATAAACCACCCCCACATGTAGCATACTAGCTTATCTGGGCTGATTGGAAATACATAAGCCTCCAATTTTCTTTTGCTTGGGGTGGGTTACTAATGGGTTGACCCTACGTCATCTATTTGCAATACGTCCGCCCGCTCCACTCCTTGGACAAGCCACTCCAAGGGATCGAATGGGCTGCCTCCAGCAGATTCACAGCAGTCTGCCCAAGCTGCCCAGGCCTGGCGGCGTGTTCTCCAAACATAGCTTGCTAAATTATGTAACTACCAATTTTAGCTGTCAGTCAGCGTGTATTTTTTTTACTGACATTTCTGCTGGTTTGATAGGCAGAAAAGCTGTCACGTGAGAAAGAACCAAGAAAGTCACGTGTTCCAGCTCAAGATGTTGGGGCCAGTTCCGCTTCCAAAGATCCCTTAAGGATCAAATTGGACTTTGGGTCAGCAGTTGGGGGGTCAGAAGAAGCAGTTCGGGTAGCTACCGGAGAAAAACCCAAAGATGTGCCTGCTGAAACACCAGCTGAACCAAAGACAGAGAAACCGACTGTGCCCATGACAGTCAGCTCTTGCACTCGCAGCACTGACCCTCCAATGTCAAAGGAGAAAATGGAAGAACTCGCGCAGGCAATCAAAGATGTAAAAACAGGGCAGAAGGCATAGAGGAAAACGGAAAAGCAAAACAAAGAAAAGGCAGCACCAAAAATGGCAGCAAAGAAGGCGAAAGCTAAGGCGAAGGCCAATTCAGGAAAGAAAAGTCAAAAGAATGATTCCGAAGAAGAGTCCGACACATTGGACTCGGAAGA
The DNA here is from genome assembly GCA_947184155.2 of Cladocopium goreaui. Taxonomy (NCBI): domain Eukaryota; class Dinophyceae; order Suessiales; family Symbiodiniaceae; genus Cladocopium; species Cladocopium goreaui. The sequence continues at coordinate 185,250 of CAMXCT020006752.1, read as the reverse complement.
GCCTCTTTCAAGCCAAGGTTTGCCAGCGGAATCTGAGGATGATGAGGCCCCCCTGCCCTGTGCGTGTCATGTACCTCACTTTTCCTCAGGTAATGTATGAGAAATGTTCCACTTGTTTCCACCAGTTTCTAAGGGAAACCGACTTGGATCTCCGTTCAAGATTTTGGAGAGCAAAAGTATGACTATCAAAAAGATTTCAAATGAGCCATTGTATACTCTCCCTGCCAGTTTCACGTCTCACATGCCATCCCTTCCACTCCAGGACCAGCCTCCAGCGAAGGGCAACAGAACCGAAAAGCCAGAATCTCCTGAGAAGAACACCCAAAAGACCAAAAAGCCAAAGGCAAAGAAAACGACGAAGCAAACCAAGAAAAGTGAAACTGCAGAACTTTCCGCAGAAGAAAAGCGAAAGATCGCAGTTGCTAAGGCCTTGGGGTCAGCAGGGGCTTGTGACACCAGTAGCACCACAAAGGCAAAGGGTAAGACTGAGAAGGAGGTGAAGATCAAGAAGGGCGACAAGAACCAGACAAATGCAGAAGAGCTAGCAAAGCCCACAAAGAAGAACCCCAAGGAGGAAGGAGAGAAAGCCGATGAGAAGGGCGAGAAAAACAGGAGAGCAGCAAAGGAAAAGACCCAGGAGAACGAGAAGGATGACCAGGTTGATGAGAAGAACTCTACAAAGTTTGATGCTGGAAAGACTAAGAAGATCCGTGCGGAAAAGGAGAAGCCAGAGAAAGATCAGCCGGAGAAGAAGACAGGCAGAAAGAAAGGAGATTCCGACGAAGGCGAAGCTGAGGAGAAGAAAGTCAAGAAGGTCAGAAAGGAGGTCTATGAGGAGAAGGGCAGCCACAAGAAAAAGGCAAAGACTTTGCAGACCGACGAGAAGGACAAGGAGAGCAAAGATGAGAAGAGTGCAGGTGAAGATGCGATGAACCAGGAAGTCAACGAGAATGGATCGTACTCACAGGGGACAGAGATCACAGATCCTGGGTGTAGCCAGGACCCTGACAAACACCAGACGGATGAAAAGAAGAAGACCAAAGACAAGAAGGAAAAGGACAAGCCAGAGAAAGATCAGCCGCAGAAGGAGACAGACAGCAAAGGCAGCAAGAAAGGAGATTCCGACGAAGGCGAAGCTGAGGAGAAGAAAGTAAAGAAGATCAGAAAGGAGGTCTATGAGGAGAAGGGCAGCCACAAGAAAAAGGCAAAGACTTTGCAGACCGACGAGAAGGACAAGGAGAGCAAAGATGAGAAGAGTGCAGGTGAAGATGCGATGAACCAGGAGGTCAACGAGAATGGATCGTACTCACAGGGGACAGAGATCACAGATCCTGGGTGTAGCCAGGACCCTGACAAACACCAGACGGATGAAAAGAAGAAGACCAAAGACAAGAAGGAAAAGGACAAGCCAGAGAAAGATCAGCCGCAGAAGGAGACAGACAGCAAAGGCAGCAAGAAAGGAGATTCCGACGAAGGCGAAGCTGAGGAGAAGAAAGTAAAGAAGATCAGAAAGGAGGTCTATGAGGAGAAGGGCAGCCACAAGAAAAAGGCAAAGACTTTGCAGACCGACGAGAAGGACAAGGAGAGCAAAGATGAGAAAGAGTGCAGGTGAAGATGCGATGAACCAGGAGGGTAAACGAGAATGGATCGTACTCACAGGGGACAGAGATCACAGATCCTGGGTGTAGCCAGGACCCTGAACAAACACCAGACGGATGAAAAGAAGAAGAAGACCAAAGACAAGAAGGAAAAGGACCAGCCAGAGAAAGATCAGCCGCAGAAGGAGACAGACAGCAAAGGCAGCAAGAAAGGAGATTCCGACGAAGGCGAAGCTGAGGAGAAGAAAGTAAAGAAGATCAGAAAGGAGGTCTATGAGGAGAAGGGCAGCCACAAGAAAAAGGCAAAGACTTTTGCAGACCGACGAGAAGGACAAGGAGAGCAAAGATGAGAAGAGTGCAGGTGAAGATGCGATGAACCAGGAGGTCAACGAGAATGGATCGTACTCACAGGGGACAGAGATCACAGATCCTGGGTGTAGCCAGGACCCTGACAAACACCAGACGGATGAAAAGAAGAAGAAGACCAAAGACAAGAAGGAAAAGGACAAGCCAGAGAAAGATCAGCCGCAGAAGGAGACAGACAGCAAAGGCAGCAAGAAAGGAGATTCCGACGAAGGCGAAGCTGAGGAGAAGAAAGTAAAGAAGATCAGAAAGGAGGTCTATGAGGAGAAGGGCAGCCACAAGAAAAAGGCAAAGACTTTGCAGACCGACGAGAAGGACAAGGAGAGCAAAGATGAGAAGAGTGCAGGTGAAGATGCGATGAACCAGGAGGTCAACGAGAATGGATCGTACTCAGGGGACAGAGATCACAGATCCTGGGTGTAGCCAGGACCCTGACAAACACCAGACGGATGAAAAGAAGAAGAAGACCAAAGACAAGAAGGAAAAGGACAAGCCAGAGAAAGATCAGCCGCAGAAGGAGACAGACAGCAAAGGCAGCAAGAAAGGAGATTCCGACGAAGGCGAAGCTGAGGAGAAGAAAGTAAAGAAGATCAGAAAGGAGGTCTATGAGGAGAAGGGCAGCCACAAGAAAAAGGCAAAGACTTTGCAGACCGACGAGAAGGACAAGGAGAGCAAAGATGAGAAGAGTGCAGGTGAAGATGCGATGAACCAGGAGGTCAACGAGAATGGATCGTACTCACAGGGGACAGAGATCACAGATCCTGGGTGTAGCCAGGACCCTGACAAACACCAGACGGATGAAAAGAAGAAGAAGACCAAAGACAAGAAGGAAAAGGACAAGCCAGAGAAAGATCAGCCGCAGAAGGAGACAGACAGCAAAGGCAGCCAGAAAGGAGATTCCGACGAAGGCGAAGCTGAGGAGAAGAAAGTAAAGAAGATCAGAAAGGAGGTCTATGAGGAGAAGGGCAGCCACAAGAAAAAGGCAAAGACTTTGCAGACCGACGAGAAGGACAAGGAGAGCAAAGATGAGAAGAGTGCAGGTGAAGATGCGATGAACCAGGAGGTCAACGAGAATGGATCGTACTCACAGGGGACAGAGATCACAGATCCTGGGTGTAGCCAGGACCCTGACAAACACCAGACGGATGAAAAGAAGAAGAAGACCAAAGACAAGAAGGAAAAGGACAAGCCAGAGAAAGATCAGCCGCAGAAGGAGACTCAGAAGGAGACAGACAGCAAAGGCAGCAAGAAAGGAGATTCCGACGAAGGCGAAGCTGAGGAGAAGAAAGTAAAGAAGATCAGAAAGGAGGTCTATGAGGAGAAGGGCAGCCACAAGAAAAAGGCAAAGACTTTGCAGACCGATGAGAAGGACAAGGAGAGCAAAGATGAGAAGAGTGCAGATGAGATGGATCAGGAAGAGGAGGACGCCGAAGAGCCCAGACGTCCATCAACGAAGATGCAGAAATACCTGAAGAACAAGAAGAACCAGAGAAAGCAGGAGGATGATAAGAAGAAAGGTGATGACAAAGGCGATGATTCGGATGATGAGGATGATGCAGGGAACAGAAAGAAGCCCAGACGACCCAGAGCAAAGCGAAACACACGCAAGGCAGAGACAGGGGCAGACAAGGCAGGGTGACACTCACTATCCAAAACTTTGATCAAGAACCAGAATCTCCAGCTTGACCATTGATCAGTTTACAAATTTGACATATCTCCTTTAACACCTTTGGGGGTTCAAATGAATCCTTAGCATTTCAATCTGGAACTGCCTGAATCAATCCCTTTATGTGTGTTTGGGAGGCAAAGTCCGGAACCAGTGGCCGAGTTGGCTTGCGGGACGACTACTGGAACCACATCACAAGCGCTAAGCAGCGTTTGAGTCAGGAGCACCCTGACTGGACCAAGACCGAAGTGCTGAAAGCGGCACGTGCTGAGTGCAGCCCCAAGTGATAAGTGTTCATCAATTTTACAAACAACTGTTTTTCTCAGTTCGCAACTTCTCTCCCACACTTACTTTAAAACTTTTTGTACTCTTAATAAGATCAATTCCGGCCCAGGTGGAAAGTCCATCCTACAAGGGTGAACTCCATGAAGAACATGACCCACAGCGAGCTGAGCCGTCGAAGGTTGACCAAGCCCCTTCGACCCTCTGTCGGATCCCATGGAGAACCCCATGATGCCGAGCCCGATGATGCCGAACCCCATGATGCCGAAAGCAATGATGCCGAGCCCCATGATGCCGAACCCCATGATGCAGAAAGCGATGATGCCGAGCCCCATGATGCCGAACCCCATGCCGATGCCGAATCCCAGCCCTCCAGTCCTGACCAGGAAGAGCAGGAGGATGCTGGTGCCCCAGAAGCTGATGATCTCTCCTCCGCAGATGGCCGCGAAGATGGCCATGACAATGAGTCGGATGAGTGAACAGCTCCAATCTATAGGATGTTGAGGGACCGAATGGATCATTTTGATCTTATTTTGGTTAAGAACTTGCCAAGAAACAGCTTGGCCAATCCATACTATGCTGAAACTGGATTTAGACATATCCAGATGGCTTTTGAGACTAGCTTTGCACGACATCAGGGGAAAGGTGTCTTGTGCTCCATGGACAAACCGCGATCTTGGGAAAAATACATGTGTGCCAGGATGATTTTCTTGGCATGTTCATCGGTGCTTGATACATATTTGATTGGCAAGTTTCATCAGCACCTGGTGGTTTACAAGGGGAATATACCAAATTATGTGGTCTGGGTATTTGGTATCCACTAAACTTTTATAATGATATGGGTATGGTTCAGAATTGTTGAGCTAACACCACCAAAAAATAATGATTTACCGGTCTTGGATCAAATTCTGGGTCCCAATATCTTCTTTTTCACCCATACTCAAAACACAGTAATACACATCCCAATTTTATCTCTCATTCCTTGGCTGCCATCATGCCAGATGAAGTCTCCCGAGTGATGACCTGCCAGTGGACCAGTGAAAACCAGAGCGTCGTCCTGGAGGTTCCTGACGATGAGAATTCCAAGTCGACCTCGGACAGCGAGAGGTGCACTTGGGCAGAGTTGCTGGCCGAGATGGAGGAAAACAAGGTGACAGATCCAACCATCAATTTGCACGAGCTGCACGCTCCAGTCATGGATGATGCAGGTATCCAACTAAGTTCCCCCATCGTAATGGAAATTCAAATGTATGCACCAACCATTTTTTGATATTTCCGATCCCCGCTCCATATCAATGGTACCTAGGTCAGACTGGTTCGCAGCGCTACTTGATCAAACCAAAGGCCACACCAATCTATTTCCAATACTCTGCAGTAGCTGGTGGGAACTACAAGTACACCAACATTGCTTCGGCTTTCACTGGTGAAGACACTTAGCTCCTGTTTACACCCCACCAAAAAATCAGAAAGATAGCACCAAGATTTTCTCAAGACCATTGGGTACCATTATGTAATCACAAACACTTGGCCCAAGGAATTGGATGCGAGCCGACTGCTTGTGAAAGTTTGGCGAATCATGTACGACAAGCCCAGCAATGCCCCTTGGCATCATCATCGTACCATACTTGACATAGGTTACACATGTCCCTGGTCCCTGATTAAAGGCTGAGACCCTGGCTGGCTGGCTGGCACGCTAAGGAGATTTCCCCGCGACGCTTGTCGACACTAGCTGGTGTTGGCTAAACTTGAACTGTTTTGAGTTTTGGGGGCATGCATCATGCCTCATGATATATGCACCTTCAAAAAAAAAGGATTTGAATTTTCCACCCAGCATGACATGAGAACCTAAGGTAAGCCGTTGTATTTTCCGGCCACTGACATCGAGATGCCGGAGGGTGGGGTGGTGCGACTGCTTTGAAAGAGCATGCGTCTAGCATCACCTACAATGATTGGGTGATCTTCACTGGGCATAGAATGGCAATGACCTGGTGTTGAAACCCAATCACTCAAAAGTCACTAACTTTAAAATAACCATTCAATCGTTTTGCTTTGGGGGCCAATCAGGGCCACAGCCCAGCTGGAGGCGGTATGAACAAACATGGCAACAGGTGCGAGCAAGATGGAAAAAATGTGACACCTTTGGCTGTGCAGTGATAATTAAGTGCCCCAACTATGGTTGCCCAGGTTTCAAACCTGATTGCAATGAAATCTACCCTGATTGCAATGAAATGGCCTTAATGATATAATGACAACAGCTGTAACTGTAACAACAATGATCAAATCAAACTCCGTAGTTTCTGCCTGAAACTCGTTTATTTCTGCACATCTCGTATGTACCCTTTCAAAAGTTGAGGCACAGGAAGAAAACCCAGCACGTGAAGACATATCCTCAGCACCGCAGCAAGCTGTTGCCCATGAATGGGATCAGTTTCAATCTGTCTTTGTTCTGCCGAGTAGCTCGGGGAGGAAATTGGCCTCCAAGGATTCGCTCCTGCAGTCGCCAAGGATTCATACCATGTCGTTTCTCGATCAAAGCGCAGACCATGACGCGCCCTAGTCTTGATGCACACACAAAGCAAACCCACGAATTCAGAGACAATCCAAAGATGTTTCGATTGCATGATGCCTTGGAGCGAAAGGAAATCCACTTCAAATGCAGACGAGAGTCTGAGGAGAGCATGGCTCAGCTGCACCGATTTGAACAACCTCGTCAACGTTCAAAGTCGTATGTATCATTTCAGACGGAAGCATGTCACCAACATGACTGTTTTAAATCCTGAAAGTCAAAGAAGGCTTCTAACACCTGCACTACATTCATGAGGTCATCAATCAAACGCCACCAAAAAAAAGAAGCTTCAAGGCTCCCACAGTTCTTTGTCTTTGGGTTGAAAGGTTAACCGGCCGCCCAGAATAACCAGCCATCCACTGAGCATATACTTCCAGCCGAACGGCTCCATTGACAGCATCGGAACCCTCGCTTGTTTGCAAGCTTGTTGCAACTTCGCAAGCCCTTAGCAAGAAACAATTGCCGAGATCGTGTCAGAAAGGTCAAAGAAAATTCCATCAAGTTGAATTGGAAAAAACACTTTAAAAAACTCCGATCACAAAGAGACCCATTTTCACAACGTGTGGCCAAGACTCCACTTGCAATCTGATTGATCTGCCCCAGTGCATGAAGCACAATTCGAAACATCCTCCTCTGTCACATATCAACGCTGCAACGGATCCCGAAGTTCAGAGTGCTGAGATGACGTACTCGGAAAGAGGGACAAGATACTGTAGCGAGGCGATTTCATGTGAGAAAAAGATATTGGAGGGGTCAAAAGTGCTTGATAGCCACCCACCACTAAGGCTCCAATTGAGTGGCCTCATTCGTCTCATTCTTGGAATTTGATTCCTCTTCAAACCTGGTGCCAAGGCTCGCTGCGGCTCACTTGTCCGGGCATCAAGTAGACTCAGCTGTGTCTAAAGGCTAACAGACCCGCCTCAACTCCGCTTCCTCATCGACCTGGCCAAGGCACCGTCAGGACAAAGTCGTCCCACGCAAAACAGGGGAGCTAGCAGCAGCTCGCGCCAAGCAGTGCTTTGGTGTAAAGAATTGTCAAAGCCATTTTGTTTGAGAACAAAGGACATGGTGTTTTTTTTTACTTGGTGAGGTCCATTGCTGCACCCATTTCCAAGTCCCAAAGCCGTATCCCTTGTCCAGCTTCACATTTAGATTGTCTGACATGACTTCAATTTCAATTCAGTATGCATGGGAGTACCTTTATCTAAATTCGAAACATCTTTCATTCCATTTCCTGAAACAACATGAAATAAAATTCTCGCTTACACCCAGGGTGTCACCCTCCTTTCTCTTGGATCTGCCCCCGTTTGAGCACCTCGGACTCGCCGTCTGAATCACTGCTTTCACCGGATATCTGCGGCTTCGCCGCCTAGCCCAACCAAACCCTCTGGCTCCTTGATAGCTCATCCACTTGACTCGGAACATCAACTCTGGTGCTTTCCACTGCTGTACCTCAAACCTAACCTCTCCCACATGAGTTTCGTCACACGTGCAACATGTGCAGTTCCCTTCCAAATCCGACGATTGATTGGAAGCCATCTGTAAGAAGACGGGTCTTTACTGTATATAATTTATATGATATGGTACAGTGATAGCTAGTGCCTTGTGGAACTCTTGCAATGTATGGAAAAGCCTGACATAGTCGTCTAGTTTTCTTACAACACCAATACTAAAGTATAGCTGCATCAGACTGCGAAAGGCCGCAAATGCTTTGCGGCTCAACAAAGAGGCTATACATGTACCCTTTCATTTCAATTAGGCTTTTGATCTACATTGTAGCTATGCACCTGACATGATTGCCTTGATGATTAGAGACCTTTCATCGTGCATCTAATCTTCCTCGAGCCTAACAGCCTAACATCGCCGCCTCCAGATTATCCTCGGACTCAGTCTTGAGCACTTCTGGTGCCTGCGTCGTTTTCCAGGTTGAACCCACGATTTGAAAATTCTACAGCGAAATTGGGGGAGCCTCTAAATCATCCTCAGACTCAGCATTGAGCAATCCTTGCTGTGCGGATGCCTAGGTCGATCAAGCCCTGTAGAAAAAGTCCAGGTGAAGTGGAGGCGAGAAGCCGAAACACACTGGAATGTCAAGTGACTTAGGTCATGGTTTGATGTTGATCGAGCAAGAATTGCATCGCAGCCACATTAAATTGCAAACATGGACTGCAAGACTACAGCCACGGATAGAATTTGAGACGAGTCGGCACGCTGGAAGCTTGAATAAACTGTGCAGATGGCCTGGGCAACACCATCTCCGTCCGAATGATCATCAACGTTATTGATATCCTCCCCCTCGTCAGACTCATCAAGCTCTTGAAGCACATCATCCTCTTCGGGCACCCCCGTAGCCGTCGTACCAAGTGAGAGTCGCCTCCGAGCACGGAAGGAAAGGAGTTCAGAAGAGACGCTGTAGTTACGCTGCACGAGCCAGCAGCTTGATTCACAATTATGTCATAGATCGTCTTAGCATGTCTTCGCAGTATGCCCTTGACTGAAAGTCGGTAGTTGGATTTTTTCTCACAATGAAATGGTCACGAAGGGTCAGTTTGGATCTTGACCGGCCCAAAGCCTCGTGTCCTTCTCGGACTCCTCCTCTGTGGAAGCCACTTGCAAATGGTCCTGATTGGGAAGGATCCCGCAGCAGGCTCAGGTGATGGCGTCGACAGAGGTGGAGGGGGGCTGGTGTCAAAATGTCGAGCAATTTCGGAAAGTCATATCCGATATCCCTTTTACATACAGACGCCTTTACACAGAGCAACCTTTTCCACAATGTCGCTTTTACACCGACATGAGGATCGTTGTCAAAAGAAGGTACTGCTGAGGCGAAAGCGCAAAAGGGGAACAAACACCTATTAGCCTATATGAGTTATATGAGCCTGCATGTTGTACTCCGTTCATCTTGCTTCACATTTCGATCTATTGTTTCACTGTTTCACTGCAACCTTCTCTCCGACATGAACATCATGAATCATGAACATCATTGTCAAAAGAAGGTTGACAGCCCGATGTCGGCACCTCTGAATCATCCTCGGAGTCTGTCATCAGTAACGGCCCCTGTACCTGTGCCGTTTCCAGGAAGAGTACGCGATTTGAACATTCTACAGCTACAGCGAAAGCGGCAACTGGCCACAACGAAGCGTTGTGGTGATGTTGTGGTGTCCTTCGATTGATTCCAACCCGTTGCATTCTCTCTGACATGAACATCGTTGTCAAATGGTTGTTGATCTTCTCTTGACTCGCCTAACAGCCCATCTCGGCACCTCTGCTGCATCCTTGGAGTCAGTCTCCTCTGTGGAAGCCACTTGCAAAAGGTCCTGATTGGGAAGGATCCCGCAGCAGGCTCAGGTGATGGCGTCGACAGAGGTGGGGGGGGCTGGTGTCAAAATGTCGAGCAATTTCGGAAAGTCATATCCCTTTTACGTCCTTTTACTGTACTGTTATCAATCTCGCCCACATTTGGCCGCAAAGGGCCACAAATGAAGTCATTAAATCATTGATTTGACACGGATATCAAAGGATGTAAGATACATTAAGATACCATCTGAAAATTCCAGAATTTCCTGAGTTCCATGCTTTTTCAAATATTGCTCCAGCCATTGAACACCTTGCATTCTCAACAGGGAAAATGAGAAACACAAAGACTTCAACTTCTCTGGGACAGGAAGCTTCTCAAGCTGGGAGTCTGACAGAGGCACACTGGCCCCTTTCGCAATCCAGCTGCTTAGCAAGCTGCCGTGCCAGCTGTGAGACAAACAAAAGTTGGACAGCCGGCTGCAAATGCCTCAAAACAGACAAGAACAGCAGGCAAAACGGAGAGAAATAGATTGATGTTGACATCAATTGAACAGACCATATCAAATACTCGGCCAAGAAGCATCCATGCTTCCAGCTCAGCATTTACCTGCCATGTGCATGGGCGCCACTCGTGCGCCATCGACATCGTGACGAATGGCTGTAACCCTTCACACGTTGATATCGGGCTCTTTTAGCAAAAGATGCGAAGCAGCCCAATCAGTGGAAAGGAAAAGCCGGCCGGTTTTGGCTATGTCTTGCAACCACCTCACACCACGAGTCACTAGTCAGCGTATGCTGTGATTTGCAGGATGAAAAAAGCATTGTGTTTTGAAAAGTTGGATGTTGTAGCTGTAGCTGTGAAATCCGGTTTCAAGCGCCAAGAGCTCGCTGCAGAGCATGGATCATGACTGCTTTGCGATTTTTCGTTTCACTTCATTGTTCAATCTTGCGATATCTTACGTGTTGGCAGGTTCGGGGAAAGATCTCCCAATACGTCGAACCTATTGCCCGTACAAATCGTACAAACGTATGTTTCCAGAATGTGAGCAATGGAGATCCCATGTGTCTATGGATTTTAAAATTCACGCACCTGTGCACAGCTCTACTTCCTCCCCAGTAATGAAACACAAGTTGACAAAATAAGATGAAATTTCAGATGTTGGTTTTGACTGGTGATTGTGTAAGTTTCTCCGGTCATGTTCTTTGCACTTCTACCACATGTTGCACTTGAGGCTATCCTTTTTTACCCAACCGCACTGCTCATCAACGTCTATGTGTCAATGATCCTGGCTCTTCGGTCAATTTGCGACGGTGATGAGTTCAGGAATATCGCCACTGGAATCATCTGCATAATCTGGGGAAAAGTGCGCCAGGTTCTTTCTCACTTGCACAATCTTCGACTGAGCACACAGTCCTTAATCAAAAACGAGAATACGATAGAATAACTATACAGAATATTAATCAGCGATGAGGTTCTTACAAAACAATGGGAAACCCACAATAGCAACTGAATCTCCTGCACCACAAGAACTGCTCGAGGTGCTCCATCTCCTCATAAACCGCAAATCTCGCTCTGCAAAGTAATTACTGCAAAGTAAGGACTGTTTTCAAAATTAAACACTGTGTCACAATCGGTTTCTCCAGGTCTCATGTTTGTTCGTCTTCACTGATTTAGCACATGCTTTTCAGAAAGCATAATCTCGGGGCTCAAAAGTAGGGACCGTTTTCAAAACACTGTGTCACAATCGTTTCCTCCAGGTCTCATGTTTGTTCGTCTTCACTGATTTAGAAAATCTTTTCAGAAAGCATAATCTCGGGGCTCAAAAGTAGGGACCGTTTTCAAGATTAAACACTGTGTCACAATCGTTTCCTCCAGGTCTCATGTTTAGGGTTTGGGTTCAGTCCCAAGCAAATCCTGGAGGCAGAATGACTGCACAGGGATCAACAAACTTTCACGTATTAATTCAAACAAAACTGAGCGCTCAACTCTTGCTAGAGAACTTTCAAGGCAGTATTTATCCCCTCCCCTTCTTGGCATTTCCCTTAAAACAATCAAAACATATCAAAACAATGGCATTCCTCGAACCATTGTTGGAATTGCTAAGGTTGCAACAGTGCTATCACAGCGTTCATGGATTTGGCAGCTTGCACTTGCTATCTAAAGATGAAAATGAAGACGGACATCAAGATGAACATGATGATGATGATGATGATGATGATGGTGGTGATGGTGGTGGTGGTGGTGGTGGTGCTGATGCTGATGTTTCTTTCATCTTATCGTTTCTTTTTGAGCCATATTCAGGACTCCTGTCCAAGACCTAGACCTCGATTGAATTGTGTCTGAAAAGCTGAGAAATGCTTCTTTGCTAGTCTTTGCTCAGTCTGTGATCTGTATCTTTGCTGACTCTAAACTGTTGTAAACTCATGTAAACTCATTCTTTTCACTTCTCAGCTGTGTTCTTTTTTGCACGCGCTAGGTGAAACTCTGAGCATGTCTGTGGTACTGCACAGTACGAACTTCTCTGGACCAGACTAGAAACCATTAGAAACCCTCATCAGAGGATTCCGAATCAGAACCGTAAATTGTTGGCTCTGTGTCCAAATCTCGATTTCGAAGATCATTCATGTAGTAACGGCTAGAGTTGGACACGTTCGACTATCGAACCTATTTTGTAGTACGTTCGATAGTCGAACGTGTCCAACTCTAGCCGCTCGATGGAATCCTCAGATCCATCTTCAGGAAGCGCTGACAAAAGCTGGAAGCGCTGAGAGTTTTGAAGGTGGATCTGATCTGAGATCCATCTTCAAACCTCTCAGCGCTTCCAGCTTTTGTCAGCGGAACCGCGTAATCAGTTCCATCCTCAAATGGAATTGCAGGCTGGCTTCCGTTCACCGCTTGGTTTGAAGCCTGATTTGCTGCTCGAGGTCCTTCCTTCGCTGGCTCTGGCGGTCCAGAACTACTCGCACTGCTGGACTCAGCGCTGACATGCGGTGAATCGTCCCTTTGAGTCGCAGCCTTGCTGGAAGGCTGGGACTCCAATGTTTCCTGCTTCCCCGCCAAAGCACTGGCTGCCTCCGTGATCTTTGGCGCTGGCTCCAAAGTTGAAGGAAGCCCTCCTTTTCCTGCCCCCTTCACCCGGGCTTCTTGGCCGGTTCCTTTTGGTGTGCCTTTGTTTCCCTTTTTGGGAGCGTGCAGAGCTAGCAACGCCGGCAGATGAATCCAAGGCAAAGACAGTACTGACAGTCAGTACTGACAGTAAGTACTGTCTTTCCCTGGATTCATCTGCTGGCGCTTCTGGCTATGCGCGCTCTGCTGGCTCGACTGGCTCTGCGGGCTCCAGCTCTTGCTTCTCCAGTTCTGAGCTCCTCGCACTGCAGGAACCACTGGGATGCGCCGACTCCTCCCTCGGAGTTGAAGCCTTGCTGGAAGGCTGCGACTCCTCCGCTCCAGCACTTTGGTGGGCATTCGCAGGCTCGGGTTCTTGTGCGCAGGCTTCCTCCCTTTCTTGTGGCTCTGGACTAGAAGGGGGGCTTCCTTTTCCTGAGGTCTTGGGCACCCGGACTTCGCGAGGATTTGTGGGCTGCTTCCCTTTTGATCCTTTTGATGTGCCCTTGTTTCCCTTTCTGGGAGCCGGGCCTGCTGCACTGGGTCCTCCAAATAATTTTGCCCAGCCCGTCAGTATTGTCTTTCCCTTGGATTCATCTGCCGCCTCTGCCGCCTCTGCCGGCTCTGCTGGCTCTGCGGGCTGCCGGCCTCTTGCTTCCTTTCCGATCTTCGTTCGGGCGTATCCCGAGCTTTCTCGAACTGGAACCCACTGGGCAATTGCCGCCGACTCTCCATCCCTCGGAGTTGAAAGCCTTGCTGGAAGGCTGCGACTCCTCCGCTCCAGCACTTAGGAGGTGGGGATTCGTCAAGGCTCGGTTTTTGTGCGCAGGCTTCCTCTCCCCTTTCTTGTGGCTCTGGACTAGAAAGGGGGCTTCCTTTTTTCCATAGGTCTTGGGCACCCGGACTTCCGCAAGGATGTGTGTTTTGCTTCCCTTTTGATCCTTTTGCTGTGCCTTGTTTTCCTCCCTTTCTGGGAGCCGGGAGCCGGGTCTCTGGCACTGGGTCCTCCAAATAATTTGTCGCACCAGCCCGTCAGGACTGGTCCTTTGTCTTGGAATCATCTGCCGCTTTCTTCTGCACGCTCTGCCGGCCTCTGCGGGCCTTCCGGCTCTTTTGCTCTTTTCTTCTTCTTCGGGCGTTCCGAAGCTTCTCGCACTTGGAACCCTGGGATGGCCGACTCTCCCTCGATTTGAATGCCTTGCTGGCAGGCGCGACTCCTTTGGCTTCGCAGCACAAGAACCCGAGCCTGTGCAAATGCACATCAATGATGTGTATGCACAGGCTCGGGTTCTTGTGCGCAGGCTTCCTCCCTTTCTTGTGGCTCTGGACTAGAAGGGGGGCTTCCTTTTCCTGAGGTCTTGGGCACCTGGACTTCGCAAGGATTTGTGTTTGCTTCCCTTTTGATCCTTTTGCTGTGCCCTTGTTTCCCTTTCTGGGAGCCGGGTCTGCTGCACTGGGTCCTCCAAATAATTTCGCCCAGCCCGTCAGGACTGTCTTTGTCTTGGAATCATCTGCCGCTTCTGCACGCTCTGCCGGCTCTGCGGGCTCCGGCTCTTGCTTCTTCGGGTGTTCCGAGCTTCTCGCACTGGAACCACTGGGATGTGCCGACTCCTCCCTCGGAGTTGAAGCCTTGCTGGAAGGCTGCGACTCCTCCGCTCCAGCACTTAGGTGGGCATTCGCAGGCTCGGTTTCTTGTGCGCAGGCTTCCTCCCTTTCTTGTGGCTCTGGACTAGAAGGGGGGCTTCCTTTTCCTGAGGTCTTGGGCACCTGGACTTCGCAAGGATTTGTGGGCTGCTTCCCTTTTGATCCTTTTGCTGTGCCCTTGTTTCCCTTTCTCGGAGCCGGGTCTGCTGCACTGGGTCCTCCAAATAATTTCGCCCAGCCCGTCGGGACTGTCTTTGTCTTGGAATCATCTGCCGCTTCTGCATGCTCTGCCGGCTCTGCGGGCTCCGGCTCTTGCTTCTTCGGGCGTTCCGAGCTTCTCGCACTGGAACCACTGGGATGTGCCGACTCCTCCCTCGGAGTTGAAGCCTTGCTGGAAGGCTGCGACTCCTTTGCTCCAGCACTTTGATGTGCATGCACAGGCTCGGGTTCTTGTGCGCAGGCTTCCTCCCTTTCTTGTGGCTCTGGACTAGAAGGGGGGCTTCCTTTTCCTGAGGTCTTGGGCACCCGGACTTCGCGAGGATTTGTGGGCTGCTTCCCTTTTGATCCTTTTGATGTGCCTTTGTTTCCCTTTCTGTGACCAGGTTCTTTCCAGCGCGCAGGTCCTCTGAGTGCTGAATCCTTTCCCTTGGATTCATCTGCAGGCTCGGTCTCTGGCCTGTGCAGTGCTGTTTCAGAACTACCAGCACCGCTTGAGCCAACACTCCCACGTGAAAACTGGAGATCGTTGCTTGCACTCGGGGCCGTTGTTTTGTCTGGTCCCATTTCGGGAGTTGAAGGCGGACTTTCTGTGGATCTGCCTTTTGCATCACCTTTGGCTCCACCGTTGCCCTAGCTGGATCCGTTTTTCTCACCAGATCCACCCAGCTCATCCCTTTCGGTGGCATCGTTTGAAGTTGGACCGATGGGAGAGAAGGCACGAGAAAACAAGTCGAGATAGAACTCCTCAGCTGATATCAGCCTCAAAGCTGCGGGGCTGTGCAAAGTGGATTCCCTTAGCCTCCCAGAGCACAACTTTGCATCTTGGATAGCGCTAACGGATGCTAACGGTGCTCATGCTAGCTGATGCTGGCGCTGTACATGTGCAAAGTTACCAAGGCAATCAGGCAATCAGTGGCTGCCAGCCAGAAGCAGACACATCGTGTAATCGTGTCGCGTTTTTTTTTCAAGCAGAGTAGGTAAAATCACAACCCCCTTGCAGCGGATGGTGCAAAAATCGAGCATGACCAACAACAATTGTCACGCTCTCATAACACTGGTTTATCGTCGTGCTTGCTCCAATCCTACCAAAGATGGGCAGTTTTTAGTGCGTGAGTTAACTCTCAAAAGACTTGGAACTGATTCCACAACTTGGTAAACGATCTTTGCAACGATCCCTGAAACCCCACAGCTTCTAAATTGCACAACTGGACAACCGATCTTAATTTGACAAATTGATTTTCTACTGTGTTTTCATCTCTTTGAGATGATGATATTGATTTGTCACAAGCATGCCATGCTGGAACAGGCAAAGTTCAAATTATGTTTGTACATGTTCCTACCATCCAGCGTCACTGCCGGCAAAGTTTTCATGTCCACCTTCAGATTCCTCAAGGCACAGGTCAAATGAATTCAAGTGAGAGGCAGAGTACAAAAGAACCGAGTGAGACAGTGAGGCCCCAGTCCATACTCGCAAAATGTCAAGGAAAAGTGTTCAGTTTTGCTCCCTTAGGTTGAGCACTGCTAAGAAATGCACATCAGGCCCGTTTCCCTCCAGTCGAAGCCTAACAGCCTAACATCGCCGCCTCCAGATTATCCTCGGACTCAGTCTTGAGCACTTCTGGTGCCTGCGTCGTTTTCCAGGTTGAGCCCACGATTTGAAAATTCTACAGCGAAATTGGGGGAGCCTCTAAATCATCCTCAGACTCAGCATTGAGCAATCCTTGCTGCGCGGATGCCTAGGTCGATCAAGCCCTGTAGAAAAAGTCCAGGTGAAGTGGAGGCGAGAAGCCGAAACACACTGGAATGTCAAGTGACTTAGGTCATGGTTTGATGTTGATCGAGCAAGAATTGCATCGCAGCCACATTAAATTGCAAACATGGACTGCAAGACTACAGCCACGGATAGAATTTGAGACGAGTCGGCACGCTGGAAGCTTGAATAAACTGTGCAGATGGCCTGGGCAACACCATCTCCGTCCGAATGATCATCAACGTTTTTGATATCCTCCCCCTCGTCAGACTCATCAAGCTCCTGAAGCACATCATCCTCTTCGGGCACCCCCGTAGCCGTCGTACCAACTGAGAGTCGCCTCCGAGCACGGAAGGAAAGGAGTTCAGAAGAGACGCTGTAGTTGCGCTGCATGAGCCAGCTGCTTGATTCACAATTATGTCATAGATCGTCTTAGCATGTCTTCGCAGTATGCCCTTGACTGAAAGTCGGTAGTTGGATTTTTATTCTCACAATGAAATGGTCACGAAGGGTCAGTTTGGATCTTGACCGGCCCAAAGCCTCGTGTCCTTCTCGGACTCCTCCTCTGTGGAAGCCACTTGCAAAAGGTCCTGATTGGGAAGGATCCCGCAGCAGGCTCAGGTGATTGCGTCGACAGAGGTGGGGGGCTGGTGTCAAAATGTCGAGCAATTTCGGAAAGTCATATCCCTTTTACGTCCTTTTACTGTACTGTTCTCAATCTCGCGCACATTTGGCCGCAAAGGGCCACAAATGAAGTCATTATATCACTGATTTGACACGGATATCAAAGGATGTAAGATACGTTAAGATACCATCTGAAAATTCCAAAATTTCCTGAGTTCCATGCTTTTTCAAATATTGCTCCAGGCATTGAACACCTTGCATTCTCAACAGGGAAAATGAGAAACACAAAGACTTCAACTTCTCTGGGACAGGAAGCTTCTCAAGCTGGAAGTCTGACAGAGGCACACTGGCCTCAAAAACTGGAGGCTGGCAGCAGCCCCTTTCGCAATCCAGCTGCTTAGCAAGCTGCCGTGCCAGCTGTGAGACAAACAAAAGTTGGACAGCCGGCTGCAAATGCCTGAAGAACAGCAGGCAAAACGAAGAGAAATAGATTGATGTTGACATCCATTGAACAGACCATATCAAATACTCGGCCAAGAAGCATCCATGCTTCCAACTCGGCATTTACCTGCCATGTGCATGGGCGCCACTCGTGCGCCATCGACATCGTGACGAATGGCTGTAACCCTTCACACGTTGATATCGGGCTCTTTTAGCAAAAGATGCGAAGCAGCCCAATCAGTGGAAAGGAAAAGCCGGCCGGTTTTGGCTATGTCTTGCAACCACCTCACACCACGAGTCACTAGTCAGCGTATGCTGTGATTTGCAGGATGAAAAAAGCATTGTGTTTTGAAAAGTTGGATGTTGTAGCTGTAGCTGTGAAATCCGGTTTCAAGCGCCAAGCTGCTTTGCGATTTTTCGTTTCACTTCATTGTTCAATCTTGCGATATCTTACGCGTTGGCAGGTTCGGGGAAAGATCTCCCAATACGTCGAACCTATTGCCCGTACAAATCGAACAAACGTATGTTTCCAGAATGTGAGCAATGGAGATCCCATGTGTCTGTGGAGTTTAAAATTCACGCACCTGTGCACAGCTCTACTTCCTCCCCAGTAATGAAACACAAGTTGACAAAATAAGATGAAATTTCAGATGTTGGTTTTGACTGGTGATTGTGTCAGTTTCTCCGGTCATGTTCTTTGCACTTCTACCACATGTTGCACTTGAGGCTATCCTTTTTTACCCAACCGCACTGCTCATCAACGTCTATGTGTCAATGGTCCTGGCTCTTCGGTCAATTTGCGACGGTGATGAGTTCAGGAATATTGCCACTGGAATCATCTGCATAATCTGGGGGAAAGTGCGCCAGGTTCTTTCTCACTTGCACAATCTTCGACTGAGCACACAGTCCTTAATCAAAAACGAGAATACGATAGAATAACTATACAGAATATTAATCAGCGATAAGGTTCTTACAAAACAATGGAAAACCCACAATAGCAACTGAATCTCCTGCACCACAAGAACTGCTCGAGGTGATCCATCTCCTCATAAACCGCAAATCTCGCTCTGCAAAGTAATTACTGCAAAGTAAGGACTGTTTTTAATAATTAAACACAGTGTCACAATCGTTTCCTCCAGGTCTCATGGTTGTTTGTCTTCACTGATTTAGCACATGCTTCTCAGAAAACAAAATCTCGGGGCTCAAAAGTAGGGACCGTTTTCAAAACACTGTGTCACAATCGTTTCCTCCAGGTCTCATGGTTGTTCGTCTTCACTGATTTAGCTTAAATGTTTTTCAGAAAACAAAATCTCGGGGCTGAAAAGTAGGGACCGTTTTCAAAACACTGTGTCACAATCGTTTCCTCCAGGTCTCATGGTTGTTCGTCTTCACTGATTTAGCTTAAACGTTTTTCAGAAAACAAAATCTCGGGGCTCAAAAGTAGGGACCGTTTTCAAAACACGGTGTCAAAATCGTTTCCTCCAGGTCTCATGTTTGTTCGTCTTCACTGATTTAGCAAATGTTTTTCAGAAAACAAAATCGCGGGGCTCAAAAGTAGGGACCGTTTTCAAAACACTGTATCACAATCGTTTCCTCCAGGTCTCATGGTTGTTCGTCTTCACTGATTTAGCACATGCTTTTCAGAAAACCATTTTCGGGGCTCAAAGTAAAGACAGTTTTCAAAACACGGTGTCAAAATCGTTTCCTCCAGGTCTCATGGTTGTTCGTCTTCACTGATTTAGCAAATGTTTTTCAGAAAACAAAATCTCGGGGCTCAAAAGTAGGGACCGTTTTCAAAACACGGTGTCAAAATCGTTTCCTCCAGGTCTCATGTTTGTTCGTCTTCACTGATTTAGCTTATAAATGTTTTTCAGAAAACAAAATCTCGGGGCTCACAAGTAGGGACCGTTTTCAAAACACGGTGTCAAAATCGTTTCCTCCAGGTCTCATGTTTAGGGTTTGGGTTCAGTCCCAAGCAAATCCTGGAGGCAGAATAACTGCACAGGGATCAACAAATTTTCACGTATTAATTCAAACAAGACTGAGCACTCAACTCTTGCTAGAGAACTTCCAAGGCAGTGTTTATCCCCTCCCCTTCTTGGCATTTCCCTTAAAACAATCAAAACATATCAAAACAATGGCATTCCTCGAACCATTGTTGGAATTGCTAAGGCTGCAACAGTGCTATCAAAGCGTTCATGGATGTGGCAGCTTGCACTTGCTATCTAAAGATGAAAATGAAGACGAACATGAAGATGAACATCATGATCATGATCATGATCATGATCATGATCATGAACATCATGATCATGATGATGATGATGATGATGATGATGATGATGATGCTGATGCTGATGCCGATGTTTCTTTCATCTTATCGTTTCTTTTTGAGCCATATTCAGGACTCCTGTCCAAGACCTAGACCTCGATTGAATTGTGTCTGAAAAGCTGAGAAATGCTTCTTTGCTAGTCTTTGCTCAGTCTGTGATCTGTATCTTTGCTGACTCTAAACTGTTGTAAACTCATGTAAACTCATTCTTTTCACTTCTCAGCTGCGTTCTTTTTTGCACGCGCTAGGTGAAACTCTGAGCATGTCTGTGGTACTGCACAGTACCAACTTCTCCGGACCAGACTAGAAACCATTAGAAACCCTCATCAGAGGATTCCGAATCAGAACCGTAAATTGTTGGCTCTGTGTCCGAATCTCGATTTCGAAGATCATTCGGACACATTTGATTACAGAACATTCTACCTGACAGGTAGAATGTTCTGTCAAATGTGTCCAACTCTAGCTTGTTGGACAAATCCTCGGATCCCTCTCCATCTTCAAAACGTCCAGCCTTTGTCAGTGGAACCGCGGAGTTAGTTCCATCCTCAAATGGAATTGCAGGCTGGCTTCCGTTCACCGCTTGGTTTGAAGCCTGATTTGCTGCTCGAGGTCCTTCCTCCTTCGCTGGCTCTGGCGGTCCAGAACTACTCGCACTGCTGACTCAGCGCTGACATGCGGTGAATCGTCCCTTTGAGTCGCAGCCTTGCTGGAAGGCTGGGACTCCAATGTTTCCTGCTTCCCCGCCAAAGCACTGGCTGCCTCCGTGATCTTTGGCGCTGGCTCCAAAGTTGAAGGAAGCCCTCCTTTTCCTGCCCCCTTCACCCGGGCTTCTTGGCCGGTTCCTTTTACGCTCCCAAAAAGGGAAACAAGGGCACTTCAAAAATTGGTGTGCCTTTGTTTCCCTTTTTGGGAGCGTGCAGAGCTAGCAACGCCGGCAGATGAATCCAAGGCAAAGACAGTACTGACAGTCAGTACTGACAGTAAGTACTGTCTTTCCCTGGATTCATCTGCTGGCGCTTCTGGCTATGCGCGCTCTGCTGGCTCGACTGGCTCTGCGGGCTCCAGCTCTTGCTTCTCCAGTTCTGAGCTCCTCGCACTGCAGGAACCACTGGGATGCGCCGACTCCTCCCTCGGAGTTGAAGCCTTGCTGGAAGGCTGCGACTCCTCCGCTCCAGCACTTTGGTGGGCATTCGCAGGCTCGGGTTCTTGTGCGCAGGCTTCCTCCCTTTCTTGTGGCTCTGGACTAGAAGGGGGGCTTCCTTTTCCTGAGGTCTTGGGCACCCGGACTTCGCGAGGATTTGTGGGCTGCTTCCCTTTTGATCCTTTTGATGTGCCTTTGTTTCCCTTTCTGTGACCAGGTTCTTTCCAGCGTGCAGGTCCTCTGAGTGCTGAATCCTTGCCCTTGGATTCATCTGCAGGCTCGGTCTCTGGCCTGTGCAGTGCTGTTTCAGAACTACCAGCACCGCTTGAGCCAACACTCCCACGTGAAAACTGGAGATCGTTGCTTGCACTCGGGGCCGTTGTTTTGTCTGGTCCCATTTCGGGAGTTGAAGGCGGACTTTCTGTGGATCTGCCTTTTGCATCACCTTTGGCTCCACCGTTGCCCTTGCTGGATCCGTTTTTCTCACCAGATCCACCCAGCTCATCCCTTTCGGTGGCATCGTTTGAAGTTGGACCGATGGGAGAGAAGGCGCGAGAAAATAAGTCGAGATAGAACTCCGCAGCTGATATCAGCCTCAAAGCTGCGGGGCTGTGCAAAGTGGATTCCCTTAGCCTCCCAGAGCACAACTTTGCATCTTGGAGAGCGCTAACGGATGCTAACAGTGCTCATGCTAGCTGATGCTGGCGCTGTACATGTGCAAAGTTACCAAGGCAATCAGGCAATCAGTGGCTGCCAGCCAGAAGCAGACACATCGTGTAATCGTGTCGCGATTTTTTTTCAAGCAGAGTAGGTAAAATCACAACCCCCTTGCAGCGGATGGTGCAAAAATCGAGCATGACCAACAACAATTGTCACGCTCTCATAACACTGGTTTATCGTCGTGCTTGCTCCAATCCTACCAAAAATGGGCAGTTTTTAGTGCGTGAGTTAACTCTCAAAGACTTGGAACTGATTCCACAACTTGGTAAACGATCTTTGCAACCATCCACTGAAACCCCACAACTTCTAAATTGCACAACTGGACAACCGATCTTAATTTGACAATTTGATTTTCTACTGTGTTTTCATCTCTTTGAGATGATATTGATATATCACAAGCATGCCATGCTGGAACAGGCAAAGTTCAAATTATGTTTGTACATGTTCCTACCATTCAGCGTCACTGCCGTCAAAGCTTTCATGTCCATCTTCAGATTCCTCAAGGCACAGGTCAAATGAATTCAAGTGAGAGGCAGAGTACAAAAGAACCGAGTGAGGCAGTGAGGCCCCAGTCCATACTCCCAAAATGTCAAGGAAAAGTGTTCAGTCTTGCTCCCTTAGGTTGAGCACTGCTTAGAAATGCACATCAGGCCCGTTTCCCTCCAGTCGAAGCCAGGAAGAGCAAGTATGTTTGTTTGACATCACCAAAAGGAAAAGGATGTCTTTCAATAGGAGTTGGACGACTGGCTTTACACCACGGACAACCAAGAAGTATCAAGAATTTTCAATTGCAATCAACTACCTGCTACTACCTGTTACTTCCTTGATGGACTGTTGGCAAAAGTCCCGGTCATCCCTGCGCGCCTCCCAGACTTCCATGACTCCCTCCTCTTCCTCTTGCTGAACTGGTTCACTTTGAGGCAAAACCTCAGGAACCGGATTCAAAATAATCCAAAATGGGTTAAAAATTTCATCACATGTCAATTACTTTAAATTTCAAAGTAATTGACATGTGATGACGTGCGTATTTTTTGGTAAGGTGCATCTTTGGAAATACTTCAACATGATGCATGATGAGAGCAACAGTTTGGCGACTTCAGTTTATTCAGCCTCATTGTGAGCTGGAAAACCTTCAGGGCCTAGAGACGTGTTGGCCAAATCAGTGTTTCGGGTAGAATATCAACAAGGTTGGTTGGGGCCGCCGACATTATCTTCAACCAACATTCACGACGATATTGCAGAACAAACCTGTTCAGACCCACTTCCTTTTAAGAATGATGGTGGGCAACCTGTGAACCTAGCCTGCATGATGGTGAGGGCGACCTGGCTGCAATTTGAGGCTGGTGTATCGTGAGTACATATGTATATGTATATATATATATATAATTATATATATATATATCGCTAGGGTGCTGACGTTTGGTTGAAATCAACGGAAATCCATGCAGGACTGCAGTTTTGTGTGTGTGTGTGCGTACCATCTGAGTAGATGTAAAACTTTTATTTTCTGCAGGGGGTCACCGGGGTCCCGGGGGGGTCGGTGACCAACGAAGACACCTCCCCGGGACCCGTGTAAACGTACCTGCGGGACTGTGGTGGCGCACCTGGGCGCATTTAAGTCGCAGCTGGTGGCCACCATAGTCCCATATATAATATATATATATATATATATGTTTTTTTCATGTCTCCTGTTTGGTTTTACTGGGGTGTTTTTTGCACGTCCGATGCATTCCACATCAACAATTCGATAAGATATTTCTGAGCAAGTGTGTGACTCATGCCGGCTCCGTCAAGGTGGTATGAGCCCTTCGGGGAAAGCCTTTCTAGGCTAACTGTGGACAATAAATCGATGTCTGAATTTGCACTTTTGAATTAGTAATTCGTCTAAGTAAAGTGAACTGCCGGCCTTTTTTCCTGGTCTCACTTGTCGATGTCGATGTGTTGAACAGTGTGCCGCAGTGCCTGGCATCTCCTTTCTGTTTTGCTGAAACGCATAGCCTGCTGCCACGCTAACAATCCTTCTGTTATCTCAAGAGACTGCCCGCAGCCATTTTCACATGACTTTCCAGGCAACAGGACATGCTTTACAGGTGTGGTCACTTCCTTTTGGTTTCTTGGTGAAGTTGAAATTGTGCACCTAATTTAGGGGTTGAACACGTCAGCTGTCCAGAGGGTTGTGACTTGAATTCTGGCCATTGAGCCTAACGAGGGGAAACTGCACGTCTATGTGGATGCATCATGTCATAAACTAGTTCCACATGGGTCCCTTTTTCATGTGTTCTTGCGTTCTCCTCTCTCCAGGTAGGGTTGCGTGCTTAGGTTGATGTAGGTTTTCGCCGTGTCAGGTTGATTCAGGCGCTTCTGTCTTCCCCCTCCTCCGCTGGTCTTGTTCCGTTTTCCGTCGGCCTCCGCTTTTCTTTTCCCTTGCCTTTTCGGGGTTTTGCCCGTTTCGGGCTAAGTGTGTCGTGTTGGTGTTTGCTCTTTCCCTCTTGAAGGACCTGCCGTAGATACGGCGCTTAGAGTATGAACCCTTTGCGCTGAGAACCCAGAATTCGTTCTCTGTGTACAGACCTGTGAAACCTTCTTCACCCGTCTCCTCATCAAAGACCCAAAATCCGTACTCACCTTCTTCGGCCTCGCCCTCGTCGATGACGTAGAAGTTGGACCGCTTGCGGTGCGTGATGTTTGGGTCGGCAACACCTGTGCGAGAAACGGCAAAGAGTTCTAAGAACAGTTGTTTCACTTGGAGATAGGTATACTGAGGCATTGCAATCTGACGGATGTTCATTGACGAAACAAAACGCTCACGTTGTTGTTCGTTGAGGTCTGCTTGGACTAGAAAAATCAGTGACATCAAATTGTCTGACAACGGAAACTGCTGTGCATGTCTGGTCCTTCTATTGGTTATGGTCTGCTCTCGGAGCTCTTGTTGATAAGCTAGCTTATCTTCATCTGCTGCTATTTGGTTATAGTGCAGTCTCTGCTCATCTCCGAGTGCTGCCGTGAAAGCCGGTGTGCCGGCGTCGGGAAGATCGGATATGTCCAGCAGATCGGACCAAGAAGCCAACAAACGCTTCTGTGCAATCTCAAATCGCCCTATCCAGTGCACGAATTCACTCTGGCCTCGGTATGTGCGAAACATCTGAAGGAATCGCCAAAGGAACACATGATTTACTCCCTTCACGAAATATGGTCTCAATGTGTCCTTGAAATGGGCGAGGCCACGATCCGGATCTCGGAGTAGGGCATTGTCGAGCATCGACTTATAAAAAGAAGCGGAACCAATGAGGGCATTCTTTAATGATGGTCCGTGTTTATCTGCATCCAATGTTGTAATCCCTAACCAGTCATCAATTAAATCTTCATATTCAAACCAGCTTGATTGGCCATCAAATTGGGGTGGAACCTTTGGTGTCATTTTGATGCCCATCCGGTTTTCGGAATGACTGGTGGCGGCATATGCTTCCGGCTCTTCATACGAGACAATCTGGAGTTGTTCTTCGTCCGAATCCATGTTGTGGATTAAGACCATGGCAGCTACTCAAACTTGACCTACAGGTTGCCTTCGCAAGTCCGATATACGGAATGTATGCAAAGAACAACAGTTCGGCACACTGATCTAGACTTGGCGAAGGCACAGGCTCCGCTACCACTTTGAGGTAGCTTTCCCCTTTGAGGGAGCCCTGGAACAGAATCTACAACACCTGTGGCAAGCGAAGGCGACTGCACACCTTTTTACTATGCTGCGGAATTGCTGCTAGTCTTGAGCCATGCGGAGTGCGCATGAAAGATATGAATTAAGTGTACATGTCAACATGCATGAAAGCATTGTGTAGACACGTAAAACAAAATCCGCCCGCACCGAAGGTGCTGGGGCGTGATCGTCCGGATGGCACTCGTAAAAGGTTACAGGTTTACCTGGGGGGGGGGGCCGTGCCTTTGACGCTTGGCGTCCATTTTGCGGCTCCATTTTGCTTTCATTTTGTACATAGAATTGCACTATCTATATCTACATGTATGTTAATATGGAAATATGTACACACACATACGTACATCTTACCTGCGGCTATGTATCTATGAACGGATAACCACGTATCACAAAAAAATGCACGTTCCGGCAAAACACAGAGATGTCTTCCAGTCACCTGCAAACGCCAGAGTTAACATCATCTGACAGACGCATTGCAGGTTTCTCTTTGTAATTCGGTTCACATGAACGCGTGTGTAAAGTATAAACAAGTAAGTACCTATACGTGGACATTGAACGACATATGTGCATATATTTCAATGTACATATATTTACAAAAAGTATTCATATGCACTGCAGATGTGTATGTATACACATGGATGTATTGCGCATGCCCGGGTTCAACTGAACACAACGAGAAAATCTGACATGGTTGCGCTGACAAAACCTCCAAAGCCCATGCTGTGTGAACTTCTGCGACATATCTCAAACACGTTCTGTTGCACATGTTCTGAAAAGATCTTGCGCTGAACATTCCGTGTCGTAGCCTTTGCAAGCGCATGTCTTGGGATCACATGATATGGCCGAATGATGACATACTTGTTGTCATGATCTCATCCACAGGTCTAAATGTTCTTCTGTCTCCTTACCTACCAAGCTTTTGCATGTCCGTCTGTATCGATCTGACTACCTACTGACCTCCTTGAATGTATTAGGGCCTGCTTCTATACGTCTTACCCTCAGCATCGATAGTGGAATTTGCGCGACGGAAATCGTGAGTTTCAGGAAAAACCTTTGGTTTGTAGAAAGTTAGCTTGCGTCATTTTTTCTGGCTTCGTGTTTCCTTCTTGGTGCTCTAGGCGCCTGCATCTGATTGTTAGCAGGACAGCCTGGTCGAGCAGATGTCCAAACTAATTTGGTGACATCAGAAGCCCCTCTGTGAATATCGCACATGGAGCCACAAAACTTTATGACTGACTTGAAAAATGTTGGAAAATAGTGTGTCAAAGGTCGCTACCCATAGACTTATGGACCCTTGACGGCCGGCGTACACAGAGAGCTTGCAGATTGTCATGTGACATCTAATTTGAAACCACACGGCGAAACATGAATACATTAAACGATCGCGTCGACAAAAAAAATGACCACAGCCTTGAACTCAGGAAGGTCCGGGTTGTTATGACGTACAGTGGCTTCACGGCAGGTTTGATTTGGGCCCGTACCCTGCGCGAACAATGTAATTTGTTTCGGGGCTATACCAACACAATGCCGGCGGGCAGGAACGTGGACCTTGTGAAAAACGTTATTACTTTCAACACATGGATTTGAACACTGAAACTTGAAATCTTCTATTGAAAATGAGTTCGGGACTGCAGCTTATTGCAACATCCGCACACAGGGTCCGGGGCCATTCTCATAAAACCGCTTAGCGCTGTGCGCGAATCACCATGAAGGAAGTCATGGTGGCACACGGGCGCAGTACGAATTTCTTGCACAGCACACTCAGCTCCACCGGGGCCTGGCCGATGACAATGAATTCTCTGATGACTTGAAGGCACGCACTGCCACTGCAACATCGAGTTCGCTGATAGGCACGAGGAACAAAAATTCAATATTTGACTTCGATCGTCGTTCAAGTTTCGAACCACACATCACACCTATATCCGTTCCGGTGTGGCCACCAATGACGGTTGGCCATGTGACATGAAGACTGGATCGGTTCCCAATCACATGTATACTCATGTTTGCGACCGTCTTTAACGCACCGGCATGGAACTCATAAATGGCACTATGTGCCCCCAACGAGCGAGGCAATGGAAAGATGCCACTGATCCACAGGTTCGGCGCTCCATATTCTCTGCATCCGCTTGCACCCAGAAGCAGACTAAAAACCATGCTTTACAGAAACTTTACATGTTGCAACCCACCTGCCTGTAGACGTGTACAGTGTAAGACATGAATGTTGTTCACAAACCATGGCTGAGATTGTAACGCCCCAAAGACATGTAGGATTATTCCAACATGCCTCTCCACTTTCTCCCACGTGGCTGCGCACCTCAAAGCGGCGCGTCTGCAGAGGATGCCACATCAGCAGGCACTGCTGCGCGACGACTTGGCCGCCTGGGCATTGCGCAAGGTCGTTCCGGTATTTAATCCAAGCGAGCAGGACAATCACACCAATCGTTAGAACGCAACGTACTCAACAAGTGATGTGTTGCATCTGTTGTCACCTTAAAATCGTGCTTCAACTTGCGATTAGACGATTGGCTTCTGGTTCCTGCGCCACCGATCGATGGCAGGTGTGTCTGAGATTGTTTTAGAATTACGCGGCCAAAAGCATCGTGCATGGTAGAATAATGGGGCCGTCGACCCTGGATACCTGGAGCTTCTGGGGAGCTACATGGACAACAACGGCTATAGTGGTCAGGGTAGGATTGCACGCTTTCTATGTGGAAAAACATGTTTAAAAAGAAACAAGGTCGGAGTCTCGGCCTTCAAATGACCACAAAACGCCGGCTGCATCACAAGTTTATACTTGCAACTGTTTGCGCACGCAGGCAACTAACCAGCAAGCTAGAGGAGTTTACTGGGTGGGGGTAAGCAGTCTGGACATGAATGGCAATGTCACACGTGAAGACAACAGCATGTGATTGGGGCACAAAATGGCCAGCAGATAATGCATGCGCGATGCCAATGCAGCAGCTGTGAAGCACCTTGCAACCAAAAAGGCGAGGCAGCTGTCGCGGTATAAGTGGGATGCAGCAAATTGCGCACATTCGAATTTAGTCCGGAGCTTTGCATTATTCAGAAGGGCGGCAGGCGTAGCTTCAAGTGCGGCGGACTCGCACTGCGCAGCGCATGCGTTGGCGGGTTGGCAAAAGGAACGCATGGTAAAACAAATGGTTGGGATGCCTTCCTTGAAGGTTAGCGCAGTTTCGAATAAGGAATTCAGAGGAGAAATAGCTGGTTGGACAAAGCCCTAAGTTTGACCATCGTTGGGTGTTGTAGCGCTACAGAACTTTGATCTGCCGCATGTGTACCATGCACTAATTGTTGCTCAGCTTGCGCAACAAAGCCTACATGTGGATGTTTGCAGTCAAGAAGCTTCTTCTGGGTAAAGACGGTGCGTTTGCAGACGGGCTTTTGCAGACGGCTTTGCGGATGCTTGAGCTTCCTGTTCTGGACTTCCTTGCTCCATTGCTTTGCTTTCTCCCTTGCCTTGTCCTTTCTGATGGCCACCTTCTGCGGGTCCAATTGATGCACAGGTCTGCGCAAGTCCTCTCTGGAAAGTGTTGGCTGGATGCGCCCCTCTTCAAGCGGCGGGAGAAAGCCTTTGGTCAGCCAACCTTGCATGAGGCTTAAGATCTCAGATTCTTTTCTTTGTGCCAAGGTTGGAGAGTAAGCGGCCGAATGATGCGCCAAGAGCTTTGCTAAGCTAAATGCTTCCAACTGCGGAGGAAATGTTTGGATGTGCTGCTGGATGATTTGCTCTTGACAGACTTTGAGCTGAAAGTGCAAAGCCTCATTGCTGCACGTGCCAAAGCTAAGGAGCTCCACTTCCTTCGGGGGCATGGCTTGGTGAAGGGCTGCTATGATGTGGGAACCGTTCCACAGGTACCTGAAGTGCGTGTAAGACGTGCCGGCTTTCAAGACCTGCTGGATTGTACGCCCCTTCTTATCCTTTCGCTTCATTTGGTCCAAGTGTTGGGCACAAAGCACTTCGATGTCATTGATGAATTCCTGGTGGCCGGAGTACGGCTTTGTCACCCGGGCATCCCAATCCCAGTCCGCTGGCACACCATCTTTGGCAACTCCATCTGACCACTGTCCTGCATCATGCTCATCATCTCCATCAGTGCCACCATGGAAGAAGGATCCAGCACATGGCAAGCGAAAGCGCAGCATAATCCGGAGTAGGTTCGATGACAAGGCCGTCCGCTTCTCACCAGTGCAAGCTTCCACTCGCAACACCAAGTGCAAGGCATCTTCTGCAACAGCTTCCAGGTTTGGCAAGACATCAGTGGAACCTTCCACGGAAGCAGGATTGTCAGAGAACATATACTTCACTGTCATGCGGGCATCATGTGGGAGCACCTGGGCTACAGCAGAGCGGAAACTATCCGGACCTTCTGTGCGCTGGAGGCTGAAACCAGGGACAGCTCCAGACCGGCCAAGGAAGGTATGCAAAGCATGGAATTCTCCTTCTTTCTGCTGCATGGGCATTTGTCCGATGGCGCTGAAAAGGACTTGGTAGGTCGCATCATGACTGCAAACCACCCACTCCGCATGCACGGTGGCAGTTGCTATCAAAGCAGTTCGCAGGGCCTGCACAGGCTTCAAAGCCATGACCTGCTCAAAGACGGCCTGGCGTGTGTCCCCTCGGCGACACCCAAGCCAAGCACAAGGACTACCTTGACAAACCCACTCAGTAGTGATGTCATTGAACATGCTGTGGATCTTGCCTCTGTGCTTGATGGCTTTGGCCAACACCAAGTCCGCAAAGTCATTGCTAATGTAGAGCATCTTGTTGATTCGGAGTGCCTGGGCTGTATGCTGCTTGAGGACATACTTCGGCCCAGCGCGGGTCAGAAGCAAAGCCATGTCGACCGTATTCTGCTTCGACACAAAGTGAAGGGAAGCTGCGTCCAAAGAGACCCAATCTCGCATGCACATGGCAGCTTGGGAAAGCAGGGTGTCCGTGCCGGCAGGACGCGCAGCCAAAGGACTCAAAGCCTCGCAGGGGTATATGCATGATACTTTATACATGCGATCAGAATACGAGAGGACACAAACTCTCCGACCCTTGGGCCCTGCCTGCTTCTGTTCAAAGATAGCGCACGCCACAGCAAACTGCTGCTTGACAGTGACAAAGTTCTTCTCTGCTTTGTGGTACTTTTCGACATGCGTGAGCAAGGAGGACCTCCTGCTGAACGATCGGAAGGGGCACAGGATGCACTTGTAAGTTGCCTCTGAGGCGTCCGGGTTGGAGCAGCCGGCTTGATTTTTGAGACCTGGGCACGGGCAGGTCTTAGCGCCAAGGTCACGCTGAAAGTCAGTTGGCTCAGTTGCGCTAGAAGTGTGTTTGTTGCGCTGTCCAAACATGTGTGCACATGTCAGCCAGCAAGGCACACCCCTGTTCCCATGCAATAGAAAGCCAAAAAAACACATCACGTTTCATTCGTCCCGCTCGCACTTGGGCGGCGATCACTGACTGAGGCCCAGACGGGTAATCTCTTGCAATACTTCTCTTTCCATGCAGGCGCGAACTTGTGGCGCCACGGAGCTCCAGCCCTCCTCGGCCTCCATTCCTGCTTTCAGTTGGACTTCCAGGCAAGTCGAAGGTGCTTCCTTTCTCCTCCTCTTGGCCGCGCGATCGTCTGCGGAGAGCACATTGACTTGGAAAACCTGCGTCCCGTGAGCTTTCGACAAGTGCTTCCACAACTTTTTTGCATTGGTTTGGATGCATTCTTCCTCGGCGGAGCTGTAAATGTGAGCAGCTTCCTGGACCAGCTTCAGTCCGTATGCATGGCCACAATCCTTGGCTGATGAGCTCGATGCATGTAGCAAGAAACACATTCCATCGCCGCACTGCTCTGCTTGAGACAAGGACACAGGCTCTATGGAAAATTGAGGACAAAGCTGCATCATGTGCTGGTAGGACATAGGCTCTGGCAAGTTGGATGTTGCGGCCTTCAAAGGGTCAGCCTCCTCGGGGAACAAATTCAAGAGAGCAGTGCCGATACAGGAGTAACACCCAGGAATGTGATGGATCGCGCCCATCCTGATCCCAGCATTGTTTTCCAAAATGGATTCCAGGATTTGCTGCACTGTGAGCATGGGCGGGCTTCTGTCCAGTGGTTTGACCTGCATCATGATTCCAGTCTGACTGTGGAAATCTTCCAGCAAAGCCTGTTCACTTGCTGCTGAATCTACTTCTTCACCTGGCATGCTCAGATTCGCTTGCGGGACAGCAAGCACTGCGTCAAAGACTGGTGCAACTAGAGCGAAGCCATGTTTGGGCAGGAGGCCGCAGAACAGCTGCATTGCTTTGTGTTCCTTGTCAAAAAGCAAGAAAGCCATGGCGGAAGTTTCGGGCCGCGGGCGCTTTGCTGCTTTCATGTCTTGAACTACCGAGGGGAATTTTTGACAAAGCACCTCCCGCAACTTCATGGCATCTGCAGCGAGGCCCTCCAACAAGGGACAGGCCACAGGTGAACCGCTCGCGCGAGATGGAAATGCAAAGCCAAAAGAGGCCATGAGGAGCGCCTTTTTGGCATCATGCTCTGAGAAGGAGAACCAAGACATCACCACTTGGCGCCATTCAGCTTTGAAAGCGTGATACCGCCGAAAGCACGGCAAGTCCATGGCATACTCTTCAGCGAACTTGAGGGCAAAGTGGATCACAGCATTGGGCATGTCGAACTCCTTTGTCCCCAGTGGGCTGCCGTAGCTTCTGGCGGAACGAGATAGGGTTGGAAAGCTCACCCATGGAAAGAAGACACGTCCGAGCGATTCACCTGCCACTTGTTTTTGATGCCCTGTAGTCTTCACAGTGACCAAGTCTCCGACGGTCTCGTTGTCTCTTTCACAAATCTCTGCAACTTGTCGGGCGTGCAAACCCTTCTCTCCAAGTGTGGATGCAGCATACTGCTTCAATCCTTCAAGGTTGATGTTGCAAGAGATGGTCCAAGAGTCACCACGAGGAAGGCCAGTGGGGTCATCCATGGTGTCTGCCAGTGAAGCTTCTGCAGCTTGTGGCCAAGACCAATCTTGCCAAGTACCAGCAATTTCTTCAACCCGAGCTTCACCTAAGCATGTTTGGAGGCAAGTCTGCCAGGCGTCAACATTCAAACATCGACGTTCGAAGCGGTCCAACGCATTCCCAGCACGGACTTGGCCATCAACGGACCGAATGAGATGGGGGAACTCGAGGATGGACTCCTTGAGGTACTCTACTCTGAGTTTCTTCCCCGGCTTCTTTGGCGGAGCTGAACCTGGATTGGAAGGGGCCAAAAGGCGATTGACTTCCTTGGCAGAGAAAAACTGAGTGGTGACAGCCGCATGGGTCTCACGAATGATCCGTTCGGAGCGGCTTTGCGCTACCGGAATTTCTGGATGTGCAGGTCCTTGTCCTTCATCGGGATTTGGGCGCTCGCTGCAGCGGCTCATCTTTTGGAGGAGCCAATGCGTGTCCTTGTACAAAGTGGTCTCGGGCATGAGGTACTGCAAGTTGTCACTGCACTTTTGCAGACCATTGGAGCGAAGATGTGGAAAAAGAAAATCCTGAAAGAAGCACCAAACAGCGGCGCCAGAGGCCATGAACTCTTTGGCACTGGGATCTGCTTGGAAGACTTTGTTGGCAACATCAACTTCATCTTGGATGGCCGTGAACTTGGACCGCATGTAGGTGCAGCGGAAGCGCCTTTGGTGCGAGACTTCTTCTGCAGTGGGCACCCGCGGGATATCTCCGACATTCATAGCCCACACCTTGGCGGAATGTGCCCAGTGTCCGTATTTGGTTTCTGCTTCATGGTTTCTCCGCAATGGTAGCCAACCCCCACCCACGAACACTTTCACGGTATCCTCCATGATTCCCTGATCTCTTTTGCATTCATCGAGAGTCAGGACAGATGAATGGATGAAGTTGACGCCCTGGACCTGAAATTCACGGTCCGCTTGCAGCATACTGCACGGGGCGCAGCTGAAAGCGCTGCCAAACACAGCTTGCATGTGGTCGACAAATATCAAAGTCTTCCCATCATGTCCACAGCCCACAACGATGTGGAGCACATCTGGCTGCCTCACCCGGGCCACCACGAGGGCACATTGATTGAGTAAGACTTGAAGGCCAGCCGAGCCTGCAAAGGAAGACAAGAGAATGCTGGCATAGCGTCGACGTGTGTCCATGGAAGGTGTCTGCGAGATGGACGTGGGGATGGCAACGTAGCATCCATGCCGCGCATCCTTCTGCAGTTGCTGCGGTTGTCCATCCACAGTAGAAATGAAAGCATCTTGGAAGCATAGCCCGGGCTGCTGTTTGCTGCGGATTTCTTCATCGCCCCAACGTTGAAAACATTTGACGATAGTCCTCGTGTTGTACCCACACAGTGAAGAGTATGTTTCCATGAACAGTCTCAAAACCACACTTGGGCAATGAATGCTGGAGACCGTACATAGGAATGGCGCTGAATCCGGTGTGGTTTCGTTTGACTATCGTGCTGGCACGTTAGCATGGAGCATGGTAGTTTGAATTCAAACCCGTAACCCGGAGTCAGTCTGTGGGACGTTTCCTGTCCTGGAGTGCTCGTCAAACTGATGCCGCAAATGGCGGCACAACTCGGACAAACCATACAGCCACTCTCTGGCCTTGACTTCGGCCTTTCGGGGCAGGATGTCTTGAAGTTGCCACTGTAGCAGTACGTCCTCCAGACCCACTTGCTGGATAGCTTTGATCTCGAACACGATGTCTTCGTAGGTCCTTTTGGGCTTCATCTGGGCCATGACGGCAAAGTATGCTTGAGATCTGCGCAGGGCTTGGAGGATGAACTCGAGGTTGACTGAGGAAAGCCCTTGGGAAGCAGGGGCCCATGCACCATTGCAATACTCAAAGAGTTGTCCTCCGTGACTGCGATAGAGTTCGCCGGCCACCAGAGCGAAGACCTTGCATTGCAACAGCTCAGACTTGCCATCATCGGGGCTCGTCGCCAACAATCTCGGCACCAGGCACTGCAAAGAACGTGGAAATGCGGTTAACACACTTGAAGCAAACCATTTTTGTATAGGATTGAATGTTGACTTTGGAAACGGTTATAGAAGGTCTAGCTTCCGGCTAGGTGGGAAGCGCTAGCAGGTAAGGATTGGAGGAAAGAATTTGCAGGGCACTGGGTGGAGCGGGGCTTGGGGGGGTTTCCAACCCAGCTACATTGAACAGATATTTCTGAGTAAATAGCCTTGCAAACGTTCACTGAAACACATGTCAAGACGCCATGTAGTTTAGTTCAGCCACACCCTCTGCTATTGCAATGTAAGTTTGTTTTATGACAAGCAATGGCCAATACAGGACAGACCCATGCAAGTGAGCACTAGCAAATCCGTGGCCTTCGCTTGGACACTTCTTGTCCTGGGGGGGCTACGTCAACAGCATGTACCTGTGAAAATCAACATGTATGAAACCGTATGTACAACCTGATCTCAGTGGCCACCTGTTTCTTTCGCAATGTTGCCTTGAGTTCCTGCGACGAGAACCATGCCAGTAGCATGCGAAACGCCCTTTGCCATATTTCACAGTCGACCCCGCGCTGGGCACGCCGCGGAGAAGGCTAACGCAGGCAACACCTGGAGCATTAGCGGCAGTTGCTTCGTCAAGATGGCAACTCACCACGGGCGTTCGAATCCTTGCCTTCATGGGGAAAGCTCTCAATTTGGGGAAGCTTGCCGTCAAGGCACGCCCGAGCCACTGGGAGCAGCAAGCTGCAGCAATGCCCTCTCATTCAAGCCTCATGCTCAGTCCTGTAGCTGTTTCAAGCACGGCTTGCAGAACACTACCAATTCCATTTTTATTTGCTAAGCCTGCTATAAGCGGGAAATTAAAACAGGCCAGCCCTAGAAAGGCAGAGGCCACAGCAAAGAGCAAACAGGAGCAGCGGCTGGGGTGCCAAAGCTTTGCACAACGCTGGTTGAAGAAGAGCATTGCTATGATGGACCTTGAACTTTGCATGTCTCAAACGGGAACAGAACAGGGACCAGAGTCTGTTTCTGCATTGCTTCCATATATGCCTGGCAGACGCGTTGATGCAAGAAGCAGAACCGGATGGAATGAAGGAAAACCCCGTGACCGCAAGCCTAAAAGGCTTGCATTAGTGCCGTTATAGTAGAAGTAGTATTCAAGATTGCTTCATGCCGCCGGGTGTTCAAGCAAGTCCTTGCCGCGGGCCCTTCAGCCGAGACTTGGGAAGCATCTAGGCCCTTTCCAGAAACGAGAAAAACACTTTTTTTTGCTGTTTTTTTTTACCGTTTTTGGCGTGTAATTTTTCATCGGGGCTTTGGGTGGAATGGTTTCATCGGGGCTTTGGGTGGACATGGTTCGTTCGGGGCTTTGGGAGGAAGATTTGAATCTTGTACGAGTAAGGAGCTTGAACGGGGCATTCGGAGGAAGGCCGCCGCTAGCCCTTTGAGCGGGGCAGTGGGTGGAGCCAAGCCATCGGGGCTGTGCGAGGTGATTTCGTACGTTTTCAAACATGAAAATTTGCACTGAAAATTGGCGCGCAGTGGCCGGAATTTATTTCATCCCCGTCTTGGTGCAGGTGCGACTGCGAAGGAATATTTAAAAGCGTACATGCCTCTCACCAGATAGAATTAAAATCACATACATACATTTTCAAAATGGCAGGGTAGGCGTCCGTCTGCTGCCAACATAGCAGGAGGCCCCGTAGAAACCTATAGGGCGATGTGTAGGCGCGGAAGCGGAAAGCTAGCAACAGTCAGCAGTGTTGCTGTTCCTCAATTATCCTCCATCTCATGGCCGAAATACATCTCTGCACGCTAAAGCTGATCTGTGCCTTGAATTTCAAGTATGCGGGTGTCATTGTTGAATCGAAACGCGCTCCTCGTCACCCTGGCGCCGTTAGAAGGGAATGAAGACTTTGACGCCCTGAGCTCAGCAGCAAACATACTGTATGTCGCCGCGGTTGCTGGTCTTTCTGCCAGCAAGAGAAGAAAGCTTCCACCCCACACTGGGAAGGAGGAAGGCTTCAGCCGGCGCCGGGAGGAGAGCCGGCGCCGGGAGGGAGACCCGGCGCCGGGAGCGAGACCCGGCGCCGGGAAAAAGAGAATCCTCCCAACCTGGCGCCGGGAAGAAGGAATCATTTCACCGGGAAAAGAAGAATCTTTCAAAAGAAGAAATCGTCACATGCTGATGGCAAGAAATAAAGCCTTTCTCCCAGCACCTAGAAAGATCAAACGTAAAAACCTTTTCAGGGCCTCACACACGGACAACCACGTGATCAATGAACATAGTATACATTTGTATACTGCTGAGCTTGCCGCGCTGTCTTCTGTGTCCACTTCTGTCGGGAACAATGTCTAAAACTAGCTGGTTCATAGCCAGCTCGAAGACACCCGCGGACGACGATGGCCTCATGACCCCCAAACGTTGTGTCCACCATCATTTACCTTGCACCGTCCGAGGCCTCTTCTCATTCTACACATTCCAAAAGAGTTGAAACTAAGCAGAAAAGTGAGCCTAAGGGAAGCAAGATGTGTTTTTCCCGCCCTAATTATAAAGGGGCATCTGCCATGACCACGGGACAAGTACTTTCGCACATAACGGCTATTTCTTGTTTTGTATCAGTGTTCGGGTGGAAAAAGTGTGTTTCACCACCCATAGCCCTGCTACGCTGGAAGCCCTGCTGATTTGGTTCTCTGAAAGGAGGTGCTTGAAAGAAGAGTTATGTAGAGAGACATGCATCATGGTGACACACTGACAAGCCGCCGCAAAATTTGTATTTGTAGTGCTCCTTGCAATGGCGAGAGCGGGAGGGAGGGTTTGTGAGGTTAGCTGAGGAAGCAGAGCGTGCATGTGTCTGCACCAGCAATGGGAAAGTGCAAGAAGCTGACGCGCTCAGATCGCTTTTGCAAGCAGACGTGATCTGGCTGTAATCGCTTATGTGGGAAAAACTGTTTAACCATGGTGCCTTTTTTTCTCGCTTGCGTTCAAAGCAGTCTCGCATCGTTGCTACTTATCCATCGCTGGAACATCCATTTCTGCAAGATGTCTCGCCGCAAAGGTCCCTTGAGCTAGCTTGCAACGGCTGCATGCACTTTGTTCATGCATGTAAGGTCGCGTCGCAGCGCTAATTGGCTACTTTGGGCGATAGCTTTGCGTTAATTAGGGTCGTTTTGGTTACGCCGCGTATAGGGTAACATTGCGCATCAAAGGAAGGATTTGCGGCAGCACGTGTTTCGGCTCGTTGCGTCCACTTGGATTTCAATAACTACCCATGAATTACCCATGAATTTGATCTTGGCAGCATGGCAATTTCAATACTGTTGGCACAGTGACATGTAGATCTGAATGGACAATTGTGGAGGCAAGGGACTGCAAGGTCGTTTGTGCGGCTGCGCGCTGGGACTTCTGCTGGTCATTCAAGACTTTGCCGTGCCATCCAAAGGATCGATCAACTTTTCGACGGAAAGCCGAGGTCTCTTCTGCGAGCGTAGCGGGTCTTTCACAAATGTCTTGTACCACTGTGACCGTGCCGACATCGTCAAAGAGGCGGGGTAGCCAATCTGGTTGCCAGAGCTGCAAAATTGAAGACGGGTCATGAGATTCTTGGGAGTGTGTCACTGCGGCCCCTTCTGCTTGGTTTTGGCATTGGCTCGGAGGGGCTTGCAAGAAATCTGGCATTGGCGGCGGCGCAATTTCTAGAAGTGCACGGGCTTGACCATGCTTGGCCATCCACTCTTTCATAGCAGCTGGAAAGTGGTCGACATTGTCCACGCCGGCGCCACCTCCCGAGTCCCCAGGCCGGCCTGCTTCAGCTTGCGCCATGTGCTCTGCCACCAATTGCGACAGCGCTTGTGAAAAACCTTGGAAGATGCCGGATGGCATTCATCGTGGTCCAACCTATTGCGCCCTACATGCCCCCATGAACCATGAGATGAAGACGCCCCAGTCATCGTATAGTCAAAACGTGCATGGCAGCATCCATGCACTGGAACGAATGAGCCATGCGAGAAAGTCATGGCCAATACATGATGCCATGTAGGTTCCGCTATACACAAAAAGTGATGTGCTGATACGGTCTCGTGATTCGGTCTCATGAATATATGACCATAACATACGTCATGACTGCTGACATGTACCCCGCAAATCAGGAAGCTTGCCTCGATGTGTAAGCATGCCCATGGGTGCGAACACCCGCAGCCCCTGAATCCATCTGAATCCCAATACGAGTTGCTCGGACTAGAAGCAGTCTCTTGGCCTGCGCTTGTTTCGGCCCAAGCGGTGGCACAACCATCCACATGACCCATTGTCACGCACCAAATGGTTCATGTCTGCCACGCTTAGCTTTGACATATCCAACGCCAAACAGCAAGCAGTTCTTTAGATAGCTATGGCTGTATTTATATAGTCAGTTATAAAAAAAAACATTTGGAATGTGTTTGGAAATACACGAACATGAGCAGATGTAGCTGTAAACATATATATATATACGGATAGGTAGAACTATCTGTATTACGGTAAATACATAGATAGATAGATAGATAGATAGATATATATATATATATATTGACACTTATTTTTCATTTTTGTAAAACTAAATAAAGGTGTTGGCCTGTTATGGTCTGTCTTGCTCACCATCCATGAGGGTCGAGGTGCTGAACTGCCGGGACTGAAGTGATACATTCATTTTTGATCTCTTAAATTGGCTGGACGGCAAAAGACGCCGCTACCCCAGGAAAAGACACCGAAAACCCGGGAAAAGACGCCGCTGGAAAAACCGTATAGTTGTAATAAAATATGAGGTACCTCATGGAATTCACGATCAAACATGTCGATCATGGAATTCACGATCAAACATTTC
This sequence comes from Cladocopium goreaui, assembly GCA_947184155.2. Classification (NCBI taxonomy): domain Eukaryota; class Dinophyceae; order Suessiales; family Symbiodiniaceae; genus Cladocopium; species Cladocopium goreaui. The sequence goes on along the minus strand of CAMXCT020006752.1, from coordinate 145,951 downwards.
GATCATGATCATATACCGGAAATAGTTTATCCGATCGATCATGAGTGTTTGATCAGATAGTTCATGGTCAAATAGTCCATGATCATATAACCCGTGATCAAACAATTCATGATCAAGACTTCATGATCGATACTTCATGATCGAATAATTAATGAACGATACTTCATGATCGAATAATTTATGATCAACTAATCCATGATCAGATAACCCATGATGAAACAATTCATGATCAATACTTCATGATCGATATTACATGATCGAATAACTAATGATCGATACTTCATGATCGAAGAATTTATGATCAACTAATCCATGATCGATAACCCATGATCAAACAATGCATGATCAATACTTAATGATCGATACTTCATGATCAATACTTCATGATCGATATTTCATGATCGAATAATTTATGATCAACGATGGGACAATGGGACCAATGAAACAGAGCGATGGGATTTGGATGGGGCTGTGCCGAGGGAATGATCATGGTTCAGATCTAGAATCAAGGTGAACTTAAGATGAATCTTAATGAAATCAAGATGGATCATAATGAATCAAGATGGATCTAAATGAATTCATGGAAAGAGCCGCTGCTTTGAAAAAACAGCCTGCAAATCAGAAAGGCAATTATTCTCTTAAAGGCAAAAATTCAGCAATCCGACGAGGATCTAGGAGTAGATGAGGGAGCCATGTATGTAAACACGTACGTTTGTGTGCAACAATGTTATCGTATGGTCTCATGGTGCACCGCCTACCCATCGTTGGGCAAGCTCGGTCCGTCCCATCCTCCTGGCCTTCGGCGCTGAGCATCCAAGATTGACTACTGCAACTTTGCCACTTTGCTTTGTGTTGTTGGTGTTTTCTGTCCCTAGATTCTGTCCATATAGAGGTGACCTGCATTTTTATAAACTTATCAAGGTATTTGTGGATTTGTTCGGCTAGCTTGTTGTTTATGACAACCCTTCCTACGCATGCGCGTCGGTGACCTGTGACTGTGGCTTGCCCTGTTCACCGTCTTTAGCGGGAGTTGACAGTTGTAGAATAGTTCTTTCCTCACATGCATGCCAGTACGTGTGCAGAATCGCACATTGGGCTAAGATGCTGTAGGCAACCAATTTCTGTTCAGTTCAAAGCACGGAGAAGGCCGCGGCGAAGCAAGTCGGACTGTGCAGAACTCGCCCCTTAGGATTGCAAATCAATATACATGCTTCGAACATCTTCGAACCACCTTTTTCGGGATTGTTGATACCAACTAGTGACTAGTTTGGGCCATATCATTGGTATGCTTTTAGGCCACTGCAAGGAGCGAGCATTGGAAGTCACCACGCGGGGCCCTGCTAACCAACGTACAAAAGTTATTTGTGGCAAAACTGCTGCCATCAAATGTGGAACCCGGCAGAATGCGGCCAGACTGACGGGCCGGACAACAGCGGCAAAAAGTTATAAAGTAGTGCCCGTGCTGGACACATGCATGTGGCCGCCGGTGAGCGGGAAGAACTTCATCGCTCACATGAGAAACACCGGGCCAAATTTGATCCATGCAAATCTATTGAGCCCCGAGGCCTATATGTATGGTATGCAGCGGGGTCGGCCTTGTGGTTGGCCGGCCTGGTCGGCTTGGTCGGCTTGGTCGGCCTGGTCGGCTTGGTCGGCTTAGTCGGCCTGGAGTCGGTCTATGGTCGGCTTGGTCGGCTTGGTCGGCTTGGTCGGCCTGGTCGGCTTGGTCGGCTTGGTCGGCTTGGTTGGCTTGGTCGGGCTGCATGGTCTGCCTGGTCGCCTCGGTCAACGTGGTCGGCCTATTAGTCGGCCTGGTCGGCCTGGTCGGCTCGGTCGGCTTGGTCGGCTTAGGCGGCCCGGTCGGCCTGGTCGGCTTGGTCGGCCTGGTCGGCCCGGTCGGCGTGGTCGGCCTATTAGTCGGCCTGGTCGGCTTGGTCGGCGTGGGCGGCCCGGTCGGCCTGGTCGGCCTGGTCGGCCTGGTCGGCCTGGTCGGCCTGGTCGGCTTGGTCGGCCTGGTCGGCCTGCTCGGCGTGGTCGGCCTGGTCGGCCTGGTCGGCTTGGTCGGCTTGGTCGGCCTGGTCGGCTTGGTCGGCTTGGTCGGCCTGGTCGGCCTTGTCGGCTGGGTCGGCTTGGTCGGCCTGGTCGGCCTGGTCGGCTTGGTCGGCTGTGTCGGCTTGGTCTGCCTGGTCGCCTCGGTCAACGTGGTCGGCCTATTAGTCGGCCTGGTCGGCCTGGTCGGCTGGGTCGGCTTGGTCGGCCTGGTCGGCTTGGTCGTCTCGGTCGGCTCCGTCGGCTCCATCGACCTGGTGAGCTTGATGCGCTGCTCTGTGCTGTTTCTCTGCGGTTGGTTACGTCTATTTTGCGGCTGGTTGCGTCCATTTTGCGCCTGCTTTTTCTTACTTTCTTCACTTTCGCTTTCTAAAATGATACGGGCTTGGCCTGCGATATAGCCTCCAAGTGTCGAACCTACGGGGGGGGGCCCATTATTCGGCCAAAACCTCCTGTTTTTGATAGGTCGTGACGCTCGCCTTCAAAAAACACTGTAAAAAACAGTACGGAAGACACCTGTTCGTGAACGCGCCCGTCCAAAATCGGCAAGCGAAAAGTGAAAAAACCCTGTGTTTTTCAACTTTTTGACCTCAATTTTTTGGTTTGCAACATCTTTTTTTGCGGTTCCGCAGGTGGCCTGGCCCGGAGGCGGATTTTTGACTTTTTGGACCCGTTTTCGGACTGATTTTCGTCGTTTTGTGATAGCAGAAACACTGGTTTTTACAGTGTTTTTCTGTTTTCTGCATGCTTGACGGCTAGCTTCAAAACTTCCAAAAACCTCGTAAATTACGCTGTTTTATGTTACGGTGTGAATGAAAACATCGTAAATACCAGTGTTTTTTGACGTTGGTTAAAAAAACACTGTAAATTACAGTGTTTTTGGCCACCTGACCCTCAAAAACCATGGTATTTGCAGTGGTTTCTGCTTCTCACCGCGCAAAAACACTGTAAATAACAGCAATTTCGCCGTTTTTTCATGTTTTTCGCTATTTTTTGAACTGCGTTGGTCCGCTATACATGGCTATCAAATTCTTCGCGTTTTTTTTTCCGACAATCAGTACTTTCGGATGTTTTTGATCTCAATGGCCGACATCATTGGCAGTTACGAGCGGTCGCGAAGGTGTGAGAACAACATCGTTCAAACCGTGGCGGCCGCACAGGGGTTCTTGTCGCGGAGCGACGGCAATAGAAGAGAACAATGGCAGTAGAAGAGAACAATGGCTGACATCATTAACAGTGTGGACCGTTCACTCGATATGTACATATATGATCTTTATATATATAGATATATCTCTGCTGTGTGAGCCCAACGATGCGGTGCGGGCGGTTGCCGTCGCGAAGCGACGTGAATAAATCACAGGGGGGTCGTGGGCCCTGTGAGAAAACCACAGGCCTAAACAACACACACACACACTTGCTCAGAAATATCTTATCGAATTGTTGATGTGGAATGCATCGGACGTGCAAAAAACACCCCAGTAAAACTTAACAGGAGAAATGATATATATATATATAAATGGGACTATGGTGGCTTACACGGGTCCCGGGGAGGTGTCTTCGTTGGTCACCGACCCCCCCGGGACCCCGGTGACGCCCTGCAGAAAATAGAAGTTTTACATCTATTCAGATGGCACACACACACTAGACAAGAATGGATCATTATATGATCCGGCAGGAACTGAATCCTGAAACATGCAAACCAGCCTAGATTATTAGATGAATAAAAGAGCCACATGAGGTACTTCTCGCAAACGATGTAGGGCATCCGAAATTGTCAAACGTAGTCATAACCAGATTCCATAGAGTTTTTGACCAGCATGTGGAAATCCAAAATAATGTTTCGGCGATTGTTTCCCAAAATAACCCATAGTTCGTCGGCGACAGGGTCTCGGCGAAAATAAGTCAAAAAACATAATACTGTCGGCGATATGGTTTCGGCGAAAATCTGAGGAAGGTTCTGATGCATGCAATACAGATTGTGGCAACCGTGTAGATTCGAAACAACGCAGTGTAACAGCTTGATCAACAGTTCAAAAACTCGCAGGTACGTTTTCACCCCCATGCTGTCTGGTCTTCGTTGGCCAGGACAGACAGTCATGGGTTCCTGGCCCCCTGCAAATTAGTGAAGACCAATCAGAAGTTTTACATCTGTTCAGATGGTACACACACACCTCGCATGTAGCGAGGTCGGTTTTTTGGAAGAACTTCGCTGGCGGAATCGGCAAGACACCAGTGAAAGTGAACCTGTAATAACCTAATGTACAAAAGGGCGGTCACGTCAGTCAGAAGAGGAATTCGGAGCTTGTAGAAGGACTTCCATAGCATCGTGGAAGCTCATGCGTTCAACCATCGCCCAAGTCTGATCGAATTCCCCCGATGCCGTAGCAGCCTTCAAGGTGTCAGATAGATCTTTGGCTAATTCATGGATCCGGGTGGTCAGCCTTGGTTCATCTCCAGGAGATGTCGTCTCAATGGGCACATTGTGAAAAGGATGGTGTCCATGTACAAGGGGAATCTCAAAATGATGTCGCCAATAGTCCGCTGTGCGCAGGGACCACTCCCAGTTGCCGGAGAGACCATAGAAATAGTGTTCAGGGTCACGACATCGGGAATGCCCTAACAAAGGAATTTCTTCAATGAATAGCTCCCTGGTGTTGTTGGAGTGGGTAATGACCTTGAATTGGATCTGGTGAACCACGCGAGAAGAGAACTGAGCACGATGGAAGTAGTTGTGTGTAGAACTTGAGTCTGTCGGAAATGGAACGCCAGGAGGTGCTGGTCCTGAATATGTATCAGAATGGGCCAGCGTACCCGTAGCAGGTGCCGTACTGTCAGTTACCAAAGGTGCCGGAGTAGGGTTGGTCGTAGTGTCGGGAGCTCCTGAGTGACATAGTGCAGAAGTCGAGGCGTCTGGTACTTGAACTGGGTCGGTAGGAGCGAGTCCACGAGTAGAGTTCGCAGGCCAAGACAAGCCCGCCACGGTCGCGTCTCGTTTGTGTTCCATGGGTGAAACTGTCACAAATACGAGAAATAGTGCAACAACGGCTGAAGCATCAAGAATTGCAGAAGAAAGCCAATCCCGAAATTGATAATATTCACAAAAATGAAAAAAGTGAAATCCAGTCCTCAATCAAGTGGGTCAGTTGCGACGGAGAAGCCACAGCTCCAAGTCAAATAAAATAGAAATCGAAAAATCCTTTGTGTTAGTGGGGTGTCAAGGAGGAATTGAAAACCCTGTAGCATGGTCTTTTTTGGCCGGCTAGTGCATCAGGGCAGGATCACACCGGAGCTAATTTTGTAGCATTTCAAGCGTAGTACGAAAGGCTGTCTGGTACCCGGGATGAGGAAAGAGGATTCGCGGGAATTGTACTGCCGAAGTCGCCACTCAGGTCGGTATGCCTCCAAAAGCTGCAAGACCGTCATATCATTGGAAACTTGGAATGTATCACCGTCCAAGTCGCAAAAGCGAAACTCCAGGTTCGAGGGATCAATTTGGATGTCCCATTGGGACCTCAATCTTTTGGAGATACAAAAGCGGAGTTCGGCAATTGGGATGAGGCCGGCTTCAACTGGTTCCATCTGACGTGACCAGGTAAACAAAGCTGCAAGTTCAAAGCCACTGACATGTCTAAAATTGGAGTTCACCAGAGCCATGTAGTGTTCACGGTCAGGTTCGCTTCGGTGAGTCAATGCCTGTAAGGGAGAGAAGTCAACCAAGATAAGGACAGGTCTGTTTGGAGGAGGGTTCACATCACCAGGGAGGCCTCGATGTCCAGCAATCCACCCAACGGTTCGTGTACCAAGCGGTGTCTCAATCGTAGATGTGGCGCGATATGGATTGGGTCGAGAAGAACGAGCCATTGCGTCGAATGTGAAGTATCGAGGATAAAGCGCAAAGCCCAAGCTGCAAAATGGGTTGGAATAGCCACAGGAACAAGCACAAAGTGTTAGAAATAAAAGAGAAACGGTGTACCTAGTAAATGGTCACACAAAGAGACGATGAATCACAGGGCTTTTTCCGCCGACAAAGAATGTGGTATATTACACACTTGAATCCGACATATCCATCGGGTCAATATCGTTCGCATCCAACGGACCATGTACTTGTTGAGGAGGGACAGCGGGGCGAGTGAGATATACAGTACGGTGTAGTGTTGCCGGTGGGGAAGACGGTGGTGTAGACCGCCAAGGTGGCCAATATAAAGAGGTAGTGGTTCCTTGAGAATGGTGTTGGGCGGAGCGTCCCCAGCATGACTGTAAAATATGGAGGTGGTCCGGTATCGCTTCGTACGGCTGTGAGACATGGACGTTGGAGTGTTCAGGGTGTGGTAAAATGGGAACAGTAGTTGCCGTAGGGGAGGAGGATGATGGTTGAATTGGTACATCATAGTATCTGCGCCAATGGTTAGCTGTAGTGCGCAAGGTTGCCTGGTCGTTGGTGAGGTGCATGTTCTCCAGGAATGTTTCCACTGGTTTCCACGTTTCAAGACCATCAAGTGTCCTTTCCACGATCCAAAGTTCATCTGAACGGTTAGACAAAGGATAGCTCAGCTTCTTGATGAAGACGGAGTGGACAGTGGTAGAGGTCGGAATCATTCTCGCTGCACGAGGAATATAGGATGCCGAGGTGGGATCATCCGGTGGCAAGTGTGAGGCAAGGCCATGTATGGATGTAGGTGGTAAACCGTGCGAGACCAATCGAGCAGGATCATCCGTGTTGGAGGTCATCATGTACGATCAAAAGAATATGATAGCGGGAAATACTAAACTGAAGCCAAAAGGCCGTGGGGAAGGTCAATGATGAAGGAATAAATAACGAATATCACCCACTGGAAAACGAGAAAAGGATGACACAAGGGAAAATCAGAACCGGGGTGGTGGACATCACAACGAATGTTGGTCTTTTTCCTCATAGACGTGAGCCGTGTCAAGATCCATCAAGACAGCTAATCACTCAGCGGCTTTAGTGTATCGGGTGGCCGTGACGAATGGATGTCCACGGGGAATCACTTGAACATGTACAGCAAAGCCAGTGTCTTGTGCATCTGGATGTGGTGTCAGCAGCAACGGAGAACACTCGCGGGTCGTGAAGGCATCGAGATGTTGATGAGTTTTCCATCTCGGGTAGAACCAATTCAAAACATCCAGAAGAGAATGAGGAAGGTCGTCAAGCATCTGAGCTCCTTGATCGGTGTCAATCATCATGTAGAACTCCGACGCTGGTAGGTGTATGGACCAGCGTTGTAGCAGTGTGTCGGTGACTACGGTTTTGAGGTCTGAAACGAAATGACTGCGAGCATAGTCCGGGTAGATGACCTTGAACGTCTGGAACAAGCTGTCATAGGTGGCCGTAGGAAGGTTGCCCGCGACATTGGGGGTCAAGATGTTGTAATAAGGGTTGCGTACGGCCAGTTGTTGCATCGGCTTCAGGTCCAACTGGAAAATAACCGGTCGGTGAGGTGTCGGAGGCGAAGACCGGTTGGGTGGGTGCCGGAATGACGTAGAGCCCATAGCGGAAGATGACGTCCTGGTTGGAGAGCGTGAGCGTCGTGTAGGTGAGATCCTCTCGTGGGACATAGCTCGCTGTTGGCAATAGCGGTCCAGGTGAACGCGGAGAGACATAATAAATGGCTGGCGGGTTGTGTGATACGACGTGTCAGAATTCAATGGGACAACAGCGTCCATGGTTCTGAAGATAAACAAGAAGAAAATTCCCAAAATGAAGGCCAACGGGTTGGTGAAACAGTAATACCGTACCGCAACGTACCTTTTCCTTGTGATTCGCATATGTCAATGGTCAGCCAAGTTGGTCTTTGATCTTATTCCACATAGAGCGAACATCTTCTTCAGACTTGCCCATCTTGGTCGAGATCACCTTCCATGAAAATCGAGATTTTTCGTCAACCTTCAGAGTGCGTAGTTTCTGTTTGTCTTCAGAGGTCCAGAGTGATAATGGGCTCGAGGAGCGGGATCGGGATTGGTCACGGCGGCGACGACGCTTGGCAGGAGCCTTTGGAGCAGATTTGGCTTTCTGTTTGCGACTTGGCGGTGATGGTGTTCTAGTAGAAAGCTTCGAAGGTGCAGGTAAAACATCAGGAGGCGGAGCAGCAACATGTTGGTGCGGCTCGGGAAGATGGGTTTCCACCAGTTCATCCATAAGTGTCTCTTCTTCTTCCAGATCCGGCGATGGGATGGGGGCATTGTCAATGAAGGCATTGGTCTGGTCCGAATAGTGTGGTCGTAGGCCATCAGGTTGATTCCATACGTCTGTACTGGGAAGAGGAGTAGGTTCAATGTTGGGAATGAGAGTGGGTGGTAGTAGCGCCATTGCTCGATGTAGTAGAAGGTAAGCATGGTGAACATCATGAAGAAATTGAAGAAACACTGGTTCTTGGATCGGAATTGACGTCGTAGGAGACGAGGAAGCCATGACAATGCGTCGAGTATGGGCCAACAGGTAAATGGAGCCGAGTTTGAGGGTAAGCCTGCTGGAAAAGCACTGTTCCGTGATCAAATAGATGCAAATAAGGTCCAAAGGGGTGAGACTTTCAGCAAGGTGTGAGCAGTGAAACGTAAGCGTCAGCGGCAAGACAGTTCAGGATTTTACCACAATAAGGAAACGTGTAAATATTGACGAATCGGCTTGGCAGCAGCGAAGAGATCGGACTCGGCGAAACCGGCTGATCTGTACAAACGATGCAATGCGGCAAAACCTCGTGTCCGTTCATGTGTGGGGTGCGCACATTTGGCGACCAGAAATAATCGTGAAACAAAGCCTGAAAGTTGGACGGCCAAAGGTGATGCGGAGAATGGCGCCATGACCTGGTTGAAGTCGCGTGGAGGGCTGTAGCGGAGGGCAAAAGGCTCGAACTCGATGCAAAAGCCCAAGAACTCCTGGTCCGGTTCAGTTTCCAAAATGATAGGATGGCCGTAGAACTCCGGGTGGAGGAAATTGGCGAAGCAAATTTCGTAGTCCCAGCTGGGGTCCGACAAGCACAATCTGTTGTCCACATAGCGAAGGAGGCGAGCTGTAAGATCCATGTTGCTAAGGGTGGTACGGTAAGTTTTGTACCAGATTTCTTCGGACAGTGCGACAACCATCATGCACAAAGCTGGACTCAGTGGGGAGCCCATAGGGGATCCTCGGATTTGTTCAAAAACCCTAGTGCCGATGGAGAATTGAGTCATCTTCAAGGACATAAGGATGATGCGTTCAATGTCCCGAATGAAGATCTTCCTGGTCACATTGAGTGTACGGCATGTGCGGCCTTTTACTACGTCCCCTGTGTTGTTGCCCGGAGTTGCCTTCACGGAGATGATCTCATCGGGGGCGGTATTCATGAGGGGCGAGAGGAACTGCAGGGTCAGTCGCCAGCTCGCGATGAAGCGGTCCGTGTCAATGCTTGTGAAAAAGCCCGCAAGATCTTGGTTGTGTATTCGTGGAGTGGGGAGCGAATCAAAGTCAGTGTCCTTGAGGAGCTTGATGAGATCGAATACATCACCCCTGGCCAGGTTGTGGGGAAACGCTTGAGGTAGAAGGTTGTAAATCAGCTTGGCGGTACAGTTCAACATAGGTCGGAAAGGTGCCGTGAAGAAGCTGACAATAGGCCGTCCCGCCTTGAACTGTTTTTTCCTTTTGGGTAGAACATAGGCGTTCGGCAGATCTCGTCCAGCACCAAGTGCCCATGGGTATGAATTGCCAAAATGGCGATTGATCTCGGCGATGGTCCGCTCGATGATGTCGCTCGGGTTTTGCTCCAATTTGCGAAATACCAACGGGTCGGCAAAGGTGGTAGTGAGGCACTGGAAGTAGAGCACGGGGCAGTAGATTCGTAGGGATGTGGCTCGCTTGTCCTCGTTGTGGAAGACGGCTTCTGGAAAAAGACGTTTGAAACGGCTGATGTCTTTGTGAGTGATGTGGTTGTTGAGTGTGTGGTAGTGGGATTGAATAGAACGATGCCAAAGCTCATCAATATGGGGCTTTTGTAAGGAAGGGAGTGAGTGTCGGGTAGTCCATGTCCGCAAAGCCAGGCGAAGCGATGTCTGGATTTCTTTGGAAGGTGGGAAGATTTTGTTTTGAAGCGAACCAGTCGCAATGGATGTGTGTGGGCCATCATCAAAATGTAGGTTGTCACCGTCGAGGACCAGGTGTTGATCGGGTGGGAGACCACGAAGAGCATGAGGTCGCAAGGCATCACAGGCACACTTTGGGGTTTCGCCGTCAGCCCATTTGGTAGCGGCTTCTTTGTGATTGCACAAGCTATCCATCACCGAGGGGAACTTTGTGAAGACAATCGCCGTGGAAGGAGTCTGCAATGTGGTGTTGTAGTGTCGGGTCTGATGAACGTGGGAGGTGAGTAGGCGTCGAAGATCCCGAGTCCAATTGGGGCATAGTAGCCAAGGCGCACGAAGAGGAACCGGTTTTCTGACTCGTTTGGCTTTCCAGAAGGTCAAAGCTCGGTCAACGGCATTGACGGCGTACGACCTTTGGGGTTCTCCGAGGTTGTTGGCAAGACGTCGAATAAAATAGCAGCCTTGAACTCCAATTTCGTTGGATCGTAATCTCTTCTCCATGTGGAAGCGTCGAACGGAGTTACTGCCCAAATCCTGGATAATCTCCCAGAGTTGTACTCGTCGATGAAAGAGAGGACTGTGAAGAGCGTGTCGAACATGATGGGGTGTAGATCGCCCACGAAGCTTCCGCCACAAGGAGAATGTTCCAAATTGCCGAGAGGCAGAAAATTTGGTACGTGCAATGAGTCCCTTTCGGCAGTTGAAAAACTGGTAAATGAACGGAGTGTTCAATCGAGGTTGCCACAGTTGAATTAAGGCCTGTTCCAAGGCCCAAAAGTTGGATTTATTGGTGTAGATCGGGAAAACAGACCACATCCAGAAATTGTCAAATCTACACCAAAACCGTAAGGCTACTTCGGCCAGCACGAATTTATGTTGTTGCACTTGCAGAAATTTCCGATAGCGAGAGTGTTCGCGGTCTAAAACAAATGAGGACGTGGAGCCAATGTAAAACTTAGGTTGAAAATTCGCAATGTGGCAGAAACGAATATACACCGCCTGGGGATGCTTGAAACATTGGAGAGCGACAGACAAGTCATCCCAGGATCTGCAAAAGAAAATACTCTGCATCGGAGTGCCTTTTAGCAAGGCTTGGAGTTTCGGATTGGCCCGTGGATGTAACAATACATATTGGCCCATCAATACTGTTTGAAGCATCCGAAAAGCAAAAAAGACATCAACAGAAGGGGACAACGTGAAAGGAGTCAATAGTGCGAGAACAAGAATACAGGAATGAGCCACGGCCAAAGTTCGCATAATGTTGGCTGCTTTTGAGCCAGGTGCTTTCAAATATGCTGCTAGTCAGGATTGCATCAATAACGCCACCGTCATGACCTTGAGGACTACTTCATCCGTGGAGGCCCCCTTGTGTTTGCAAGGGTTGATACCCATAGCCACGCTTGCGCGTTGGATAGTTTTCGAAGCATCATCGGGTTGGTTTTGCCACCATTCATTGACCTTTTCCAAGTTCTTCTCCAGGATGTCCTGTTTGGGCTGTGGTAGCTTCAAAGCTTTCAACCACTTGGTGTATTGAGTGTCCGACAATGATGTGGGTTGGTTGTCAACGAGCCAAGTGTTCACGGAGCCCGGAGAAATAAGCAGAGTTGAGGGTTCAAAGGTCGTAGACGCGGCAGGTTGTCCTTGAAGTGCACGTCCAATCGGTGTCGTGGCTGGAGTGGAGCCCGGAGGTGCAGTAGTTGGTGAGGTAGTAGCGGCCGATTTGACCTTGGCCAGTTCTGCCTCCAGTTCAAGAATGCGTTGTTGGCTGGCCACGTCAGCAGAAGGTTGAGTCGGGAGCCAAGATTGGAGAAGTTGAGCAACATCTTTGGCCATGTTTTGGGTGGCCTCCTTTTGGTTGAGACATTGGCCTGCTGAACGAGCTCGGAATGTAGCGAGTTTGTCCAAGTCTACATTGCGAGTGCGTAGTTGTGATACCAATTCGGCCACAAATACTGTAGTGCCTATGTTGTCAAAAGGAAGGACGAAGGTTTCTCTTCCGTATGCAACTCGGCGAAGCCAAGTATTGTGTAAGCCCTGGTACAAGAACTTCCAGAGTGGGACTTGTAAAGGATCCATCCCTTCAATGTCCTTGTAGCTTGAAAATCTGCTCTGTCGGATTCTCGAAGGGAAGTCCAAACCATTGATCTTGTTGGAGTCGTGGAAGTCGACATCAGGTTTCCAATTCTCAACTGGTGGGATTTCAATTGGTCTGCATGTATATCCTTCGTTGACAGAAGAACTTGCTCCTGGGGATGACATAGGTCTCGGTGATCTCGGTGTAAAAGGGTGACGTTGAGGTGCAAAACTGGCGTTGTTGGGGGGTGTCTGTGAGCTCGGAGGCGGCGTGGGCGGAAAAGGTGCCGTAGGCGAAGTCCATGGTGGGCGTGTTGGGAACGATGGAGACGTAGGCGGTGGAGGCGGTATTCCGGATGGGTTCCAAAAGGGTCGATGGGTCGTCATGGCATAGTGCATCGGGCCACGGAACGCCGGTACTGCTTGGTGCCAACCATGTGGATGACGAGGTGGTGTGCGCGAGCGATCCGGCTGGGAAGGAGGAATTCCATTCATATCCGCGCTGTATTGGGAGATCAGGTCCTGGGACGCCATGAGGTAGAGAGGGTCACGAGACAATAGGTCAAAATGCGCTCGAACTGCCGAATGAAAGCTGCGAGAAATGTCAGGGTGAGACAAGGATAGTGTGCGAGTGAAAAAGTGAAACATAATACGAGGTTCCAGTGTGTGAAACATAAGGTGAAAACGAATCTTGCGCAAGGATCCACAATATGAGCATGCAGCGAGTCACAAACCTTTTGAGGAAGAAGTGGCAGCAGTACCGAATGTCGGGAGAAGCATTGTTACTCCAAAATAATCGGGCAGGGCCACTAGGCTCACTGGATCGCCGACGTAGAATAGTCGATACTTGTTCTGGTACTCCTCAAGGGTAAAGAATTCACCAACGAGATTTGGAGTGGTGGGTCGAATGTCGAGAACGAGGTCGGCCTTCATGGTGCTGGTCGCGAGAATGGTCGTCATAATATGAGGATCGGCGATCTCGGCGGCTGTAGGTGGAATTGTCCCAAGCAGCATTGTCATGCCAAGATCGGCGAGCATAGTCCCGGGAGCCAGAGGTAGCAGTCTCGCGGCGGCTCGGTGTATTGTGAGAGTCGTCCGGGGCCGGCTCCGAAGGTTCTGGGGCGTCGGCAGAAGGGTCAGGTCGTACTGGACGTGCAGAATCATCAGGAGGTTCCGAAGGTGCATTGGTCTCCGCAGTCTGGTGTGTGATCAAGCCCGGGAAAACCTGGTGAGTGGAGGCGACGTAGCATATAGATGCAGCGCTTGAGTTCATAGCCGTTGCATTGTCTTTGCCCTTGGCGATGCCCGCAAGGTTGCACAAGCGTTGGATTTGGTCATTTCCTCCAGCTAGGGCACGGATGCATTTGGGTGAGCGGCATATGGCCAGCAGGCCTGATGGGTTTTGTCCTTTGCCTATTTTGTAGAGCTGAGAGGTACAAATCCTGACAGCATAGCCGGGTAGGTTGTCGGTGTCTGCGATCTCAGAGGACATTCCGAAGAACCCGTAACACGGGTATTGGGTCGGTATACCGGCTTCGTTTTTTGTCCAAGTTGCCGGGCGGATGCAGTCTTCAGCAAGAATTTTGGCAACTGATTCCCAACTTGTCTTGTGGTAGATCAGGTAGGTGCCCATGTGTTCGCCACGGTAGATTGGTTTCTTCTTCAATCCTGTGGGAACCGTGATGGTCAGCAAGTTCTCTGGCTCAATATAGAAGGCTTGTGTTTGCTTTGCAAGTTCGATGTCCAGTAAGTCGGATTGTGCAAAGGCCCTGGCAATATTCCTGACGGTGGCTTGGCTGGCTTTGATCCAAATACGATGGTTGTTGACGGTGCGGTATGGTTTAGCCAACTGTTCGAACATCGCGTCCACAAACTGGTTGAAGAGCTGCAAGATAGCCGGGGTCAATGATTGGCGTAGAGGAACAACATGATCGGGGCCAAGCTCGGTCAGGCATCGAACTCTATGGGGGTCATTGGCCGCCGCCACCATTTCATCGAGGTCGATGTCATTCGTGTCAAACTTGGTGAGCGAAATGGTATCAGCAACCTCAGAATTTTCACTGTCGCCGTCCGGAACTCGGAAGGACACCGCGCCGAGTGGTGCTGAAGTGTGGGTTGGTGGGTTGGTTTGTGGTTCCGATGGTGGTGGATCAGTAGGAGAATTGGGTCGAGCAGTGTGGTGGTCGTAGGCGTCGTTGTAGTGGCTTTCGTTCCATGTACCCCAGGTGTCATCAGCATCAGGAGTAGGAATGTAGTTCGGATTGGATGGGTTTGCAGCAGGTCGAAGTATGACTTCACGGCCTCGGGATCGGTGACGTGGTGTCGCGGAGCGTGGGCGTGGATGGGAGCGGTGACGTCGAGGGACCACAGGAGAGCGGCGTCGTGGTGGTGAGCGTCGTCTGTATGGAGATGGTGTTCTGCGGCTCTTGTCGGGTTTCGTAGATGATCGATGACGAGGGAGAGGAGAACGAGGTCGCTCTGTACGTGGAGGAGAATGGCGATGGCGATAAGAATGTACAGAAGGTCGATGGGAACGTGATCTTGGAGTTCGGGATCGTGGTCGGCGTGTTGGTGGTGGTGGACCTTGTGGTTGGTGAGGAGGAGCGATGGTTGGAGCTGGGACAATGCGATGGTCCTGAACGTCCGGTTCGGTGGGTCTGGCCTTTGGTGCAGGTGGAGGCGTGGCGATCAGTGGTGGTGTAGGTGTAGGTGGCGGTATCTGTGGTGTAGGATTCGGTGGATGTTCATCTTGTTGAAGAAGGAGTTGACGTTGTTCTTGTGCCCGTTGAGAATCCATGAGTAATAGTTGCTGAGCTTGGATAAGTCGAACAGATTCGGCCAGTTGTTGTGCGGTGGAACCCAGGGATGCAAGTTCAGGTGGAACGGATGGAGTCGGTGCTGTCTGAGGTGTCGATGGTGTAGCGTGAGGAGGGGTTTTCGGAGCTGGTCTGCGCGGTCGATCCGGTCTTTTGTCAGAGCGATGCCTGGGAGCTGCTTTGACTGCTGGGGGCCGTGGTGAAGGCTCATTTGGAGGGATCGTCGATGCGTCCATCTGTAATGGAGGTTGAATGTGGTGAGGTGGGTATGGAGAACTGGGCAAAGGAGTCGATGTCATAGTCGATGCAGGTGGTGTAGTCGATGTAGGGGATGGAGCCGAAGTGGAAGGCCACGCGGGTGGAGCGGTAGGTGCCATAGGAGATGGAAAAGTCGACGGAGCGGTGTGTACCATAGTTGGTTCAGGAGCCAAAGGTGAAGGCATGGTGGGTACAAGTTGTGGACCTGGTACTGCATGAGGAGCCGAAGTCAATGAGGTGAACGGCAACGATGTTGGGGCGGATGTAGACGGCATGAGTGAAGCGGAGGATGACCATGTAGGATGCAAAGCCGAGGGATGTCCAAATAAATGTGCACTCGGTGTCGATTGCGGCCACGTCGAAGATGGGTTCGAAGGCTGTGGTGGAGCAGGCCATGATGTTGGAGTGTTCCACGGATGCATCGCTTCAGTAGGTCAAAACAAAAGTGGACAATTGTAAAAGGTTTCACATACAGGATTCAGTCCCTAACTACCTACAAAATCGTGCAATTATTCCCTGCACCGGGACCGTGGTCAAGTCGTGCCGCAATGGCATAAAACAGCTTTCAAGTTCCAACGAATTAGGTGCACAATATGTTTCACCTCACCAGACAACCATCAAAAGAAAGGATCACCACACCTGAAAGTCGTGTGCCTGCCTGATTTCTCTGTCATGATTTGATGCAACGGCGTTGCAAAGCAGCTGCAAAAAACGGAGGTTTCAGAACATTCGGAATGGCTTCCCTTGAAAGAACGCAGCACTGGGGTCCCTGGGACAATAGGAGCGGCGGGACATCACAAAAGGCGAATAACCGAAAGGCTGGCTGTTGCACTTTACTTAAATGAATTACTGAGTTGAAAAGTGTAAATTCAGAATTCAAGTCTGTCAACACTCACCCTGAAGAGGGTTGCCTCCAATGGCTCCATGGCACCATGTCGGAGCCACCATGGAAATCACACTAGAGAAGAATGGATCATTATATGATCCGGCAGGAACTGAATCCTGAAACATGCAAACCAGCCTAGATTATTAGATGAATAAAAGAGCCACATGAGGTACTTCTCGCAAACGATGTAGGGCATCCGAAATTGTCAAACGTAGTCATAACCAGATTCCATAGAGTTTTGACCAGCATGTGGAAATCCAAAATAATGTTTCGGCGATTGTTTCCCAAAATAACCCATAGTTCGTCGGCGACAGGGTCTCGGCGAAAATAAGTCAAAAAACATAATACTGTCGGCGATATGGTTTCGGCGAAAATCTGAGGAAGGTTCTGATGCATGCAATACAGATTGTGGCAACCGTGTAGATTCGAAACAACGCAGTGTAACAGCTTGATCAACAGTTCAAAAACTCGCAGGTACGTTTTCACCCCCATGCTGTCTGGTCTTCGTTGGCCAGGACAGACAGTCATGGGTTCCTGGCCCCCTGCAAATTAGTGAAGACCAATCAGAAGTTTTACATCTGTTCAGATGGTACACACACACACACACACGCCCCGCCACAGCGGGGCACATGAGATGACGATGAAAATGAAATGAAAGTGACAATAAATGAAAGTTACCTAACCAGGACGCGAAGAGGGGAACGCAAGAGAAGAAAGGTAAACCAAAAGGTTATGGCAAGAAAGGAGGAAAAAGGTCAAGACCCGGCTTCCGCCCGAGGTCAAAAGGCAAAGGTTTTGCAGCATGGGAAGATGACCAGCAAGACACAGCTTTCTGGGGAAAAGGTAAGAGTAAAGGAAAAGGCAAAAAGGGCAAGAAAGGAATGATGAAAGGAAAGGATTCTTTTAAAGGAATGCCTTCATGGAAAGGAAAAGGAAAAGGTGATGCGAAGAACAAAGGAGGAAACAATCCATTCATGCAACAACCTCCACAAGCTAATGTAGCACAGGCTGCAACATCAAGTGCATCACAAGTTCCTGAAAAACAAGAAACTGCCCATGCCAAAGAAAGCTGGAGTTATGACTACGACACATATTGGACAGATGACTGGTCAGGTTATGAATCCTACTATGGATACGATGGAGATTACTCCCAAGGTGATTGGTACAATTGGTCTTATTTCGCTTCCGCTGAGGAACTGACCGAACCCGAGAACAAGCATTCCAGAAGTGAAGACGTCAAACCTGAGGACGGACAGACCGACAAGATCGACCGGTTCTGTTTTTCAGGCATTTGCTTGTTCCGATTTTTCGGACACGAACTTGTAGAAGCTTTCGCATTCATGCTTCTGTTCGTGTCTTTGATGTACCCGTGCTTTGCAGATTTGAACAGGTTCTTTTTCAAGAGCATCCGCCCAGTTGAGAAGAGTGTTTCTACCGAAATCGGTGATCTGCATTCGTTTCAGCCGCGCACATGCCCACTCAATTCCGACTTCACGGAAGAGTGTGTATTTCTCAATTATGATCATGGTACCCAACAAGCACTGCTTTGCGAGTATGTAGACTTAGGTTCTCATCCGACTTATGTCATCCTTGATTCAGGTTGCACTAGAGCCATGGGATCTCGCTATGCCATCGATCGCCTTGTACAGGCTTGCCAACAACATCCAAAGCGTGACCACATTTGGTTTTCCAAGCAACCATGTTCAAGTAAATTCTCATTTGCCAATGGAGAACAGTCTACTGTAAAAGAAAGATTAGTGATTCATTTTCGCAATGATCGTGCACAAACTGGTTGGATCACAACATGCGTTGACATCCTGGACAAAGGTAAGGTTCCTATCCTCTTTTCAGTTGAACAAATGAGGAATCTTCGCATGAACATTGAGCATACACCTGTAGGTGAGTTCATGACTTGTCCATTGTTTGGAATGCAACGCACCGCATTAGCGGTCAGCACATCCAACCATCCAGTTCTTGACATTATGGCTCTTGCGACTTCCAGTTGGAAACCGATGTACAGCTTTCAGTCCGAAGACATCACATGCCCAGCATGCAATGGTAAACATCGTCCACACACAAACAAAGAAGGTTGCAAGAGATTCAAGGGATCAGAGCCGAAAGCAGCACAAGTGCCGAAACCGGCCAAAACGGATTCCAAGAAGGTTGTCAAGAAGGTAATTCAGCCTGATAGCAAGTTAGATGTACCAACTCAGCCTTTTGATCCTGATGAAGAGCCGATGGTAGCTTCTGGACCAAGTTCCGGTTCAAAGGACGGAATCCCCAGACGTCGGGAACCTCAGATTGAAGAAAAACCCGAAGTCAAACCGGAACCAAAGGCTGAAGTAAAAATTGAAGAGAAGAAGGAACCGTCACCGAAAGGAACATTGTCACTTGCTCTTCAGAGAATTCATGATAAGCTTCAATCACCTACTGAACTTTTGAAGTTACATTTGAAGCACTATCGTATGACCACTGAACAATTCAAGAGAAGAACATCAGCTCTGAAGTTGCCAAAAGAAATTTATGACAAGTTTGATCAAATCACAAAATCATGTGATACATGTTCCACGGCCAAGATTGCACCATCAAGAGCTAAGGTTTCAGGAATCAGAAGTGAAGTCTTTGGTGAACTTACTTTCATTGATCATGGAGAAGTTCCTATCAATCCTCAGTCAAAACTTCAATTCCTACTTATGTATGATGGTGCAACTTCATTGACCACTGCTTTTGTAGTTCAGAACAGGTCTGATACGGTGACGATATCTCATCTTCAGGAGTACTTTGAAACTTATCAGCTGAATCCCAAATACATTGTTGCCGATCAAGCTTTTATGGGTGCTGAAATGGAGAATTATTACAACCGGCACAGCATCAGGCCAATCTCTCTAGGACCAGGAACACCGTGGCCTAACCGAGCTGAGGCTGCCATTCGCATGTTTAAGAAACAGGTCTCACTGATGCTAATTTCCTTGAAAGATGATCCTTTGCTTGCCAACATTACCTATACAGTTGTTGAGACAAGCTTGCATTTCAAGGAATACCATGGTAACACTTGGTGGCGTAACTCCAATTGAATTAGCATTCGGAAGAAGACCTGCCGATCTTACGGCGATTGAGCTCATGAATCCAGCACAGCTCACGACTGAGGCCCCTGCTCCTGAGAGACAGATTGAAGCACTAAGGTCACTGGCGATGCGAAAGTTTCTAGAGGCCAAACAATCTGATGACCTCCGAAGAGATATTGCAAGTAAACTTCAACTCAGTGATGGACCATTCTTTCCTGGTGACAAAGTTTATTATTGGACCGAAGACAAATCAAAAATCAAATCAGACGGTTCACATGGAGGAAAATGGATCAAAGGAAAGTTGGTTTCAGTAGATGGTAGCATGGTTGGAGTTGACTTAGGAACAAGGATTGTGAAGGTCAACATCAGCAAAATTCGGAAAGACCACAATCCCATTGAGGATATCGATATTCCTTTAGAACCAATTGCACTTGCCAGTGCCGATTTATCGGCCAAAGCTGCCGCCGGTGCCGAATCTTCGGCCAAGGGCGCCTGTACAGCAGTGAAGTCCACATGCCGCTCAGATGACCATGCCAATAACATCATTGAACAAGATGCCATTCAGTCAGGTCCTGAAGGTATTATTTATGGTTGTTATACATGGGAGCCTGCTATGACAGGAAAATTAGATTTCCTTGAGCTGTTTAGCGGCTCCGCCAAGCTTAGTCAAGCAGCGGCAATGCAAGGGCTCAGAGTCGGCGCTCCAATTGATCTCCGCACAGGTTACGACTTGCTTACTGCCGAAGGCCGGCGAAAGGCAATGGAAGTCATTGAAAGGCAACAGCCGAAAGTCATCCACATGGCACCTGTCTGTGGACCATGAAGTCAAATGCAGAACATTAATGATCCTGCAGATACTTATCAGAAAAGGAAAAAGTATCTTCCCATGGTAGAATTTTGTGCTAGAGTTGCTCTTTATCAGATTGAACATGGCAGATATTTCATCATTGAAAATCCTGCGACTTCCAAGATTTGGTTTACCAAACACTTTCAACGCCTTCTTACGAAGCATGCCGTAACCTATGGAACATTAGATATGTGCGCCTTTGGTATGAGAGACCCAAATGGATACTATTACTACAAGCCAACATCCTTACTTCACAACTTCCCTGAAGGAGTCTTGAATCCAGTTTTCAAGAGATGTAATAGTAAATCCAAGAATGATCCTACTCATTATCATCAACCACTGGAAGGTAGTGCTCCGGGTTATGGATCCAGAACGAAGTTGGCACAAGTTTATCCATACCGATTTTGCAGCACTTTGATCAGATGCATCCTTCCGCTTGGAAATCCAAGGGCTCTCTATCCATCGCAGTTGTCACTGACCGTAGACCTGCTGGAAGACTTGAATCTTGATGAATTGCGAGGAGTGCAAAATCAGCTTGCCGCACTTACAGCATCAGAGCATCTTGTGATGGCAACTGACTTGTACGAACAGGGTCTTCCGGTACGCGACTACTACACGAAACGCTTGCTTAACCGCATTAATGCTCTGCCCGCTGGTAATGTTTATCATCCTGTTCAGATCGAGGCACAACAAGATGTTTCACATGTCAGACAGATGTATCTGAGTACGTCCATGTTTGACAATGCAGTGATGTTTCGTGGTAGTTTTCAGTCCTTACGCGTTGAATACCGCCACACACACGGCGTGCTCTTACTTTGGAAGAAGAAAGATGCGTCTCATGTTTTTCTGCGCGTACATCCTAGAAATTTGTCGCACCTGATTGCTAGCCATTGGTCAGCAATATTGTTCTGGAACAATGATGGAAGTATTCCTACAGATAACACTGATGACGTTCCTGAACAACACACCAACGTAGACCCTCCACCGGGCCTTCCACCTCAGCAGAACAACAATCAAGACGATGACAATCCGCCTGAACAGTTTGACAATCCACCTCCATCACCACATCTTCCAGATGTTCCCATGCCTGATGAACCGCACACGCCGCATCCCGGCTTACCTCCTGATGATGATCAGTTTCATACACCATTTTATTCTCCACCGAGACCAGATGATGACACACCAGATGATGAAATGCACTCACCACCAGATGAGCCACCAGATTTACCACCACATCCATCATCACCACCTGATCATCCTCAACCACCATTTCCTGGAGCCACTGGCATCCCTGTTGCTCCAGATACCATTATTGTGCCCAATACGATTATACCACCAAACATTGAAGATACACCAATGACACAGAGTACCAAGCGTCCACCTGGTGATCCACCGATACCACCAGCA
This sequence comes from Cladocopium goreaui, assembly GCA_947184155.2. Lineage (NCBI taxonomy): Eukaryota > Dinophyceae > Suessiales > Symbiodiniaceae > Cladocopium > Cladocopium goreaui. The sequence goes on along the minus strand of CAMXCT020006752.1, from coordinate 124,477 downwards.
ACTGAGGCTCGACCATCTAGACAAATGCCTCCTTCGTCTTCAACCCAATTTCAGCCTAGTAACCATTTGGGGGGTGATACACAGCCATCAGTCACACCAGCTGTAGTCGCCCCGAGCACTTCAAAACCGAAGAAACCGAAGAACGACGCTGTGCCTGATGACTTTGATGATGACGAGCCTGATCCAGATGCCGCACCATCCGGACACAATGGACCACCGATACTTCCGCTAGACGGAGATGAACCTTTCAATCCTTCACCAATGCCAGAGAATGACCCACAACCTGACACTCAAGATCAACAAGAGCCGCAAGAAGAAGAGGAGCCAGAAGAGGATACAGATGAAACAATTCCTTATGGTTCTACCGATACCGATGAGACTCTTGACTACAATGATCTTGTTATAGATGATTCAAAATGGTGCTTTTTGTCCCAAGAACAGAAGTTATGCAGTAACACTGCATCATTCTCTGTGCCCAGATTGATTGACGGTTCACCGGTTGCTCTGAGTAGTGTCGAATCTTCGAATTCCATTGGTATGTCCTATTCCGTTGTTTCAGATAGACAAAGAACCAGATGCCGCAAGACCAGATCTGATATTATTGAAGAATATCACGGCATCAATGAAGAAGACAAGGCTTTTATGACATTGTATTCAATGACTGACAAATTTTCATATCTCGTTGGCAAGAAGAGAAAAGAAGCCACTCAACAAGAAAAGAGACAACTTGCAAAACAGTTTTTAGATGCCAAAAAGGCTGAATGCCAATCATGGATTGACAACGAAGTTTTTGATCTTGTTGACATGAGAAAGACTAAAGTCAGAAATTTTGTTGCCGGAAGATGGGTTCTTACCGTGAAGAAAGACAAGGACGGTAACTTCCAAAAATGTAAGGCTAGATGGGTCCTTAAAGGTTTTCAAGACAAACAGAAGAACACCCAGCAGACAGATAGTCCAGCAGCTTCTCGAGCAGGTTTCAGGTGTGCAACTCAGCTAGCTGCTAACTATCACTGGGATTTGTACCATATGGACCTCAAGACCGCTTTCCTTCAAGGTGAAGCCTAAGATGAAACGCGAGACATCATCTGCCAGATACCACCTGGATACGGCTACCCACCGTATATTGGTGCTAGGCTTAAGAAACCTGGTTACGGTCTTAATGATGCGCCACGCCGTTGGTGGCAGATCATCGATAAAGCCTTACTTGATTGCGGACTTGTTCCCACACGCGCAGACCGATGTACTTATGTTTTGTATGACAGTACTTCCAAGACCAAAACTTATCAACCACATCGCAGTGTCAGTACTGAACAGGTAACCATTTCAGAGGCAATTGACCATCTTATGGATCCGGTAGCCCGCAACAATGCACAAGGACGCCGTCCACATGGTTTCATTTGCCTTCATGTTGATGACCTGTTCATGGCAGGTGACAAGGTGTTTGAGTCCAAGGTTTTGTCCAGTCTGCGTAAGAATTTTGCGGTTGGTTCTGAAGACAAAAATGACATCATGTTTGTAGGACAACGCATAAAATGGAAGACACATGACAAATATGGACCTTATATTTCTGTAGACCAAAAACTTGCTGTCGATGCAGTTGAAGAAGTCAAGATCGATAAGTCACTGAAGGATAACATTCAATGCAATCCACAACTTCATACAGCATATCGATCAGTTCTTGGACAGCTCAACTGGTTACAGAGTAGAACTCAGGTTCACATTTGTTACAAGTTCTCGCGTTGTGCCTCAGCCGCTGCTAGTCCGACCATTGGAGATGTCAGGGAAATCAACAAGGTTGTTCGCACCCTTAAGAGCCAATATGTAGATGGCAGATTTTGGCCACTAAAGGGTTCACAGCGTATACTTGGCATGCCCGATGCATCGTATCGTAACAACAGTGACAAGTCTAGTCAGCGTGCACATGTCATTTTCCTAGCAGAAGACCGCAAACTGCCTTCCAAGGGAACATACCGTAATTCCGGTTATGACAATCATTCACACCGTGTAGACGGTTCCGCCTCAGCAACTCGTGGATCGATTATTGACTATGAAAGTCACAAGATCACTACGACAACACAGTCCACAACCGTTGCCGAGTTGAATGCCTTAATGAAATGTTTTGGTACATGTTTATTTTTGCGCGCACTTTGGGCCGATATTAGCGGTAAAATCGTCCCTATACATATTAGAACCGACGCAAACAATCTCGTCACCACCGCTCAGACAACACATTTACCTGAACAGAAGGAGACCCATCATTTGATTCAAATGTTGAGACATGAAAGTAACACCGGCCATCTGGACGACCTAAGTCACATTGCAATTGAGTATTGCCTAGCAGATCCACTCACCAAATCCACCGCGAAACCAGATCAACTAGTGCCGTCTATTACCACTGGCAAACTTGAATATGTTGATGTACATCCGCCATTCCGGTCGTTGCTGAAACATAAGGCGTTTTTGACAACATGGGTCATTGAAACTTTGTCTGAGCCACACAACGTGTTGACGTTTTTCAGTGAAGACATTTCAGATTATGTCTTTGCCTTGATGTATTTTGAAGAATAAATTTTCGTCTCAAGAAAATTTGTGTCTGCAACCTCTCGGCTCACAGGGTACATACTGCTTTTTCTTCGTACGTTTGCCGGACAAGAACGTCCCATTGGCACCTGTTGACAGTAACCCTTTTGCCTAAGTTGGACCATCTCAACCGACCATTTTCTTGACCTGTCACAGCCGGAAAGAAGTGACAGATATTTCCGTGTATGCCTCCACAGCTTTCAAAGCACAGCCGTACAGACCATTCCGCTTCTGCGGACTTTACACCCCGTGGCTACAGAAATCCACGTGGCCAAAGACCACATCATACGCCCCGTGGTGGTCGCTCCAAATATAGGGACAAACGCCAGCGCCAACCTCGAAGACCTGAAGATCTTGAACAGCGCACAAGGGCAATTGATGACGCATTTCATGCACCGCTTGATTCGGTCAGAACCAATAGTTTGGTTTTCTCTCAGTGCATAGCACAAGTACTCCGTAAACAAGGAGGAATCAAAGACAAAGGCGACCACGATTCCGCATTGGCGGATGGTCAATTTGAAAATTTATCTCGTCACTTATCATACGTGTTTCGACATACGAACTTGATACACAGTTATGGTTCTCTGTCTCTTCATGAGCTTTTGCATCATCAGGGAACTGCCCGTAAGATACGCTCATTGTATCGAGAGGGCATGAGGTCTCTGCAGATCTATGACGACGATCATATCTCGATGCGCCTCAGAGACAGAGGCAACACCTTCAGCTTTCTTATGCCGTTAGCACACGTAATTTGTGATTCAAACAAAGCTCGTGCAATGATCGGCTATGTTAGCGTTGATGATTTTCAGCCTGGAGTAACTCCGACACCGGATAAGTGGTTCAAAACTGCCGAATTTGGCGATGACACTGCTCGTGACTCCCAAGCTGACATCCTTCTAGGTGTTGATATTGCAAGCATTTTTATCCGTTTTGAGAGTGGCCATTCCACAGAAGTTGATATTGATCATTGTCCATTTGTGCCAGAGATGTTTCCCCGTAGGTATCTTGTCCACGGAACCAACGAGAAAAATATTCAGTCTATTCGGAATCTTGGCCTGCTTCCAGGTGGCACTCGTGGTGGCAGAAATCACGTTCATTTTATTCTTGATTCTCAGCTCAGTACAATAAAAGATGCCATCAGACCCGAATCTGACTGTATTTTAATTGCACGACCTGGTGCCGTTTCTGGCCTAAGTCCGGTAATCACCCACAACCGTTATGTCCTCACTGATCAGACTGTACCGTATAACAGGTTCTGTGGTTGTTGGTCTTTCGTTGATCGTGCCTGGCTTGATGTGCCGGAACCGGCCGAACTTACCAGAATGAACGATTATACCTCCGATATTAACATTGCAATGCACGTTTGTCACCACCAACTTTATTGGGAAAAACGGACCGAAAATGATCAAGACGGTATTTCCTGGACGCGTTCCGAATATGAGGACTATGTTGCTGAGAAAATTCAGGAAATTCCAGTGGTTTCAAAGTTTCTCGAAGGCTTCAGATCAGTCACCGCTGGACCGTCTCGACCCGTCCGATCTGGTGCCACTCCAAACGATCAGGAGCGAGGTCCGCCTGAGAATGAGGAAGACAAGAAGGTCAACTCGCTCCGCAACGAGATCGCAGCCAGGTTCAAGAAACACCTCGAGAAGGCCAGAAATCAAGAAATTTCATCAGCATCAGAAACCGAGGCTCCAAAGAGAAAAATTCAGTCCAAGCCAATGCCGAAAAGAAAGAAGGATGCCGCAGATACGGCTACCTCTCCCAAGGCATCCGATGCAGCCAGTTCCGCTTCTGCGTTTGACTTGCATGCCAGATCTCCTTGGGGCGGCCGTAAAACTGTAAAACAGACTATGGCCCGACGTGAAGCTTCAACCCAGGCAAAGGAGTTATTCCGCGATGCGGAGGCTGCGAAAAAGTTCTTTTCAGAGTTTAAGAAGAAGACCGAAGAGATTTCCTGGTTTGGAAGACCGTCAGGCCCACAATGCTGTAAGAACTTTGCAGACTGCAACTGTTCCGAAGCCATGTTCTGGTGCCACCCTTGTGGCTTTGCCTATTGCTTGGAATGCCGCATCGGCGGCTTGGCTTGCGACCATAATATTGTTAATTATTCTTCTGAATTGCCTTCTGAATTTTTGCCCGACAGTATTGGTTCTTCTAATTCTCCCTTCGATATCGGAGTCCTTATTGACGCAGTTCTTTCCGAGGCGACGTACTTCGGCGCGACTCGACGTGAGCATGCTCAAAATCGCCAAGAACATTTTAAGGACCTCATAACGCATTTGCGTGAGGGACAAGCACTTGGTAACACTTATCTTAAGTCTTTTGCACGCCACGGCATCGAACAGTTTGACTATACCGGATATATCTATACAATGCCGTCGGCCAGTAGAGTTCCATCTCTGCAAGAGCATTTCCTTGATGCTCAGGGTGAGACTCCACTCCCAATTTGGAGGCCGGAAGTTTTCTTTAAATATCCGGAAGGAAAGGAACTTTCTGAGGCAGAGATTTTCCGTTTACTGGAACTCTTCCGATCATGTCTCCTGGGCAAAAGAGCAGTCCAAGGTGTGGTCAAGCGCACAAAGAAAAACATCCATGATTTTCAGAGAGACACCTACCAGCTTGCCATCCTAACTCTGAATCTTGGCCACATCAACCGTGTTCCGTATATCGGAGGTAGCTCAAAATTCCCAAAATGGGTCCGAACGGACATCAATTATCGAGTTTTGCCACATCTGGTATTCCGCAATGCGGCCCATATTGTGTGCTTATGTGAAGCTTCCGATGAGTATGGAGGAATTGCCGTTCACCGTGAGTTGGCTTCCGAATACGGAATGATCGGTATGGTAGTTCATCCTGCAATTAACTCTCAGTCTGTCGCAATTTTCATTCGTGGTGACCATGATGTTGGCACATTTATCGAGCTTCTTGGCCATCACCAAATCCAAACTGGTTCGAAGTCTTCTCCTTTCTGGATTTTGCATGGGGCTATATTCCGTCTAGTTCACGGAGAGAATACCTCAGGAGAATTCGTTGACCCTTCAACTGGTGTGCGTATTCCGAAACCGGATGTCACCAAAAACCTTGAAACCGCAGTTCAACAACATCCACGACCACTTGCAACAACACTTGACTTTCTTGACCACTCAATCTGCGAGATTGACGGAGACGAGGATCTTGCGGTCAATGGTGTGGAAGTATGTGAGGTGAATCCCGGTGCTGACACGCATGACGTGCGCCGGCTGCTCATGGCCGAATCCCGTGTAGCGGTTTGTCACATTTCGTCATACGCCTGGAAAGATGCCTATCAGGAGACTTGCCAAAAGTGGCTTGGCTTTGTTGCCAATTGTGTCGAGCACCAATGCGACTTCATCACAGGCGATGGCAATCTTTTCGCACAGCGAAGTTTTAAATCTGACGATCACTCCGACTTTCGGACGTCAATTATGATTATGATCGACATTTTGGAACGTTTTCTTCAGCAAATTAACCTTCATCGCAGTCCAATCAACCGTATTACGTATAACGTAGTGTCCTCGACCACAGCAGCCGATTACATCCGAAGCATGGAAGGCGAAGACGCCGAATGCGATTCAATGCTTTGCATTTCCCTTTGTTACGGTAAGCAAACCGCCGTGACCGAAGCTCGTGCCAAAGAGGATTCCGCTTCTGCGGATGGATACTCTGGAAGTGCTTTTTCAGATGAAGTTTTACTTACTGATGTTGAGCAGTTAAAACATTTGTTGCCATACGATTTAGGCCTGGCAGAGAAGGACTGTGCGTGGCACTCGCCGTTGCTCACATTTGCACAGTTGAAAGCCCTCAAAAATATGCGCATCCGAACCAAAGGATCAGAAGACAGAAGACGCGAGCGCTGGGGGCAGAGAACTCAGATTTATCAAGAAAGAAATGAAGAACGCCGAGAAAGGCAAGACAGTGTTCCGCCCTTGCGGAGAGACACCTATCGCAGAGTTGGAGAGTACCGATCTCGGTCAACCAGCAGAGCCAGGAGCAACAATCCAAAGGCACGAACACCACAGCCACCTCCTGCGCCTGCAAGAGCACCTGTGACTCCACCTGATCCACCAAGAACTACAACTGCAACTCCACAACCAGTTCGTTACAAGGCAGCTCCAATTGGACTCACACAAGCTCCAACCTCTACGTCAAATTTGCGTCCGCCTGTCAAGGCACCACCTGCTAAGGCCATGCCGACAACACCTCCAGCACCGCCTGCTCGGTCCAGAGGAACTGCACGTTCGCCAAGCAATCCACCAGATCAGCCTCGAACCACTGCAAGCAAAAGTCGGCCACCCTGGCGTGAGGCATCTCAGAACGCTGAACAAAGACAAACTACTAGGAAGAGACCTCACAACGTGCCAGAGCCTCCTGCACCACCGTCCCGTATGACGGGCACACAGTGGCTAGATCGTGGATCATCTTCCTCTGGTGCACAGTGGCTAGACCATGGAGCATCCTCCAGTTCCACAGGACACCGTGGTTACGGTTATGACAGTGGTTACAATTATGAATATGAGCAGCAGCCCTATTATAGATCTAACCCACGCACTTTGAATGTTGAGTATGTGCCTGGATACACCATTCCACGGCAGAGATGGGTTCAGAAATATGATGGCACTTGGCTGGATATGCTTCCGCAAACTCCGGATGCATCAATCTTTTATCATCAGGCTGGAGAACTGAGAAGAAGAAGCGAAATGAATCTTTATGGTTATACTTTCTCGATGGGACTTTGAGTCCTTCCAACTGCACATGTGCCGCATGCACGGCCTGCTTTCCAACAGCGGAGAGTAGCTTTCTGTACAGTTTTGTTTTTGTCTTCGGACCGTTTCACAGCAGATCACAAGCTGAGCGCTTCTTGTGAAAACACTCCTGCATGTTTCGACACGAAGAAAATTTGTGTCTGTTTGTGATTTATTTTGTTTTACGTGTCTACACAATGCTTTCATGCATGTTGACATGTACACTTAATTCATATCTTTCATGCGCACTCCGCATGGCTCAAGACTAGCAGCAATTCCGCAGCATAGTAAAAAGGTGTGCAGTCGCCTTCGCTTGCTGTTGGAAAGCTACCTCACCCCCCCAGCAAAACCCCCCCCGGAAGCGCAATAGATGCTTAATAAGGAAGTGTGGTTTTTTTGGCCTAAAAAACAGGTTTTCCTTAATAAGACCTTATTTGGTGTGAAGGCAATTATGGCATCAAAAAAGGTGTTTGAGACCCTGTTTTGCTAATAAGGCCTTAATAAGAAAAAATGCTTCAAGAGGTTGATCTGTTAATATTAGAAAAAACAGGAGGGAAAAAAACAATCCAAACCTAAATTGGGAAAAAAACAACCAAAACTAAATTAGAAAAAAACAAAAAACACAAACAAACAAAGAAAAACAAAACAAAGCAAACAACACAAAAAAAACAAAACAAAAAAAAAACAACCCAAACCTAAATTAGACAAAAACGACACAAAAACCAAAAAAAAACAATCCACACCTAAATTGGAAAAAAACAAAGAAAAAAACACCAATCAACGGTGGCTGTTCTCCGTGAGCCTTTTTGCTTTTTTGGACTTAAAATACAAGTTTTGCTTAATAAGACCTCATTTGGTGTTGTGAAGGCAGTGATGGCGTCAAAAAAGGTGTTTGATAACCTGTTTTGCTAATAACGGCCTTAATAAGAACAATGCTTCAAGAGGTTGATCTTTTAATATTAGAAAAAAAAATAATCCAAACATAAATGTGAAAAAAACAAAAAATCAAAAAAAATGCAAACCAAACCTTAATCAGAAAGAAGCAGGAAAAAAAACAAAACCAAATCCAAACCTAAATTAGACAAAACCAAAAAAACCAAACAAAAAAAAAACAAAACCCAATCCAAACCTAAATTAGAAAAAAACAAAAGGAAAAAAAACAATCAACGAGCCTGGTGGCCTCAACGGTGGCTGTTCTCTGCGAGCCTTTTGCTTTTTTTGGGCCTAAAATACAAGTTTTGCTTAATAAGACCTTATTTGGTGTGAAGGCAATGATGGCGTCAAAAAAGGTGTTTGATAACCTGTTTTGCTAATAACGGCCTTAATAAGAACAATGCTTCAAGAGGTTGATCTTTTAATATTAGAAAAAAAATAATCCAAACATAAATGTGAAAAAAACAAAAAATCAAAAAAAATGCAAACCAAACCTTAATCAGAAAGAAGCAGGAAAAAAAACAAAACCAAATCCAAACCTAAATTAGACAAAACCAAAAAAACCAAACAAAAAAAAAACAAAACCCAATCCAAACCTAAATTAGAAAAAAACAAAAGGAAAAAAAACAATCAACGAGCCTGGTGGCCTCAACGGTGGCTGTTCTCTGCGAGCCTTTTGCTTTTTTTGGGCCTAAAATACAAGTTTTGCTTAATAAGACCTTATTTGGTGTGAAGGCAATGATGGCGTCAAAAAAGGTGTTTGAGACCCTGTTTTGCTAATAAGGCCTTCATAAGAAAAAATGCTTCAAGAGGTTGATCTTTTAATTTTTAGAAAAAAACAACCAAAAAAAACAAAAAACAAAAAAAAACAAAAAAAAACAAAAAAAACAATCAAAGACAAAAAACAAAAAAAAACAAAAAAACAATCAAAAAAAAAAACAAACAAAAAACAAAAAAAAAACAAAAAACAAAAAAAACACAAAAAAAAAAAAAACAATCAAAAAAAACAAAAAACAAAAAAAAAATCAAACAAAAAAAAAAAACAACAAAACAACCAAAAAAAAACAAACACAAAACAAAAAAACAAAAAAAACAAAAAAAAACAAACACAAAAAAAAAAACAAAAAAACAAAAAAAAACAAAAAAAACAAACCACAAAAAAAAAACAATAAAAACAAACGCAAAACGCAAAACTCGAAAAAAAAAAACACACAAAAAAACACAAAAAAAAAAGAAAAAAAACACAAAAAACAAAAAATAAAAATAACACAAAAAAAAAGACGCTAAAAAGACGCTAAAAACAAAAAAACGCAAAAAAAAAAGAAAAAAATAACACAAAAAACAAAACAAAAAAAAAAACGCAAAAAACAAAACGCAAAAACAAAAAAAAACGCAAAAAACAAAAAAAAACGCAAAAGACAAGAAAAAAACGCAAAAAACAAAAAAATACACAAAAAACAAAAACAAAAAAACGCAAAAAGAAAAAAACACACAAAAAATAAAAAAAAGACACTAAAAAACAAAAAAAACAAAAAACAAAAAAAAACGCAAACCAAAACAAAAAAAACGTAAAAAAACAAAAAAAAACGCAAACAACAACAAAAAAAACGCACAAAAAAACACAAAAAAAAAACGCAAACAACACAAAAAAAAAACGCAAACAACACAAAAAAAAAACGCAAACAACACAAAAAAAACGCAAACAACACAAAAAAAAACGCAAACATTGCGTTTTTTTTTGTTTTGTTTTTTTTTACGAAAAAAAAAGACAAGAAAAAAAAACACAAAAAAAAACAAAAAAAAAGAACAAAAAAAAACGCCAAAAACCCAAAAAAAAAGAAAAACAATCAACGAGCTTGGTGGCCTCAACGGTGGCTGTTCTTATGGTGTTCCACCAACGCGCGCGCGTTTAAGGCGTCGAGAGCTGCTCGGTTCCGAGCTCCGGGCGTTGGGGTTCCAATCCCATGACACAACGGGAGAACCACAACGGGAAAGTGATGCAAAATGAGAAATGTCACTTTTATAGTTTGTAAACTAGAAAAAGTTGCTTTTGAAACATATTGAAATGTTAAAATTGTGCAAATTTACGGAATAATTTGATATTTTTTTAAAAAATATGTCTATCCATAAATTATGTCCACAATTAGTTTTAAAACATTCTGTGGTTCATTTTCAAGGTATTGGAATGAAATTTAGACGATTTTTTTCAAAATATTTTTGTCAAAATATGTTGAAAAATGAGATTTCGAGAAGATCTGAATAAGGGCTTGATAAGGGCTTGATAAGGGGTAGATCAAGGTATTGGAATGAGATTGATTTTATTTTGTTGTGCTTATTTTTCCATTTTGTTCATTTGTTTTCATTTTTTTGTGTTTTTTTTCTGTTGTTTTTTTTGTTCATTTTTTGTTTGTTTCTCTGTTTTTTTTTGCGTTTTTTTCTTTAGTTTTTTATTTTGCTTATTTTTTGTTTTTTGTTGTTTTGTTTCAACTTTAGGTTTGGATTGTTTTTTTTTACTGAGGTTTGGGTTGGGTTTTGTTTTTTTTGGATTTGGTTTTGTTTTTTTGGTCCATTTTATTTTTCTAATCGTTTTATAGAAGTTGCCTGCAAGCCCTATCACAATGCTATTCATTTTTTTCTATCTTTGTAAGGTTGTGTCGCCAAAACAAACGTACATGAGCAGTGTCAGAAATCAGAGTTCCCTAATAAACATTAATAAATTGTTATTAAGGTTGTGTGATTTATTGGTGCTAAAATTGGTTTTGGAATGCGTTATTCTTATTAAAGGTTTAATACCGTTTTTTTGTCTTGTTGGTTGAACAACACCCCCCAAAACAAGATTTTTCTTAATAAGGCTCTAATAGTGAAATTTCAATTTTATTGGGAAAAGCCATCTCTTATCAAGACCTTATTCAGCCCTTAACCACAAATCGCTAATAAGCATTTATTAAGAATGTGTTACACCATTGATTGGCCCTTATCAACCGTTTCATCCTTATCCATACCTTACCATACTTCTGGGGGGGGTTTTGCTGGGGGGGGTCGTGGGCTACAAAAACCTGAGAACGGGGGAACCAAAGCCAGAGATCTCCTTCTCCAGCGGTATTTTTTTATGGCCATCATGGTACAAAAAATGTTGAGAACCCCGGCAGACAGCAAATTTCCTGCGCGCAACACCTTCCAAATTGGAGTTCTCCAGTTGTAGCAAACCCGTAAGCATCACGACTGCGAGCATTCAATTTTATGCATTGGCAGACCGCACATATCGCCGCCATCTATGCGTATCTCTATGTACCTCCTCCGTCTATTATCTCCCGTTTACCTCCTATCTACCTGTCTATCTAAGAAATGTATACTCTAATCCTCCATGTTGCTTTATCTATCAAGTCTTCTCTCTATTCATCCATCTCTGTTCCAGCTGTATTTTTCTATGGCCATCACTGCCAAAAATAGAAATAATAACCCGGGCAGACAACAAATTTCCTGCGCGTAACACCTGCAAAATTGAAGCTCTCCAGTTGTAGCATTCCCGCCAGCATCTCCACTTATAGCATATCCGTAGGCATCACGACTAGGGCATTAAGTTCTACTTTTTCTTATCTCTCCATCTTCCTTTTTTGTTTAATTAATGTCGGCCTTTATTCATCCATCCCCTGCTCAGGCCCTGCTCCATCATTGATTTTCTACAACCATCGGGGTTCAAAAGCAGGGACCGCTTTCAAAATTAAACACTGTGTCACAATCGCTTCCTCCAGGTCTGTTCGTCTTCACCGATTTCGCAAATGCTCTTCAGCAAACAAATCTCAGGGCTCAAAACTAGGGATCGTTTTCAAACTTAAACACGGTGTCTAATCGTTTTCTCCAGGTCTCATGTTTGTTCGTGTTCACTAATTTGGCACGTCCTCTCATGTGGAACCGGGGTGACACAGAATGGGGTTGGAATATGTTGGAATGATAAATATGTCCAAACTATTTCAAACTATTTAAACGCACAAAAATTCTTCTCTGTACAAAAATTCTTCTCTGTACAGAAATGCCAAACACGTACACGCAAGTCTGTTTCAGGCCTCCATTATCATCATGAGGTGCGTCTGTGAGGTCAAAGCATTTACCTAGCAGGCATGTCTATTGACGGCAACCACGCTGGGTATCTGGGAAGAGGAAACAAGGAAACACGGATCTCCGGATCAAACAAGTGTATGGACATGTATGGAATCTTGTGAATTATGAACACAATACGACACAATATGATACAATATATCACAATACTAAGAATTTCTGGAACAAGCCGCTGTGGCCACCGAACATGGGCATCGTGAGCTTGTATCGTGAGCGTGTATACTCGAGCTGACTTACTACTTAGTACACATAATGTACACATAAACATCATATCAACATCATATCAACATCAGACATTGTAATTACATACATCATCATACATCATACGGTAACCCGTACATACACCATCAAAATTCATCTTTTCTGCCACCTCCATGGTCCAATGCCCACCAAGATGTGTTGAAATGTAGTGCTTCTTCAAAACAACATCTCTGTATCCATCAGCTAAAGCCATATGACCCGATGTGCCCTGACTTCGCCACATGAAAACTTTGGATTGATGATTGAGGCTGATTGAGGTGACTTGACTCAAATGGAAAGTTTTTGCTGCACCCCGAATGGGGGAAAACTGAAACTGATCTGAAAGAAGATCTGAAACGCATCTGAACAGCTGATAAACATTGATAAACTGGAATCAGAATGGAATGAATCATTCTGTATCAGATGTCAATCAAATGTGTTTTTGCTGTCAAATCTGTCTGTCTGCCTCCATCTCGGCTCCTCCTGCTGGAAGAGCTGTGCAATCTCTTGAGGAGTTGCAGTGATGAGGGACTGCGTGGCCTTGGCTTAAAAGCATCTGGAAACGTCTGAGAACCTTTAAGCAGCATCTGAGGCACAAAGCCAAATCTGCTTGAAACTTGAAAGTGCCTGTAGCCATTTTACATATTTTTACTAATATCTCTAGGTGTCGAGAATACAAATTACTCCTTGGGGCGGTTGCTTCCAAAGGATAGGAGAAACCCACGAAATCAAGGAGGTCTATTGGAAGCCAGTGATTGATTGATTGATTGATTGATTGATTGATTGATCGGTTGGTTTGTTGGTTGGTTGGTTGGTTGTTTGAGAAGAGATCAGTTAAATGAATGCATATATGTGGCATGATCGATGCATGAGCAAAGCAATGAACAAGTGTGAGCGTGAGTGATGATTGAGCAAAATATCGGATACTGAAATTCTGAAGTGTATTGTCTTACTTGCTTCGACATACGGAACTACAGGCTGGAACAATGAGTGCTATTATATAAAAGTTCTTGAAATTCTTGAAGTGTTCTACTTCGGCAAACTACAAACTGGGGCTACTCCGTACCACATCATACGACAACACACTACAAGAGGTGCTGCAGATGCTGTGCAACGACAAAATGAGAAATCATTCTGATCTGTATGCGACAGTGTAATCTACAAAGAGAAGGCTGCAGAAAAGAAAAAGGGGCAGCGGATGCGACTGCAAGAGAAGGGTTTGCTGCGGGCGAAAGCATGCTAGACTCTGCTACAAGTAGACATGTTAAAGGACTCACAACACGAATGCGCCTGCAATCAAGTGTACTACACTGCCCTACACTAAATGACGAAATGATCAGGGACTGAGCAGCGTTACGCAATACCTAACAATTGTGTAACACTATGACTATGATGCTCAATTACCAGCGAGGAGCACCCCTGTGATGTGATGTGCAAAGTGAAAGAGTAGTGCCACATGGATTTCACCACACAGTGGCACGGCATACAGGCGAAGTGCAACGTGTCTTCCATCAGTCCATCTATACCTGCACCATCCTGCACCTGCTGGTCATGGAAGGATCATTTGGATTTGTCAGTCTGAAGTTTCTGCTTGCATCTCCTGATCTTTTCCCACATGCTATGCATGGTCAAAAAATCGTTGCATTTTAAGAGTTGCATGCACTTGACATAGCCGACGTCAACTGAATGATGTCCAGGGTTCCAAACGTTTATCATATCCTCCGTGGCAGTGGGAACTTCCAACGTCACCACCTGACATTGGACACCAGTCGCTTGACCCCTCCGGTCGTCAATCATGCCAAGCAACTTGAGGCCCAGGGTGAACGAAAGCTAAAGGTCATATGAATGTGGAAAAAGGTGAGCGGGTCTTGGAAACATGCAGGGAAGTGCAGACGATACTCATCCATGCCAGCCCAGATCTCTTTTTCACCGCCTTGTTTTTGTTGCTGAGCAGCTGCGGCACGATTCGGCTGGCATCAACTGGACAGCACATAAACTCAACAAATCCTGGGCTAGAGAGTCACAGAGGGACGGCCCTGGCAGGATTTGAGCCCGTGACCATCTGCTTCCGAGACTGCTTCAAAATGCGCCGGGAGCTTGGGGGGGAGAGGGTACGATGGACAGTTCGAGGCTATTTGGCAGTTAGCAGCTACTCTTATGCATTTTCCCATTTTAGTAGATGATAAGTAGGAGCGCTACTGAAACGTTCTAAACATGCTGGAGGCGCTGGAGGCGCTGAAGGCGCTGGGGGCGTTGGAGGCGCTGGAGGCGCTGAAGGCGCTGGAGGCGCTGATGGCGCTAAAGGGGCTGGAGGCGCTGAAGGCGCTGGAGGCCCTTCTCCCACGCCTACTCCGACTTCGACTCATCAGAAGTTTACACACAGAAGTTTTTACACACAGAAGTTTTTACACACAAAAGTTTTACACACACAACAGCTTTTACACACAGAAGCTTTTACACACAGAGGCTTTTACACACAGGCGCTTTTACACACAGAAGCTTTTACACACAGAGGCTTTTACACACAGAGGATTTTACACACAGAAGCTTTTGCACACAGAAGCTTTTACACACAGAAGCTTTTACACACAGAGGCTTTTACACACAGGCGCTTTTACACACAGAAGTTTTTACACACAGGCGCTTTTACACACAGAGGATTTTACACACAGAAGCTTTTACACACAGAGGCTTTTACACACAGAGGCTTTTACACACAGAACCTTTTACACACACACGCTTTTATACACAGACGCTTTTACACGCAGACGCTTTTGCACACAGAAACTTTTACACACAGACGCTTTTACACACAGGCGCTTTTACACACAGGCGCTTTTACACACAGAAGCTTTTACACACAGGCGCTTTTACACACAGAGGATTTTACACACAGAAGCTTTTACACACAGAAGCTTTTACACACAGAAGCTTTTACACACAGAAGCTTTTTACACACCGCAGCTTCTACGCACAGAAGCTTTTACACACACACACGCACACACACACACTCACACTGGCCTTGTTTTTGTCCAGGCCACGGTCAGCGACTACGCCGAAGGCTCATATAAGATGTCTCTATGAACCAAATGGCTATGGGCGGCGGGCTTGCTGCAGGCAATTGAATATCGATATTTCAAGAGTAAGATACAGGCACTTCCCGGTGCTTTGCTGATCTGTTCCGCTGGTTGAAGGTCTTGAGCTCACCTTGGGGGATTCCGTCGTTCCCTGTCAAGCTGTTCTGTGGGCGGGACAGGGGGAGAGGGAGGCACAGGGACAGAGGGACGTTCTGCATATTAAAAAACTGCTGCGGCGTCTCATGGGGAAGAGCTTCGATGGGAAGTCAGAAAGATGAGAGAACAAAAGAGAGAGTACAATGGCTCCAGCAGATTAGCTGGAATGAGATAAAATGAAATAATCAGACAAGCTGAGATAACGGGAAAAAGACTGAAAACGATTGAGATCAACTGCGAAGAGTTTGGACGGGTTGAGAAAGGGAGAGGCGACGCAAAAGGCCATCAGACGAGCTGACGTGAAAAAAATGAGGAAACACTACATGAGATGAAAAGAGATGAGGTGACAATGGATGAGATAAGATGAGATGAGATGAGATGGATGAGATGAGATGAGATGAGATGAGATGAGATGAGATGAGATGAGATGAGATGAGATGAGATGAGATGAGATGAGAGATGTTAGATGAGGAAAGAGAAGAGATTGGATCAAAAAAAAATGCATGAAATGACAAGTCAAGAGATTGTTGCTGCGATGCACAGAAAGCTTGCCCGCAATCTACAGGCACAGTCTTTGCTCGGCTCTATAGGCGATAGGCGTTTCAATTTTGAAACTTCGGCCCCCGGCTTGCCTGGGTACTACTTGTATATGCTGTATTGAATGAACAAATGAGACCTTGTGCCTTACTGTCTTGCTGAAAGTCTTGAAAGGACTTTGAGCTTCGAAGCAAGGGACTCATAGAACAAGTAGCAAAGCCCGGCCAGCATCAAGATACTTATTATATATCTAAATGGAGAGTGAAGTTTGGAATGTGAAAGCATTTCCACACCTTTCAACAAGTGCTGCCCAGCCGTCAAATCAGGGGCCATTGAATGCATTGAAACCACACAGGCGTCGATGTAGGAGGTGGAGTTCCCGATTGGACTACTGCTATCTAATGTAATCCTTAAAATTCCTTTATAAATCCTTAAAGTTCTCGGTTAGACTACTGCTATCTAATGTATTCCAACTCATGTAGTCACGCAGACGTTGTGCACTCAGGCAGTGGCAGGCTCCGGTGCTGCCTCACAGGCACCTGTGCAGTGCTGGCCCAAAGCCAGGAAACTGCTTGGCTGCAGACAAGGAATGACAAGGATATGAGGTAAACAGAATGAAAGAATATATCTAAGAGGTAGTAACATGGTAGTGATATGAGGATATGAGGTATACAAGGATGTCAAAGACATCTGGAATCATCTAGAATCTAGGACTATACAAGAGCGGCCATGCCCTCTGCAATGGCAATGCTGCCCAGACTCTATAGGATGCACCGAAAGAAAGTTTGACAAGGCTACGGGCCCTTTTGCCTCTTGGTGTCGTGGTCGTGCGAAAAACCATGACCTCCATCAATGTGGCGGCAAACATTTGCTTTACATTGCACATAATATATATAATATCATATAATGTAATATAATGTAATATAATATAACATAATATAATATGCGAATGGGTACAACCTCTTTGCGCTTGCGTGTAATCGTTATTCTGAAAGATCGTAATGCCTTCCAAGTTCCCCTTCCCAGCAGCGCGGCCCAGAGCTGTATTTTCCTGTGCTGGAGCGAGATGCGGTGCTTGAGCCGCTGAGTAGCGACTTGAGTCGGGCTTGAGACAGGGGCGGCGGAGTGAGCTTGATATGAAGAACCTGTACAGTTTGGGTCTCACTTGCATGTCAATCACACCCCCCATGCGTGGCAACCAATGGTTGTGGCAGCTTTGCCCGCAACCATGGTGCCGCGCACAGGATCGCGCGTCAGATTGAAACAATTCACATTTAAAGTTTTGCTCACTCGCCAATTATTCTCAGCCTAAACTCAGCATGTTGCTTCCTCGCTCTGGGTTAGCGTACTAGTCGTGGTAGATCTACCCTCGACGTTCCGCGTCCCCCCTTTTAATTACTTCGCAGTTCATATGCCCTTCAAATTTTGTCCTCTGCACTAGGAAGTCTTCACATCCTAAGTGCATTGGATCCACACGAATTAGTCCGGCACTCAGAATCCTCTCAGTGGTTCTCTTCATTGATATAGGCCCAGGAAGATTCATCGCTTGCGCCGTTTCTTCGTGGCGTCGGCTTCCTTGGTGCTCGCTGAAGCTTGCTCCTCTGGGTTGCGCGTCACCAAGAGCTCGGATGTATTGTCTGGCATTTTCACGTTCCGCGGGATCAAGAGATCTAATGCACGTTGCCATCTGCGATGCACTTTGTTGTACGGCTTTGAGCTTTCCTTGCCACACTCTGCGAAGTTGTGGAGGTAGTTCCAGGCCGATCTTGTTGAGTGTCACCAAGATGGTAAATGTCTTGCACCTCTCTGTCACTGCGCATACCAGTTCGATTGGATCCAGGTGTACATGATCATCCCGTTGAGGTGGTGTGACTCGGAAGTAATCATAGGATCGCACGGCAAATGCGCCGGAAATGATCTTCCTCACAAAGTCCGAAGCTTCCTGTCGCGCCTCCATTTGTCGCTCATCGTCCCCGTCTGTGTTGTCGACAACTTTGGAGAAGATAAGTTGTGGAGTGATGCCGATCTGGACCAGTGACCAGATATTTCATGATTTTGCAAAGTACGCGGATCCCGTTCACTCCCTTCAGGTAGGTCTCCAACTCTCTCCCACCAAGTTTTCCACCCTTGGCTTGGTCGTTGAATGACGCAATCAATTGCTCCACCGTTGGTTCCTTCAATTCACCATCCGCAGTTTCACCCACATATGGGATGTAGCCATCGAACTCGGGCACAAGTTTGACCCTCTTCACATGGTCGTGATACTGTTGGGCTGGCACTATTGAAGTCCACAAGCTGTAGAGTCGGTATCGGTCTTTAAGGTAGCTCAAGATCATGCAGTCCATCGTACGCGCTGTGCTGTCGATGGCGTCTTCGTTCTGAGCGATATCGATACATTGAATGACTGAAGCTGGGATAGTTCTTGTAGTCCACAGAGGTAATTTCATCCTCGCTTCGCGACGCTCTTCATCTTTGTCTTGTTCTTGAGCGTGCCTCTCAGCTTCTTCTTCTTGTTGTTCTTTGGTATTATCACCAAATACGACTTTGTGATCAGGTGCATTGCGTTGACGTTCCTCTTCAGATCTAGTCTGTCCGCGTTCTGGTTTGGTGTCGTTCATGTCAACGTCATCATCGTTCTGGGTCGCCTCCGCGTTCCTCTTCGACTCCCTCACCAGTCGGTCAATTTCCGCCTGATCTTCATCTCCCATCTCGACATCATCGTCTTCAGCATCTTGACCATCTCCGCTTCCTTGTCGCTCTCTTTCAGGCGTTCCAGGGGCAGTACTTTCATCTTTCTCTGCTTCTTTCTCCCCCCAGCTGACAAGCGTTCCATGGCATCTGATGCAGATGGATAGAATGTTTGGAGTCTCGGTGAGGCAAGCTGGACATATCATGTGTCCAGCTTCTCCCGGAGTGTAGTTCTCGGAGATGAACGTCACGATGTCATTCCTCAGCTCGCTGTTGGGACTAAGAACACCGTTAAGCGATTCAAGTTTTGCAACATCCTCAACGAACTTGTCGTAGAACGGGATGTCATCCTCGCTGCTGATGTCCTCCAACAATGCTTTGGATACACGAAGCACCGTGTTTGCCGTCGCAATCTCCTTAGGTTCTTGACATGATCTTACCAACTGGAACTTTCCAGAATCAACTACTAGCCTCTCCCAATCATAGTTGTTGGCCTGGTACCATGCTGCAGTCACCTCAGAGAATGGAATGTTTCCGCTAACCACCATTTGTCCAGATGCATTGATCATGACCCCAAGGCTCATGAGTCGATGCACGCTGAATGCCAGGACCATGCGGGGTTGCCCTAGGTGTGTCAATTGTCCCCCCAGGATCTCCTTGCATCGCCTGTCCCATGGTACAAATGGGTTGAGGAATACCTGTGTTCGTCCTCCTCGGTGGCCTCCTGGTCGTAGACCTTCTTTGATGATGCCGATCACATTCTTAAACTCAGTGACATGATAACAAAACCATAGATCATCTGCGATCTTGGTCGTGATCGGGTGACAAATCTTGTTATAGTCAAGGCGAAAGTCTGATCCACGGGCTGAAAATCCTCCAGGTGAACGCACAGCAATGGGCGCAAGGAAGACTTCACCTCGCTGTGTGATGAGATCATGAATGTCATCGCCGACCTTCATGACGTTCTTGAGGTAGTCATCGGGTTTGTTGAACGTAGAATCGAGAACAATGCACAAGAACTGGATGCGGATCTTGTTCTTCTCTTGGAGCTCTGACCACACGGTCTTGATCATGGTGTTGACACGCTCCGCGCGGAAGTCAGTGCCAATGAGTCCGTCATCCTCTGTGCGGACTTTCTCGTGCTCAAAGATCCATGGATGGTGTAGGAATTCCATGATGTCCACCCATCCGGCTTCATCGCACTTAAGCCCTGAAAATGTTGTTCTGCTTCCGGCTGACGTTTTCTCCCACACTTCTTTTCGTCCAATGTGGTGCCTCAGGGCCTTGTTGAAGTAGTAGCTGTATGTCTTCTCCCATGGCTCCATGAAGACTTGATTAGAATTGGACTCGGTCGGCAAGGGAAATTCCACTCCAGATCCAACATAACTGTCCGAGTAAAACTTGCCGCCGTTGACTGGGAGAATCTTCAGTTTCCCACTGTCAGTGCCAATGTAGAGCTTCTTGTACATCTTGTTGTCGGAGTATGGAACGGCCGATTTCATCTCTTTACATGTCACAGTGATGCCCTTCTGACTTGCTGTATCAACAATCTTGTTCAGCTCGTCTTTCGACCTAGGGCCCTTTTCATCGGCTCTCACTCAATTAATGCTCTTCTCTCTCCATGGGCTCGGTCACCAATGACCGATAATGGGATCGCTTGGAGATACATATACTCTCCGGCCCTTGTCGCCTTGTAGTTTTCTTGGCGAAATCTTTCCTCCTCTTCTTCATCTTTCTTGGGAGCCTCGTCTTTCTCGATTTCATCGCCCTGCAACTTCTTCCTCAAGTTCATCAAGGCCGATTTCACTGGATCAATGCCTTGATCAGGACATTCATAGTTGGGATGACCACTTTTACCGCATTTCAGGCAGACATTGTTGTCGTCTGCCAGGGCAAAGAGCGCGTTGATGGCCTCGACGATAGCACCCTTGTCCTGAGATATCTGGAATTCTTCCTCAGGATTCGATGGAGATTTGGGTGCTTCGTGCATGTCAGGGGTGGTAGATGTACCCGCCCCATCGGCACTAGCTCCCGCTCCTCCGGTCGTCGGTCCCGGGGTGGTCGACGCACCCTCCCCGGTTCCTTGACCTTCGGGCTCCATGTTTTCGTCGTTGGTGTCACCGACCTTGGACCTCTTGTAGTTCTCATTGATGACGCTGATCTCTTTGTCCCCGATCAGGCACGCATGTTGCAACCCATGGTACGTTGGGATGTCATGCAGGATCTGGTTCACCAACGCTTCCTCATAGTTCGTTGGCTCGGTGACTCTCGATCCACCTCTCTTTGTGTTTGGAGTCGTGGTAGATCTTGTCGTCCCATGGAAGATGTTCATTGATGCTTCCAGGCCGGCCAAAAGCTCGCCCGGATCGGCCTTCGTTTCCATGAACGTGACCTGGCACTTCGTCATGCTGGCCAAATCCAGCATGCCAAGCCACATTTCGACCACGTCGCCACATTTCTCGGCCGTCGCATCAGCATAACCCATGACCTCCGTGAAATCATCCCCGAGCACCATCTTGAGATAGTCCTTGTAGAAGGCATTCCCATAGTCCTTAGTGACACGATATGCAAATCTTTCATGGGACTCGATGCCATCATCCAGGGTGAACTCTTCACGGATGACACCGTATTGCCTTCCGCGTTTCCCAGTGAAGATCTGTTTGACACGGTCCCTGGGAACTCTGACCATCCCGAAGTGCGATAACGCCTTCATGAGGATCTCGCCGTGCTCGCATCCCTTGTTGCCCACCATTGATTTGGTGACATCCTTGAGGAACTGCACGAAGTCTCTCTGAGGGTCCGTTACCGGGTTGCCTGACTCTGACATGATGTTGAAGAATGCACGAGACCGTGCCGCCGTTTTCACGATCGTCTTCCTCTGGCATTCTGGCGGCCAAAGTTGATAGTCCCTCATAGTTTCGCTTGCTCGGCAAGCGATGCATTCCTTTCCATATCCATGGTCGTAGTTCATGTGGTCGACTGGCGTTGTTTCATCGCCATTCCCGTTGTAATGCCCTTGACATAGGATCATCTCGTCTCGCCCATGGTTGACATAGAACCACATGTCGTACATGTCGGCTGATGGTTCAGGAAGAACCGATCTGACAGTGGCTTCGATCCATGGTGCCTTCTCATACTCAACGTGAGATCTTCGTCCACCTCCAACGGTTCCTGGACAATTGGATCCTGTGCTCGCAGTATCAGGTACTCCTCCTCCTGTTCCAATCTGAATCGTGACAGGTTCTTTGAGCACATCCTCCATCATTTCCAGGTTGATGCCGACCTTCATGGAAGACTCCTTCACCATGTCGTTCAATCCTTTCGCAGCTTCAACATTGAGGGAACACATCAACAGTACCCTTTGTCGAAACAGGAACTTCTCCATGGTGGCGAAAACTCCCATTCGGTCCGGCCTGCTTTGATTGTTCATGTAGTGGTTGCCGGCATGACCATACATCACTCGCCACATCCCATCATCGGTTGTGACCATGATACCAAAGTGTCTCAGGGCGTCGGCTGAGTCCATGGCGACGTCCTGGATACCTGATCGGATACCATGAAATCTAGGGTCCTTGCATAGCGACAGAAAGATTGGTCTCGTCGCCAACTTGTCGACGCTTCGAATCGCCTCCGCGAACCTCTCTGCATACTTCCCTTCGACCCAAACGTGATATGGATGGGTGTCCATGATGAGAAACGCGAATGATACCCAAAAGTGGATAGTCACATTCTCCTCGGCCGCGATGTCTGGCATCACGCCTTCAACCAAGTGCTCAACCGCATCGAGGAATTTCTGGGCTCTGGTCACACTTTTGAAGCTGTTGATGTCAATGCCAGTGACCACATATCCCAGTTCATCAAGCCCATATTGGATGTTTGTCACTCCCTTTGAGCTTGAGTAGCACTTGTAGTTGAGGTCTGTGATCAAAATGGTCTTGCCGAACCTGAACTTTCCTGCCAACACATCTTTTTCTTTCCTCACCGATGGATTGTCCACGATAGTTCCACCGATGCCCGACATCAAGCCACGCTTCCACCTGTCATAGCTTCGGTCAGTGGCCTGTGCATCATCGTTCTTTTCCACCATGACCATCATCGATCCAACTGAAAGGTAGTAATTCTGGTGGATCAACCCCCCACGCTTGGTTGCAGCGTTGTAGATCCTCAGCCACTCCATGTCGCTGAATGGGTAGGATGTCTCACCAATCTCCCTTGCGTTGGCAAGTCCAAAACATAAGCAGGTGTACGTTGCTATCCTCCTCAGGTATTGGCGCCATGTTGACTGTGCCACGTTCGCCATCGGTCCTTGGACATGCGACAGGGCAAACTCAGTGTCATTGGCGGCGCTCACATGGGTATTCAGGATTGATCTCACCTGGGTGCCCGTGTAGTCGGTCAACACTCTGCAATATGTGATCACGTTTGATGGTGTCAACGGCAGGACGTGCTCTGTTGCTGGAGTCTCCCGTCTTGGCATTGGTTTCGCCGCAGGCTTGGGTGCTGCTTGTGGTGGCGGTGGTGGTCCAGCTGAACTTGACGCCTGTGATCCCGATGCACTCGGTCTTGATGGTGCCGATGGTGATGTCGGTCTTGCCTTCGGTGGTGGTGGTTGTGCTGATGGGTAAGGTTGTGGTGGTGCCTTATAGCCCGGTGGTGGTCCAGGAGGTGGCCTTGGCGTGAACCTGTTGACCCTTGGTGCAGGCACCGTTGGATCTGGGATCGTGACCCATTCAGGAATCCACGTCCTCGGCGGTTCCGGTGGCCAAACTCCATCATTGAACCTTAAGACTTTCTTCCATCCACTTGATGCAACCTCTGGCCCACTTTGTCCTCCGCCGGCCTGAGTCTCCGTGAGGGTCGTCGTGAACTCCCTCAGGACGGAAAAGCATCTGTTTCTTTTCTTGATCTCTCCATGGTTGCCCTCTTCGACGTTGATGACGTTGTAACCGTGGTTCTCCAAGATCTCTGATGTTAACAACAATGATTGTTGGATCTTCCCCACGTAGTCATCAATCTTCTTCAAGTTCGCCCTTGCCAGATCGGAGAAGCTCGCGAATCTCTGCAACTTTGTCTTCGCCCGGAAGATCGGTGGGGCGAGAGCCAGAATGCATGTGAAGTGATTCACCGCTGCAGCTCGTTCACGACCCAACTTGGTGTTCTGCCCAATGAGGTCATTGATCGTAGTCTCCAACGTCATTGGATCCTTGTACTCTCCATCATCGTCGACCTTTTGATTGTAACATCTCCATGCGTGTCCGAGATGAATGACTTGGCGTTGCCACTCGTCGAGCATGGCATTGAACGTGTTCTGGGTAGCCGTCGACTGCCCAGTCACACCCATATCAAAGTAATGGAGTTCTCGATGAATTGCCCTAAACGAGATAGTGATGGGCGCATCAGGGTCAGATGGATTGAGGACTCCGTCTTTCTTCCTTGTCGCACTCAACCATGTGTCCTCGGCTGGGACAGATTGGTTCACTCCTCGTAGGTCACCTCCATAAGGTCGAAGTTTGAATTCTCGAAGGTGATCACGTAGCAATGAGACCGTGAACGATCCCTCGACTTGAATTGGATGAGGTACGTGGAAGTTCTTGATGCACTCCCACATGTTTCCCAATCCATTGATGCACTCGGACGTGCAAAATCCAAGAACCTTGTGATTGCTTCGAGAGGCCAGCTGAACAAACGTTTTCATGTAGGTGGTGCACCTATCCAGGAACCTTTTGGCCCCAGAGTTCAGCTCCTCCTGGTTCTTGATCAACTCTAGGATTTGGAGGTACAGCGTGATGGCATCCACCTCGGATCGATTCGATGGCACCTTTCCCAAGAAGCATGCCGAAGCCGCCGCGATTGGACTAATTCCAATCGCATGCATGCCACCTATCGACGGTGCTATCGGGTTGGCTGCTGATGGTTGGGTCGTACTCCTTGTACATGGCAGGGATCACTCCATGCTTCCCATTCTCCCTCAGCATGATGAGGATGGAGTTGATGTCATTGAGATCATTCTGCGCAGAGCCAATGATCTGCGTGTAGTTCGACATGGCGACCTGACCGAAAGGTTCACGTACTAACCGTGGTAGATCTACCCTCGGTGTTCCGATTCCCTCGAGGTCACGTACTCCCGGTCGGAGATCTCCGTTCCGGTTTCCGATCACTCGCTCGGTGGTGCACGACGATTGAGAAGTCGCAAAAGTCTTGGAGTTCTGACTTCCCATAGGTTGACAACCTGAGAAAACAGGGTAAGCATTGATCCGACATCTACTCCCATGGAATATCTTCAACCACATGAGATCTGTTGCAACTTCATTGCTGTCATGTATAACTGAAACCGCTGTCTTCTTGACTGAACGTCTGTCATGCATGCAACTGCTGCATATATCACCCTCATCTGACAACGACTTCTTGAACCGAATAGACACGTTTCGACAGATTGTCTTGAGAATGATGTCGACGATCTGTTGAGTGTAGGTCTGAGTGGTCCTCGTTTCACGACCTTCACATTTCCCATGATCATGTCTTCGGTCACATTTCTTGTGTAACTTAAAGTTGACCCCCCACGATACAATCCTCCATGGCTTCTTAATAGGAATGTTGCGACCATCAAACTGAGTCTTCAGACCGTACATACATCCATCAAAGTCATGAACATGTGAGTCTGTTCCTTCAATCATGCACTTCATCCGTTCATCATGCCAATAATCGCATCCTCTTGGTAACTCCAATAGTGCCATGGCATCCAACTTGATCACTTTCAACAGGCAATCTGAAAACTCTTCCCATAACTTCCAGTATAGACGTGCTTTGGCATTGATCATGTGAGCGGCAGTGGAACTAATCCTTTTGTTCAGCCTGTTCCATGGTGATCCGCCTGTGCATGGTCCAGCGAAGAAGACGCAGTCCTTGTTACTGCGGAGGCATCTCCTCCACTTCGCACTCCCATATCTGGAGAGAAGGTCATCATCCTCTGTGATCAATTCCAGATGAATAGATGTGTCCATAATTCTACTGTATCTCTTTGTCATCAAACTTGAAGGTTCAGCACACATCAGTATCATAGCGGGTGTCCTTTCGGGCAATTCTTGCATTGTAATAGTGCCGTTCTTTCCCAAATATTTCGTGTTCTCAAGGTCGGGAATAGATCTGACGAACGTATACTTCATGCATTGCCCATTGTCACGAACCAATACTAAATTGATCAGACTGTCCGCAAATATATTCAACTCATTGTCATTCTTGTTCTCTTCGATCATCATCCGATAAGTGTGGGGAATAAATATCTTGTTTGGCGAAATGATGTCCAGACCCATGGTGTTAACACAAGCCATCAGATTATCATCCATAATGCAACTCGCAATCGGAAGAACCTCCTGATGTCTCAAAACGCGAAAGATAGACTTTCCAGTCCAGAACTCATTTCTATTGTTTGACCTTTCTCCATTGTCACCAGGGAGACGCCAATTACTTTTGTCCACCCTCACATTCGACTGGAACTTCAATTGAGTTTCTCTCCAATCTTGAATCAAACGATGATCACAAGGACAATCTTCACAATCACTTGGAACGAACATTTCTCTTCTTGGTATATTGTGGATCCTTTCCAGAACATGATCACCTATCCATCTCCATTCATCACGAACAGGAACTTCATCATGACCACATTCGGTTGCTGATGCTACCTTTTTAGCATATCTTCTCCGTACGAACGAGTTTTGTAACTTCATTTTTGGAACTTTTTGTTTGGAATCCTCCATGCCTCTCCCCCCATGAACAAGGCGTACCAGGGCATTGATCACCCTAATAGTCATGGGATTCCCTTCATGTAACGAAAACGGAATCTTTTGAGGACGTTGGGCTTGTTCAAAGAGTGTTTCAGTACTGAATGTGAGGCTCGGATGATTGTCCAGTTCCAACGTCGACGTCCGTAGGAACTGCTTTCTGGCCGCCGTGGGCGCACTTGCGGGCAGTGAGACAATCGGAGCAGAAGTGGGGTAATGGTATTGGAAACATGCCCTTTCTATCCATTTGTCAAAACGTGTTAGTTGTAACAATAGTGGAACACGATCCTCAACTTGTTCCCACTTCCCGTGGACTAAGATCCAGGTGCTCCGAAGGCAATCTGCAGGAAGCTTGACACCAGCTGGTCTTGTTCTGAACAATGTAGGGGTTTTGACCACAAAGATAGGATCCATACCAGGTAGCTCTTGAAGCTTTTCTCGACTTGAAAGACCCTTACGATACACCTCAGGTGGCAGTATGGGTGTTTCAGTATATGGAAAATTGGGAACCTCATCTGTCCTTGACTGAAAAACTTGACGAACTGTAGTGTCAACATCCGTAGTGGGCTGCACTAGGTCTGCCAATTGCTTCGAACCAAGGTCTTCGGGTTCCAAAAGATTGATCAATACATGCCTTTTTCCAGGCAAGTGGGTTTGTAAAACCTTTCGTGTGTATGTCCGCGGCCATCTTCGCTGTGATCTCATACATGAGAACAAAGTGATCTTTGCTGAAATGCTCATGTAATGACGTGATAGAAATTCCATGAGTCCTTTCCAGATGCCGCATTGTTGGATTCCTTCCGGAACGGACCACACCAATCATCCCTTGATTGTCATCGTGAAACAACAGTTTGGGAGATGATTCTGTAAGCGTTTCCCAAATACTGAGCGCAGGAAGACCCATTGTTCGAAGGGTTACATCAGCGGCTACGATCTCAGCCTCAGGTGTAGAATGGCTCACACACCCCTGGCGTTTGCTTCCGCCAGCTAAAGGAAACCGAGTACGCTTCCCCTGAATATGCATATGAGAACCTGATGTGGACCTCAAAGACTGTGCACATCCCGCGAAATCAGCATCGGCATAAAACGCAATGGATAGATCTTTCATATCATTGCCGACCCATCCAATCAGTCTCTTCCCTAAGGTAGAGTTGACATAGCACATCAGATGGTATAGTTTTGCATCATCTTGAATGGACCATTTTGTCACATTGCGTGCTAGTGTATTGATTGATCTCAACAAATCGAAACGGGCGATCCTTGCTGCATATAGAAGCTTCATCAAGATGCTAGCAGCATGAGGGGCAAGTGCACCTCGTTGGACTTCAACAGATTCCGGCCGAGAATCGGAGGCACCGGGCTGTAAGGCAACCGGCGATCCAGGATCAAATTTTGTAGAACACCAAGGGCATTGAACTGCATGCTTAGGGTCCCCAGGTGCTGGTGCTCGAGACTTATGCTGTTTGGTCTCTTCAGGGAGACTAGGTGTTGAGACCTGTTTTAATTTGGTATCCTTACCAACAAGTTCCAGATACCTTTCAACAGAGAGTTTCAACAAACCCTCCATATTGTAGGTCATAGTTGTGACCTCTGTGCCATCATGCAGGCGGTTGGTTCCTTTGCTTAGCAAACAACCAAGATAAAGACCCAGATCAGTTTCTGGTTCTATGCGCAGCTTAGACCTTAACATTTCCCAACCTTTGGTGAGGTTCTGCGCTGGTCCAGCTAACTTAAGATCATCCACATAGATGACTAATAAAAGTTTGAGTTCCTTATGGAAGTACATAGATGGCCATTCCTCCCCTACTGGCATGAAACCGACTTCACGGACATGTTTGTCACAATGTTGTTCCCACATTGTGCCCGCATCAGGGTGACCATAAAGTGCTTTGACAAGTCGCACTACCGGCCTTCTGAACTTCCGGATGTCAACGTCGTCCGGCCATGCATCTTCAGGGAGTTCGACCCAACAAGGAGGTCCCGTAAGCCTCGCTTGAATATAAGCTTGGATAGCATCTGCCAACTTCACATTGGCCGGGGATACAACCATAGAAGTCTGCCCATCGGGAGGCTTCAAATGTCGCTGGTGAATTGCCAAGGTCCTGGAAGAACGCGGCTTCCCAGTGTTGATTCTTGACTTGGTTGTCAAGAAGAACGCCTCTTCCTTTGAACTTACGCCCAGGGCTCCCCTTTGGTAGCTGGTAGTTCTTCTCGACACAAATGCCGTGAACTCGTGCCATATGGACTTCTTTACCTTCACGTTTTGCTTCTGCAACAACATCATCATATTCACGAATAACGGAGAAGTCATAGACTCCCTGCTTATGCTGACCCAACCACTCACTCCTCATAGAAGCCTTGGCGTCCGGGTCTTCCATCATCTCTTTACGACCAACAGGACGTGAGACCATCGCGTTGAACAACTTCCCAAACCTCACATCAGTTTGACCGAACTTCTCACGATGTTCAAGGTCTTGATGAACACAAGGCATACAAGGAATCGAACTCACGAAGTGGTTGACCTTGGACTTGCCGTCGGAGTCTTTTGAGGTAGGAGTCGATGGTGCAGCATTAGCAGGTGCTGTGACTTTCCCGGTATTGAAGTCATAGTGAACATCTTCCCAGTGAGCTTTTGGTCCTCTTCCAACTTCATGTTCAGACCATTCGTCCCATTCATTCAGAAACTCTTGGCCATCATCATCACTTGGGACGTTTGTGCTCGTTTCACTGGGTGTCGAAGGAGAGTTGATGTTGGCCCTTTTGATGTCAACGAGATCACTGGCTCCATGGGGCATCGACGAACGTTCACATGGGTTGCGACCTCGATTGTGGTTCAGTCTCGTCATCGGATCATGGGGCGTAGATATACGTTCCCACTCTCCTCTGAGCATTCCCACACCGACAGCAGCGTCTTTGCTACCATCTTTGCCTGAGCTCTCCTTTGACTTCTTATTATCCTTTTTCTTTTTCTTCTTTCGACTTTCATCTTTGGCTGGATCTTTGAGTGAACCTGAATCATGCTTCTTCTTCTTCTCGGAGATCTCGGCCTTGGCCTTCTTCTCTCTCTCCTTCTTCAACTTGATCTCCTTGAGCTTCTCAGCTTCTTCTTCAAGTTTTCCACGACGAATGATGACATCTCTCTCTTTGGCAGATAGTGCTCTCCATTCTTCAGGGCTGTAGCTGCTCTTTGGCCTTGGTGACCCTCGTACTTCTTTGCGACCATCAGGACCAACACGATAAGGCCGTCCACGTTTGTCGAGCTTGACATGCTCGCCAATGTCGCTGAGGTAGATGATGCCGTCACCAGGTTTGCCCATAGAGTGATGTTCAGGTCCATCATAAGGAGGTTCACCATCAGGAGGAGGTAGAGGAGGACCATCGACAACTTCTGCTTCATCAGCTTTCTCCTTGTCGAGTTTGATGTCCATTTCCTCCATCATGCGATGGAACTCTTCTTCTTGATGTTCAACTCGGTTAGTGATCTTTCCCTTCTTGGGTTTATCGTCACCATCGCCATCATCATCGTCATCTCCATCATCATCATCATCATCGTCGTCTTGTTGATCTTCAAGGAAATCTGGCGATCCTTCAAGACGATCTTTCACCGCTAACCCTTCCAATGTGGTGTTCACCTTCTCATAGATATCTTTGCATGGAAACGTCAATGGCAAATGCACTTCAATCTTCTCAGTTAGATGTGGATGGCGCAACTTGTCAATGATTGTCTTAGCGTTGAACGAGTAGTTCTGCTTAGTCATATCAGACAATGCCCATGCCATGTACTGCCTCCGCCAATTAACGCCTGGGGCAATTTCATAGCCTGCAAAGACACCAGGGATACCCTTAGGATCGAACTTGTGAGCTTGTTCATTGGCCTGGCTCCACTTGGTTTGAAGTAAACTAATGCACCAAATGGGATCTTGTCGCCCTTGAACTCGGCGCCATGGAGCTTACACCATGCACTCACATCATCTTCACCAGGTTCCAAATTGAGTAGATGACATACACATCGTATGGCAAACTTCCAGAAACATGCTGGGAGTCCAGCCTCGAGTAAGCAAGTAGTAGTAGTTGCAATGACGAACTGGTTGTTGCGCTCGGCAAGAGAATTCGTCGAAGGTCTTCCCGGCAAAGCATGATCAAACGGGATCTTCAGAGCCTCCATGCCCTTGACAAACTGTCTGGCCTTATCGAAGTAGGCCTCTCTGATCGTTCGACTTCCCATGAAGTACTTCACCGCTCTCACAACATCCTCAGTGTTTTTGGTCGGAGAGGGATAACTTTGAATGATGCCGGTGTACCTGTCTCGAATGACCAGAATCTCTTTGACCGTGTCATAGCCCAACTTGGTCGTCTTGCGAGTGTCCATGAAGTCGAAGGTGATGAGGTCGCCGAACTTCGTAAGCTTACGGCGAAATGCACCTCTATAAGTCTTGTGATGCTTCATCTTTGCCCTCACACAAGAATCGCAATATGGGTTCTTGTATCGATGTGTCAGAAGATGTTCAAGAGTACGGGCTTCATGTTTCAACGTGCCTCTCTTCGATAAACGTACTCCTCCATCGGGATCATCAACATCGATATCATCCTCATCATCTTCTTCTTCAGGTGGTCCATGTTCAATACCAATTTCATCTTCATCGGATTGATCAACTTCTGGAGCATCGTCAGCTGCTGGTACTCGATCGTCATCATCTTCTTTATCTTCATCCGCTCCAGGGACTTCGTCAACATGAACTTCATCATCTTCTGGATCATCTTCGCGGATGGCGATCCATAGCAATGTCGATCCTTCTTTCCACCAGGAGTCTGCAATCTTCTCGGAGTAGCCGATCTACTATTCTTGCCTTTACCACCTTTGTCCTTCCTCTTGTCCCAATGGTATTGAGAATGACTGTATTGACATTTATCACCATGTTTACAGTTGCCCTTGTTGAAGTGGAAGTGACAAAAGGTCTTCGGTGGATCTCTGGTAGAAGGCGATCTTGATCTCTTGCCACCTTTGCCTTTCCCCTTGCCATGGCTCTTCGGGTTGCCGGATGGTAGTACCGGAGCTCCAGGCTTACCTTTAGGTGCTGGGGCACTAGGTTTTCCGGGCTTACCGTCTTTTGGTGTAGGTGTTGGAGCCGTTGGCTTCGGAGCTGGGGTAGAAGGCTTACCAAGATTGATATAATCCGTGGCAAATTTATCCCTGGCTGCAATGTTACGATCCTCACGTGCACGTGTGATGTGCCTCTTCATGATCTCCAAAAGTTCATTGTAGGACTTCTTCTTGTCATCGTTGTCTCTTCCCTTGAAGATCGTGAGGTCAACATGCAACGCTTGGGAACCATCAATCTTCCTCAGCAGATGATCGCGTAGTGTGTTGTCGGATGGTATGTCCTCAGCTTTCATGTTGGCGATGATCTCAATCCAAGCATGAAGGAACTTATCCATCTCTTTGTCACCACGATACTGCAACTTGTAGATGTGGCTGGCATTGAACAACACTTCATCTTTCGATGTTGTCCTGAAATGATCTAGCACCATTGCTAATATTTCTCTGCCCATTAAGAAGTTCCCTTCTTTTCCCAGAACCTGACTCCTCTGTCTAATCCGAACCTTGGCCTCTGATGCAGTCTCACCAGCAGAGTCCACCATGTTTTGCAATGCAATGGATAGCTTGGAGTCAATGGACTGGAAGCGGAATTCTCCTGAATCGGCGAGTCCGGCATAGTCGGGATCGGGCAATAGAGCAGGAGATAACCATCTTCTCCATGCAGCCGTGTCTGGATCACCTGAAGCAACGCATACAGCTTGTACGACGTTTGAGCGCCATACATCAAGATCTTGACATTTAGGCCATGGTTTGACAGTAACCTTCTCATGCTCTTTTCTGGATTAATATCCTAGTTACCCAGTCTTTACCATCTTGACCTGCATCACTGTTTGCAACGCTAGCATCTTTGCCATCTTTCCGTTCCCAAAGTCCAGGAGGATTATCAGGAACGGGGTCGTATTCAGGGGCCCTACTGTTCTTCAGAGATTCTTGCCCTTCTTCAGCTTGTTCTAACCAACTCTGGTACTCCTTCATCTCATCATAATTCTGCTGAGCTTGCTCTTCAGATCGACGAAGTTTCTCACGAAGGTCATCGATCTCATTGTTGGTCGGGTTGTTGATGGCATTACTCGTGCTAGGTGATGGTGGTGGTGGTAGAGCAGGACCATGATTCCTAGTAGTAGAGGATGCCTTAGGCGTACCCATAGGTGTCGAGATCGATACCGCAAATGATGGAGTCATGCCAGCAATTGCAGTCGCTCTCGAAGCTGGGTTTGTCATGGGCACTGAAGATGACGAAGCCGGTACTGCACCTCGGGCTACTGCTCTGCTCCATGACTCTGGTACTGAATTCATTGTCACCTTTGCATCATGGAGTGACAACTTCAG
Organism: Cladocopium goreaui; assembly: GCA_947184155.2. Lineage (NCBI taxonomy): Eukaryota > Dinophyceae > Suessiales > Symbiodiniaceae > Cladocopium > Cladocopium goreaui. The sequence goes on along the minus strand of CAMXCT020006752.1, from coordinate 91,182 downwards.
CGAATCGTTCTTTCTGATTACATGATCACGTTCAGAGCATGCCGTCTGGTATAGCTTCTTGTATCTATCTGCCTCCGCCTCTTCAGCGTCGATGAGTGCCTCGGTGAGTTTCGGGTTGCTTTCGACTGCTTCTTGAAGTCGATTGATCTTCATGTTGGCTTTGTGAAGCTCCTCACGTAGTTCCTCATTCACCTTGTCATTGGCTTCACTACTACCAGCATGAAATCGAGCACCAAGAAGATCAGCAACTCGTGTTCTCAACTGGTTGTTGGACTCGATCAAAGCCATGTTCTCATCCATGAGCTCGTCTTTGATACGCTCGATGGTGACTTCCCTGTCCTTGAACGCACTGAGCTCATCATGCTTGAACTGGCGAAACTCGTTCTTCTCATTGGTGAATCGATCTGTGTACCATTCTCTAGTAGCACGCTCGTTCTCGTTCATTCTCATAAGGCTTCTGATCTCTACCTCGAGCTCGTTGTGCTTTCGGTTGTACTCTTCCTCTCTCTCTTGCATCAAGTTCCTCATGTTGCGAACCTTCATCATGTGATCGCGATTCGCATCATCCCTGATAGAAATGAGGTTGTCCTTGTGCGATAAACTAGCAGTCAGTTCATCAACGGTCGATTGCATTTCCACCAGTTGTTCATCACGTAGTGCAACAGCTTGTTGGCCATGTTCCATGATCATCTCATTGCTGTCAACCATCATCCGTGAGTTTTCTGATAGTTTCAGTTTCAGTTGTTCCATTTCCATTTTACTCGCATTCTCCGTATCTTGAACAAATTGTGTGCATGCTTCACGCAGTTGTAGCCCATCTTGACGAAAATGAACTGCCATAGCTTCAGATGTATCATGTTGTTGGCGAATGAGTTGTGATGCGTTCTCGAGTTCACTGAGATATCTTCCTCTCATCTCCATACTTTCCCGAACAATGTGTGCCGCACCTGCTTCTGCCAATTGTCCACGCTTCTCCAGCTCGATGATTCTCATGGTTGAGCCTTCGTCCTGTAGGTGTGCCTCAGCAAGTGCGATTGTTTGTTCTTCAAGTACATGATGTGCATCGATGAGTGAGACTCTCATGAATTCCATCTCAGAATTGACATGTTCTTGATATTCTTCATGAAGTTGATGTGAATGGATCTCCATATTGTTTATCATCTGATCACGGTGCGCAAGAACATCTTGGTAAAGACTCAATCTGTTTTCCAATTCAGTCCTTGCCCGTTCACTCTTCTCCAGCTTTTCGTTGTTGTGCTGTAGTTGACGTCGAAGACGTGCCTCGCTCTCATTTCTCATAGCGCTGGTCGATGGCTTGCGTTTGGATGAGGTGGCAGACTTGCCCGCCTCATCCTCCCGCGTGGCCGTGCCCGACGGGCTCCGGCCACCGTTGCCGCCTTCCATGATGCGGGATCTTGTACCGCGAGGTGATCTTGCTGACGTAGATCTTCTGGCACTTCCTCCAGGAATTGCATCAGCTTGATTGACCACTGTGAAGCTGTTCGTAGATGCTACACTTCCAGCTGCACGATACGAGACCGTGCCACCGCCGCTCTCTTGGGATCCAGGCGTGTCATTGATCGCCTGGGCCGGAGCAGCATTCGCTCCGAAGGAAAAGCTTGTGTCGTTGCTGCTCGACTGGTTCTTCTGCGACATCCTCTTGTTGTCAGTCCACCTCCGTTTACTCCAACTCCAATGACTTGTAGTAGGGCAGGAAGACCGAGATGCCGAAGGGGATGAGGGTACTGTGGGACCACCGTACGCTCAGGGCCGAGCGTACGGCTGATAACCTGCGAATGGGTACAACCTCTTTGCGCTTGCGTGTAATCGTTATTCTGAAAGATCGTAATGCCTTCCAAGTTCCCCTTCCCAGCAGCGCGGCCCAGAGCTGTATTTTCCTGTGCTGGAGCGAGATGCGGTGCTTGAGCCGCTGAGTAGCGACTTGAGTCAGGCTTGGGCCAGGGGCGGCGGAGTGAGCTTGATATGAAGAACCTGTACAGTTTGGGTCTCACTTGCATGTCAATCACATAATATAATATAATATAATATAATACAATATAATATAATATAATATAATATATAACAAAATAATATAATATAATATAATAATTAAATGATAATCATGTATGTATGTATGTATGTATGTATGTATGTATGTATGTATGTATGTATGTATGTATGTATGTATGTATGTATGTATGTATGTATGTATGTATGTATGTATGTATGTATGGTATGTATGTATGTATGTATGTATGGTATGTATGGTATGTATGTATGTATGTATGTATGTATGTATGTATGTATGTATGTATGTATGTATGTATGTATGTATGTATGTATGTATGTATGTATGTATGTATGTATGTATGTATGGTATGTATGGTATGTATGGTATGTATGGTATGTATGGTATGTATGGTATGTATGGTATGTATGGTATGTATGGTATGTATGGTATGTATGGTATGTATGGTATGTATGTGTATGTATGTATGGTATGTATGTATGTATGGTATGTATGTATGTATGTATGTATGTATGGTATGTATGGTATGTATGGTATGTATGTATGTATGTATGTATGTATGTATGGTATGTATGTATGTATGTATGTATGTATGTATGTATGTATGTATGTATGTATGTATGTATGTATGTATGTATGTATGTATGTATGTATGTATGTATGTATGTATGTATGTATGTATGTATGTATGTATGTATGTATGGTAATGTAATGTAATGTAATGTAATGTAAATGTTATGTTATGTTATGTTCTGTTGTGTTGTGTTGTGTTGTGTTGTGTTGTGTTATGTTATGTTATGTATGTATGTATGTATGTAAGTTAGACTTGGGCTTGCTCATCTTGGCTATGCCCCGAACCCCACAACCCTTTCAACCATCTTTTACAAAAGCGCCCATAAAATTCTAGCAACATACCATTATAAATTTTTATAACAGTCTCAGCATATATTTTATACTAAATTTTATGATATAATATTATATCATAAAATTCAATCATAAACTTTTGGATAAAATATTATGGGCGAGGTTAGGTTCATTCAATATTTCATCCCCAAAAATTATGTTATAATTTCTGTGGTAGTTTTATGGGCAAGGTTAGACTGATTGAATTTTATGGGTGCGGTTGGGGTATGAAAAACAAAATTAGATGATGATGATGATGATGATGAGTGGCAAGGCGCAGTATCAATTTTATGTGGCAGGTATTGCACTAAAAATTTCATAAGATTATAGAATATAATGTTATGAAACTATTTTGGCAATAAATTTATTAGCCATTCACCTTTATCATCCTTAACAATATGATAGTATTCTAAAGTTTTTGCAACTGGGTTTTTAATCTTTCCAGCCTTTACCATTTCAAAATATTGTTTTTGCTTTTCCTCAAAGTTTCCACGGGGCTTACCCACACCCCTTTTTTCAAAGATTTCCTCCATCTTCTTTTTCTGCTCTTCTTTATCTTCAACCACCTTTTTTTCTTCTGTTAGTTCATTCAGACTTGACATTATTGAAGACAACATTTTACTGTTATCTTTTGTATTCTCATAGATTTGGCTTATCATATCGTAATCAACCTCACAAGGGCTCATAAAGGATATATCATAAATTAGAAATTTCTAAATATTTATTTAATTATTTAAAAATGTATTATTAAATAATTGTTATTCTAAATCATTCAGTGAGTTGTGTTTTCTTTTTGGTGGCATTGTCCTGATTATATATAATTAGAAAATATCATCAACATACATTCTAATTATACTATAAAGATAGGACTTGATTTATACCTATGATGGGTGAGGTAAAAAAAATGTCGGGGAGCAATCAAAAGAAAACAAGCAAAACGAATTCAACTTCTATTGCTTCGTTTGTCAGCGCATTCTCAAAACTAATTAACCTCTTCTGGGGATTGTATGCTTCTTCATCCTGTTCTTTAATGAAGTTCCATATCAATATTATTAAATATAAATATTTTTTCTATATATGAATAATGAGTAAATTAGAAGTTCCCAAGATTGAACCTATTGATGAGATTACCTACTTGTATGAAAAAAGCAAATATAAAGTAGCACCTAAAATTCCATTCCGTGCTTTGATTACCGGACCGTCTGGATGTGGTAAAAGTAATTTGTTGATAAATATGATTTTAGACATCTACAAAAATGCCTTCTCCCGTATATACATCTGGTCGCCTTCAATAAATGGTGATACTATTTGGTTGCCAGTAAAGAAATATATAAAAACTCAAATGAAAATTGATACTGATAAAGAACCTTGCTTCTTTCAAGAGTTTAACGCCGAAGATATGGAAAAGATAATAGACACTCAGCATAAAGTCATAGAGTATCAAAAGAAACATAAGATGAAAAAATTTTTTGGTATATTATGTATTTTGGATGATATAAGCGATGACCCTAGAGTATCAAGGCATAACAAACTGTTAAATTCACTTTATGTAAGAGGGAGACATAACAATATTAGCGTAATAACAAGCGTTCAAAAGGTTTCAACTGTCCCACCTTTGATTAGAGTTAATGCTACACACTTATTCTTTTTCAAAGTAAGAAACTTCAAAGAGATAGAAATACTGCAAGATGAATTATCAGCAGTTGTTAGGAGAAACAACTTACACGAAAGCAAGAAGTTGATTTATCAGTTGTATGAAATTGCTACACAAGAATGTTATAACTTTCTTTATATTAACCTTCTTGAAAAAGACCCTCAAAAGATGTTTATGATTAATTTTAACAAATATCTACAAATATCAGATTAATAATATCATTATTAAATAATATTATTAATTAAAACAAACTCATATTACACAAATCAACCTTAGGCATAGCATATAGCATTTTTGTTTGCTTTTCCTTTTCTAGTTTTAATATACGCTCTCTCATTTCTTTTATTGCTTTAATCTGTAGCCGGTCTATATTACTGATATCTAAATCATTTTCATTTATATTATTTAATTCTTCTATGCAATTATTTCTAACAGAAACTTGTTTATTACCCATATTAATATATTCTAGATTTTTATTTTTCTGCTTTTGGTTTAGCTTTGGCTTTGGGCTTTTTCTTTCCTTTCAGTTCTTTTATTTCTTCAATCAGTTCATAAACTGAACTCTCCAACCACTCTAGTTTTTGTTGTTGCTCTCTACATACTCCCCATAATATGCCTGACAATTTGATATAACTTAACTTCTTAATACCTTCATTATCAATCATAACAATATTCTCCCATTCGGGCGGTATTGCTTCCATAATCTCATCGGCAATAAATCCAAGATGGTTTTTAGTTATTCCAATTTCTTTCTCATCTTTTATTTTGAAAGTTTTAGGTTCAATTTGTTTAACTATGTCAGTAAAATTATGCTCAATACTTTTAATGTCATATTTTTTTGTAAAATCGGATGTGTCCAAGAGGTCTCCTTCTAATGTATAAGGGGCTGGAACAGAAACTTTTGATGGTGTGACGAAAAGTTTTATACTGTTATTAGCATAAAATCTTATGTCCCCGTCAGGGTCTTCATTGATAAACTTGAAATGATTAACACCTGCTGTATTTTCATTGAATATATATAACTATCCTTACCAGTTTCTTTATGAAAATATGCCTTTTTGTCTTGATTGACATATATATCTTTTGAAAAATTAACATCTTCATCTGCTTTTCTGTACCTCATATATTCTACTGAACCGTCATCTGTTGTATTACTACCTTGAAAAACTATATCAGCACCTGCATTTCTATGGATAAAAAAGTCTCCATAAATATATTGAGACGACAACGCCCTACCTGTTGATACATCAATAATATTCTTAGTGCCGTCTAATGTAAAGAAATTAACACCGCCCCTTTTAAATACTACATCAGTAGGAGTTGCGCTATCAATTACATCAAACTTACCACTTTCAGCAACTAATGATACACCTGTATTTACTTCTACATTGCCATTTCTGAGATACATAAAATCTATCGTGTTCCTCCTAAAGCTGACATCAGCATTACCGATACTATCATATGTGTTTGATTTAGCACCTTTTGTTAGTTCCACTGCTTGTAGCGTTCCTTCAAACTTCATATATTCAACATCACCCCTTTTAAAGACCAAATCAACATCAGTAGCATTTTTTGTATTGATGACATCTGTTTGTAATTCGGTATGACATACAACATCAACATTAAAATATGCCTGTGTGTTTGATAATTGATACTTTAAGTGTTGAGGAAACGGACTACCACCAATATAAAACCGATGTAATCCAGCAGAACCAAAAATACAATAATCATACCCAGCGTTGCCACTTCCTATATTGCTAGAACGAATATAGCCTTTACCAGTTCCTAAATTAACCGCTCCTCCTAATGGAAATTCTATGGCCGCGTTAAAATAAGAAATACCATTAACCGTTAAGTCATAAGTAGAAAATTGAGTACCACCACCTATAACTACATCACCTTCTATTGTCTGTAATGTTTCACCAGTATATTTGACGCAGTTTGATGTATCGCCACCTGTTGCTAAATTAGTAGGTTGATTAAATTGAATTTGTCCATCAGTCAGAGTTATATAATCAACACCTGCTCTTTGGATTACAAAATTAGTTGCTGTTTTTGATGATATTACATTTACAGTCGCTCCATCTGCTGATAATGAAATACCAGTGTTTAAATCTAATGTGTTGTTTCTTAAATAAAAGAAATCAATAGCGTTTCTTCTAAAATTAACATCGGCATTACCTATACTATCATAAGTGTTAGATTTAGCGCCTTTTGTTAGTTCTACTGCTTGTAGTGTCCCTTCTAATTTCATATATTCAACTCCGTTTCTTTGTAAAACTATATCACTGTTGCCATTGCTGTTTAGTGTATTTGCGTTAAGAGCGCTACCTACAACAACATCACCTGCTATTGTTTGGGATGCTTCTCCAGTCAGTTTTACGCAGTTGGACAGGTCAGGAGTTATTGCTAAATTTGTAGGCTGACTGAATTGTATTACACCATCTGCTAATGTTATGTAATCAACTCCATTTCTTTTAATCACTAAATCTAGCGGTGCTATTGTGTCTATTTCTTGGGTTGTTAAATTGCCTCCACACTGTATTAACTTACTTGCTACTAATTTAGTTGCTGAAACATCATATTGTAAGTAAGTATCGTTGTTGCTTTGAAAAAGTATATCATTTAAATTTAGGGCATTGAATGTATTTGACTGAATATTTGAACCTTTGATATAACCACTACTGTCTAATGAAGCGACTAAATGATTACCTCCCACCTGCGCATCGCCATTTACATAGAAGTCTTTATCACTGCTGACTGCGTTTAATACTATTTTAGAAGTGCCTAATACATGACCTATACGAAGTGTCCCTGCCATATCCTGTGGATTGTTAATATTAAGTTTGGCATCTAACAATGTATCAGTCTCAGTTTTATTATACTTATTATTTAATAATGTATCTGTCTCAGTTTTATTATACTTATTATTCAGTAATGCATCTGTCTCAGTTTTATTATAATAATTGGTTAAGTCAGTCGTGCCTGTGCCACCACCAACTCCACCCTTAGCAACTGCTGTATTGACATAACTTTCTGTTGCTAAATTTGATGAACCTGTTGCTAAAAGTTTGATAAATTCCGTTCCTATTATGGTATTGCCTCCATCTAATTGTAATGAACTCATTAACATAGATATTATAGATTTTTAATTTATACTGCTTTAAATCATAGATTTAAAAACGGGATTGTGAAACAATCCCTATCTTCTTTTTATTCTTGGAGCAAATAACCCCTGACAAATTTTATTGTATTTTTCTTGTCTTTGTTGAATTAGTTGCTGTTGCAGTAAGTGGTAGTGGTCGGCAAGGGCATTTATGGGATTAATATTTTGTTGAGGAACTCGCTGATTGCTCATTACTTCGTGTTGCTTTTGCTTCTTCTTTATTACTGGTTGCCGTTCATCATCATCTTCACTACTATAACTATAATAAACTTCTGGAGGCGGTTTTGGGGTTGGTTTTGGTTTTGTTTTTGGTCGTGGGTTGGTATGAGGCTTTACTGGTTTTTCTGATAATTGACCTTGACAGATTTTTTCGTGAGAATATCTGTATGTCTTCAATGAGACTTCTTTAAGACATTTAGGGCATTGTATTCTGTCCTTTTGTGTTTGCCGTTTTGGTTTCTCTTCTTTTACTTCTTCTTTTACTTCTTCTTTTGGTTCTTCTGTTTCAACAACTTCATTCAATACTTCTGGTTCTTCTTCCTTAGTGGCTTCTTCAATTGGTTCAGGTTTTGGTGCTTCTTCCTTGACTGTTTCAGTATTTAAATCTACAACTTTCACACTCATTATAATATGTTCTATAAAAGTTCTGGTAATATTCTATATAATAATTTGAATGAAAATATATAGAATATCATTTACTCTTGAGGGTTATTTTGGTTTTGTAGGTATTGTTGGTGCTTATTTGTTTTTAGATGTCTTGATTTATGACAATATGTAAATGTTGCTCCACATACACACTTATGTTTTTCAAGTAATTTATCCTTGTTTTGTTTAAAATACCGAATGCCCTTTTCTTTTATTTTGACAGGATTTTCTTCTGCATACCTTTTTTGTTTTTGCTTAAGTTCTTCACATTTATCTCTGTAATACTCTTGACTGTTTCTTCCAGCAATGTTCTTATTTACACATTCCGTTTCTCTTTGAATTGTTCCCTCTCTTGCTTCCAGTTCTTTCTTACTATTACAAGGATAGTTTTCAACCCATTCTATCTTACAGTTATCTACTCCAAATTCATCAAAAAGTAAAAACGAATATATAAAGGGACAATTTCCTGATAAATATGCTTCGTATTTAACTTTATGTCTTCCAAATCTTTTACTCAATTCTTCAACAGTGCTTCCTATATAACATTTTGTATAACTAACATCCCAAATTTTGTAAATTTGTCCGTTTTGGTAATTCACCATACTAATATCTATACTTAATATTCCTTTATATGCCTTTCACCTTAATAACTTGAATGTCCAAGCACAAGGGCGAACTGCACGGGTATTCCATAAAGGTTCATTGTTGTCCCCGTCTCATCTGTTATTCTAAAATCAAGCTTCCTCAAATTCTTATTACCAATATCAATATAGTCCTCACTCAATGGTGCTCCCTTATCTGTTATTATCCCTCCTAACTGACTATCAACTAGCACCTTCCTTATTATGGATGATGAATATGAATTAGGGGCTGAATAATGATAATCTCTTAAACTTGAAGAAGCAATGTATATAGCACGAAATGGAACAAGGTTTAAATATGAAGAAGTCCAAGTAGATATGGGGTTTGTAGGCACAAAATTACTTAAAAGGTAGTTTATTGATACAATGTTTCTATTATCATAGTTTGCTGTTCCTGTATCCCAAATGCCATTCACATAGTTTTGTAATTCAGCGTCTGTAGGTATTTTTATTGAATAACTTAAGCCGTCCTTAACCTTTATCTCTACTGTTCTTGTTGCCGATGAATATGAATAAACAAAAATACCACCTGCCAATAAATCTGTAGTGTTGTTATTCATCCCTTCTACAATATCAAAACACAACTGCTCTGCAAAATATATTTTGTTTCCTAGGTAATGCCTAAAGTTTTTAACCAATGTATCTCCATCAAACACCATAACATATAAGTATTCATAGAAGCCCACCTCTGTCGTTTTCCAAACCGCTGGGATTGAAATATCAGTAATCCAACATTTTGTCCCCTCTGGGGTTTCAATGTTTTCATTTAACTCTATTGAAAAGTCTGCTGATGACTTTGATTGAGAATTTCTGTAATTACTATCTACAAATATTTTTTTATACACTAACTTATTACTCATTATATTACAACTGATAATATTTTTATTTTATAATAAAATTAAAAAATATGTTATTATATAAATGATTGGAGCATTAGGCAATATTGGCAGGATAGTAGGAAGAGAGACAATGGAAGAAATAATAGGTAGAATAATGGCAGGTAGAAGCGTTGAAGATTTATTAACTAGAGAAGAAATAGCAAGACGGGTAGGTCAGAAACGTTTTGATTTGTTAGTTGATAAAATTAAAAAAGAAATGAAAAGAAGGGAAGATGAGAGAATTGAAGAAGACGACAGAAACAAAGAAATAGACTGGAATGCTAGAATGAACGATTTTGCTAGAAACCTTAATAACAAGTTCAGACAAAACACAACACTTTACAAAGAAGAAAGAGAGATAGGCAATAAGGAAAAGATTGAAGACAGGTTCGGGTTAAGCAATGCATATGCTTCTAAAAGTGGTTTATATTCTACTGGTAAGACACTTTATATCTCGGGCACTACTGGGAAGGATGGAAGTATCACAAGAGACATTATAGATGATTTAATACACTTACCAACTAGAAACGCGGAACAAACCGAAAAATATAAAGATGTTATGAACTACTTAAAAGACAAACCGCATATAACTAGGCTAGTAAGCCATAGCCTGGGTAGTGCTGTTGTTAATACAATAAATGAAAACTTTCCAAATAAATATCAATCAACAACTTATGCAACTCCGGCAGTAAAACCAAAAAGAAAAGGAAAACAAAATCCAAAAAGAAAAGACTACCGTAATCCTAACGATGTTGTTAGTATGCTGGATGGCTACGCTATTACAAGTAATTACAATGAACCAAATATTATCACCTCGCACGGTTTTAAAAACTTTGCTGGAAATGGCATGTATCATATACGCCCTACAACAAAAATAAGCAATGGCATCCATCCTAACTCCCCAGTTATTCAATAAATAATTAATTTAATATTTAATAATATCTAATTAATTATATCATATTATGTTTATGTGGTTGTATGGCATTTGGGAAGCAAGACAACATAAAATATCACCAATAAGACAACTAGAGTTAGAAATTAACATCTTAAAGAAAACTATAGATGAAAAGAATAAGCAAATTAATAACATTTATGAAATATTAGAAACCTTAACTAATGAAAGTAAAAATAAGTTTAATAATCTAGATGAAAGTAATAGTAATAATGTTCAAGAAGTCAGTATATAGAAACTATCAACAGCAACCAATATTATTAAATAAAAATCAGTCTAGTTATAGACAAGTAGAAAGAGCAATGAAAGAAGGTGTAAAAGAATATGAACAAATAAAAAAGTTAGTGGATGCTCAGCAGAGCCTCGCGAGCATTCGCGACAATACAGATGAAAATATTATAAAAAATAATGCTATAAAATTAACTCCACATCAAACTAAAAAAAAAATTAATATAAAATCTAAAAAATAAAATTTCTATTATAAAATATATAAGTTATGGATAATCTAATAGCGGAAAGTCAAGATGTAGAAATTCCAGAGTTAAACTTTGGATTACCACAGACAGCGCAATTCATAGTAGATAGAAGGCAGGTGAATTACTTTAGTAGTGGCTCTTCTAATTATTCACCACGAGACAACAAGAACATTAGATTTTACATTAGCGGTGATGCCAACCAGTATTTAGATTTAAGTAGTCTTCGTTTGTTTGCTACACTTCAAAACAGAAATGGAGACCGTGCTAAATTCTTAAGACCTTTAGGAGGCTTACATGCCTTTTTCAGCCGATATAGGGCAACAGTAGCAGGTCAGATAGTTCAAGATATTGTAGAATACAACAGACACTGTGAGTTGTTTAAAAGTTTAAAATCAAAAGATGTTAATGAAATGGATGACATTGAAAGTTCAGCTAATCCTAGTTGGGATGATGATTACCATATGTATGCTAATGGACTTAACAATATGATTGATTATACAACATCAGGAGCAACTAATGCAGGCGGTGTAGCAACAGTAAATACTGAAGGAGACCACAATGAATTTGGAAGAATTGATATGAGACCTACCCGACACTCTTTGACAGGAATACCTGGTGCTAATGGAAAAGTCAAATTGGCTCACGCCCCGATGTGCGGACTTACATCATTAGCACAGAACAATTATTATCTACCTTTAAGAGTAGCACCATTAGAATTAGAATTTACAGTAGTCAGTGATGGCAAAGAGCCTATCATTGTTCCTCAAGGGGACGGACAAACAAATCCAGAAACAGAGACTGATAAACAGGGTTATTACTTTCAAAAAGGAAATACTGCAACAGGTGATGACTGGCTTATAACTGGAGCTTATATAAGAGCGGATTGTGTAAGCCTTGACAATTCTGTAGATAATTCTATCACATCGGCACTCTTATCTGGAACTAGCCTAAAAATGGTTATACCTCAATATCACACAATTACACAAACTTTCAACACAGGAGGAGGTGAAATAAATATGAATATAGTAAAATCAGCATCTAAACTATCCCATGCTTTCATTACTTTATACCGGAAACCAAGAGAAGGAAGCAGATATGGCTACTATATGCCTGACAACTATTTACATAAGCGATGGAATTATTTTTATAACACAATGATTAATGGTGAGATTAATGACGGTCCGTTGGCTGATACTGTTCCACTTCAAGAAGGTAAAGGTTTTGCTGATAGTACCCGTGCATTAAGTTGGCAAATTCAAATTGCTAATAAGAAATACCCAGAGTTTGAATGTCAGAGTTTGAGTGAGGCTTTCTACTTTTTACGCCGAACAATTAACCTGATGAACCCAGAACAAAACAGTTTAAATATCAGTTATAAACAATATCGGGAAAACAAATTTGTAATTGGAGTATCATTCGAGAAAATGCCTTCGGTTAATTTCACATCAGTCAATACAAAAATGGGAAGTTTAATTACTTTTAAATTGAAAGGAACTGAAGGAACAATAGCGGAAACTGAACAAATCCAAGAAGTGTTTTGCCATTTAGTTAGCGAGAGCATTTTAGAATTACGAAGTGATGGTGCATTAGTCTATGATTAATTCATTTTCTTAAAATAAAAATATAAATGTTTATGATATATTTTTTCTAAGTTAAAATATATCATAATGTATAACAAGAAGAAGATGAAAACACAAATGAATAAAAAACTAATGGCTCAATTTGGAATTACTAATCAAACATTCAACTACAAACAGGATATGAATAAGAGCAACAAAAAGGGAGATATACACGGTATATTCAAACATAAAGAAACACCTTATTTAAAATGGTTAAAGGAACAACTGGATAGAAATGAAACAAGAGATAAGTTAATATATTATCAAAATGATTTGAAATTAGCAAATGAAAGAGTTAATTACAGAAATCAGGCTGACAGAATGAGTAATGAAACTCAACGAGACAACTTAAACCACAATACACTAGAACACTTACAAAAACAAATAAATCAATTTAAAAGTTTATATCCACATAGTTAATATATTTTCTAAAATAAAATATATTAACTTATGGCAACAGCAAAATTAGAAAATATAAACAAATTTAGTAAGTATGGATTACGAAGAAGACCCACATATCAAGAGATTTTAGGGTTGATTGATGAAAATAAGACACTAGGATCTCCATTACCAAACAGAGACGCTACCTTTTTCAGAAATTCAAATGAAGGCTCGTTTTTTGACGGTGCTAATTATCTAGAAGAACTCAAGGACGAACAGGAAAGATTGTTATTAAGACAGATGGGTGAGATGTTGTTAAGAAAGAATGCAAGAACAGCAGGTAAGACATTCCATACTGAAAAAGCAAGAACACTACCTTTAACATCGCCTTCTATAATACCTAGTCCAATGGATGTCAATGCCGAAGGGATGCCTCAACCGGTGCAACAACCTACCCAAGCCCCTCCATCAACAAGGCTTCAACAAGCCTCACAAATGAATGCAGAACTAGAACAGAGAAGAAACACAGCAATGAAAAGAAAGGAAGAAACAGCAATGAACCACAGGGGAGAAGTATTTAAACAGGCTAAACCTACTTTAGCAGAACAGCTATTAAATATTCAACCCCCAAGAGTAGCACCGCAGTTTTTTCCAATAGCCACTGATACTGATGATGAAGAAACAAAAGTGAAAAAAGTCGCTTCTTTATTCAATAGTTCAATACCAGCATCTAGCAATCAAGCACCTATGCCTGTCAATATGGATACATCCAGCAAACCTAAAAGAGCAACGCCCACAACAGGATTAACAGAAACAATAGATAAGGCAGGACGACGCAGAGTTAAATATGTTGATTTAAGACTAGATGCTGAAAAGAGAGAAGGTGATGAAATACCAGAAGAAACCAATAGAAAGAAGAGCAAAAGAACAAACAAGAATAAAGAAAAGATACAACGAAGACTAGAGGCAAAAATGGCAAAAGAAACAGTGAATGTAGAAGCAGATGATGCAGATGATAAAGATACAAGAAAGGGAAGCAGAGTTAGAAAAACCATTGAAAAAACCAAAATCACCAAGTCAAGCAAACATACAAACAATATATGAAGAATTAACTAATGCAAAGAACAAAAACACTATTACAGCAGAAGAATACAAAGAATTTAATGATGTCTTCCAAGCATTTAGGAATGCAAAGGGGAAAGCAAAACCTCCACAAACAGCAAAAGCAAAAGAGATATACAAAAAGTTATATCCAAAGTTGAAGAAGAAATATGATGAAATGAAATAGTGAATTTTATTTTTTTCACAATTTATATTTTAAAAAATATCTAGAAATATTTTTTGTAAAAATGTTATTTAAAGAAATATTGTGTAATATAAATATATAGTAATATGACTACACTATCACCTGAGGATATGAGTTTAGAAGAAATTAAAGAACAACTGGCATTATATAACAGATTGTATTATCAAAAAAGGAGACTTGGTAAAGACTTTATGGAAACCAAAAGAGCCAGTGCGATAAGATATAACAGAAGAAAAAAGTTAGATAAAATGGCAGAAAATGGAGAAATAGATTTAAAAGATATAGATTATGAAGCAAAAGACCCTACAAAAATGCAAGATACAAAACCGACAAAATACAAAAATATTAAATTTAAACTTTTAGAGACTGAATAATTTGATAAGAATATTTATTAGAAATAATGATATGTTTAATGAATATTTTTGTGGTTTTTGTCATTTTTGGGATGTGCCCCACACTTTAGGGGGGAGGTGCCCCACACATTAGGGGGCGCTACTAAAAATGCTTAAAATAGGTGGTGCCCCAAACATTAGGGGGCAGGTACCCCACACTTTAGGGGGCAGGCGCCCTGTTGATTTCAGGGCAGGTGCCCTGTTGGTTGCAGGGCAGGTGCCCTGTTGATTTTGGGGCAATACTAAAAATGATTAAAATAGGTGGCGCCCTGTGGATTTCAGGGCAGGCGCCCTGCTGGTTTCAGGGCAGGTGCCCTGTTGGTTTCAGGGCAAGTAATTTTGACACCAGAATTTCAGGAAAAAATATATAGAAATTTTACTATAAAAATATTTCTTGTAAAAAGTATTTAAAGAAATATTTTATAATACTATTATATGGTGAATATGTGCTGTGAAGACTGTAGGACTGAAAAGCTGAAAACAAATGTATTCAACAAAATATTATTAAATGAACATTGTAAATATATTAGTGAGTGTTTAAGCTGTGATGATTGTATTAAAATGAATGCTATATTAAATGACCCTATATATAAAACACTTGACACTGAACAACAACAAATATTTATGTATATTAAACTATGTCCTTTTCCTGAATGGGTAAAAGAAGTACATAAACATAGTGAATATGTAAAAAAGAAGGAAGAAGCATATAATAATATGTATGTTAAAGATTTCTTCACAAAGAACTTTAAAAATTTTAATGATGAATTCTTCCCCTGTGAATACATTGACTTGTTTGATGCTATATTTGCTATGTGTGATGCTGAATGGGTGAATGGTAGGTTTAAGATTGAGTTTGACAGAGAATTGAGAAGAAAAATATTAAATATAACCGGTGCATGGAATTACTATTAAATTCAAAATCATTAAATATCACCTTTATTAATATGACAAATGTTAATAAAGATGATGTACTAAAAAATATATATTTTGATAGGTCAGGCTTTGGTTCAGTAGCCACTACTTTTAAGGATGCTAAAACAAAAGAACCTAGCATAACTTTAAATGATGTTAAAGAGTTTTTTAAAAAGAATGTAGAAGTAAAAAAGAAACAAAGAGGTATTAATTCATTTGTTGCCCCTTATAATAATCATACTTATCAAGTAGATATATTTTTTATGGGTAAAACGGATTTTGAAAACACACAAAAATTTAGAGCTGGTTTAGTGTTGATAGATGTTTTAAGTAAATATGCGGTAGTAGTCCCAATTAAAAGTAAAGATACATATGATGTAATTGAAGGAACTAAAGAGGCGCTTTAAAAAATAGGAGAGAAACCACAACTGATTTATACTGATGATGAAAGAGCCATAGCAGGAGATGAGTTTAAACAATATATTGAAGGTGAAGGCATTGAACTTTACAGAACAAGAAATCACCCAGCCTTCGCTGAAAGATTTATCAGAACATTTAAGGATAAGCTTTTTAAGAGAGTAGAAGCAGATGAAAAGAAAGGCAAAGAAAACATACAATGGATAGACTATATTTTTGAAATAATGATTACCTACAATAATAAAGATATACATAGTGCTACAGGAATGACACCAAACACGGCAAGAAATAAAGACAATGAATTTAGGGCAAGATTAAATATATTGATGAAAGCAAGGAAGGAAAAATTATACCCTGAAATAAATGTAGGTGATAAAGTAAAAATCATCAGAAAGAAAGCAATAACAGAGAAGGAGAGGACAAGCAATTTTTTACAGGGTGAATATACTGTAGAAGAGATTACACAATCTTTAGGGCAGACATATTTTAAAATGGCTGACTATCCTAGAAAATTGATGCGTCATGAGATGTTAAAAGTATAATTTAGAAAAATATATATAGAAATTTTACTATAAAAAATATCTAGAAATTTTACTATAAAAATATTTCTTGTAAAAATGTTATTTAAAGAAATATTTTATAATATAATATATACAGAATGTTCAGTGAAATTGAGCAGGAAGAAATCATTAATGAATTTTTAAACACTATTGAAATCAATGATATTATAAGGTCAATACATTCAAACATTCAAAAATGTAAAAAGTGTAAATTTAACAATGTAAATATCCAACTGTATAAAACACATTTACCGCAAAATATTGTCAAAAACATTTGTAAATATAATTATGTTGAATGTCAGAAATGCAAAATGTTAAAGAACCTAAAGGAGTATGTAAATGAAAATACCGTTAAATCATCAAAGGGTTTTCAAACAATTATTACTAACATTGAAAAGGATGAAGAACCACCACAAGCATATTATAAGCAACAAAATATTGAAGAATATTTTTTTGTTAAGAAAAGAAGGTTTCCAACATATAAACATATACAAAATAAATTATTGTATAATGATACAGACAAAGAATTTTATACAAAAGAAATACATAATAGGATTAAGAAGAGTTATGATGAATATTATAATGGACATCTTAAAAGTATATGCTGTGGTGTTGATGATGGAGATTGTTTAATATATGAAAATGTTGAAGTTAAAGATATTCAAATTTATAAAGAAATTATGTTAGAAGAATTTGTTATGGAATATGACAAGAACACATTAGGGAAGGACAAAAACAGAAGAGATTGTTTTAAATATTTTCGTGGTAAAATGGATACATTAATGAACATAATAAAACTGATAATGAATTACATAAACTGGGACTTCAATTATTTAAAAAATCCATCAAGCAAACTTTTAACAGAGGCTGGACATAGAATAAGTAAAAAGTTTGAACAAGGAGTAGAGATACCTGAGACATTACAAAACAAAGTATTTAATGCTTACCCAAGCATTAAAGATATTAAAAAGGATGATAAACAATTAACAGAACAAAAAGCAAAAAAACAAGAAGAACTGAAACAGTTTTTGAACAGCACTTCCGATTTTGAATAAGCAATGGATTTTATAATACAAACTTATAAAATTCATTTTCAAGTTTTTTAAAAACATATCTAGAAATTTTACTATGAAAATATTTCTTGTAAAAATGTTATTTAAAGAAATATTTTATAATATAAATATATAGGTTGTATTATGAACAAGTTTTTAGTAAGGAATATTTCAGAACTAAAAAAGTTGAAAGGCAAGAGGATTAATGACAAAACCACAAAAGCAACAAAGAAAAGAATTGATGAAATCATAGAACTATACACTGAAAGAAAAATAGCAAATGTAGCAACCGCAGAAAATTATATTAAAGGCTTAACTTCTGATAATAAAAGGATTTATGATAAAACTGTTGAAAAATATAAAAGCACCATACAGAAGTTTAAGGAACAAAAACCATTGAATAAAAGAATGGAAGAAGCAAAGAAGAAAAACCAAAAGAACACATACTTTATCAATTTTGAAGTCTTCACTACCAGAAAGCCAGTAAATGAAAAAATAAAGCCATCTTTTAAATACCTTAACCAGCCTTATTACATTGACAGTTTTGATATTAGAAATGCTACAATCACTGTCTCTAACTTTCCAAAGGACATTATAGGACAAAGAATTTTCAGGTTTGAAACTTTAGACGACCAATATGAAGGAAAGATAAATCCAAGATTTACTGAAGTAATGGTTCTTTTAAAGAATGATGCAGAATTTGATGAATTAATCAATACCTTACAAATGTATTACCAAGATAATATTTTTCATTGTATTAAGATTACATCAGTAGAATTAGTAAATAAGAAGGGTGAAAAATTCAATATACTTAATGAAAACTTAACTGATGCTGTTAATGTATCAATATACCATAATTATATCCATACACCTTTAAAAATGGAAGCATCAACCATTAAGAAAGCAATTGAGAAAGGGCATTATGTAGATAATATGTGTTGGATTAATGCCCTTACTGACTTTTACAAAGATACAATTATGAATGAAAAAACCAGAAAGAGATTGACAGTTGAAAGGATTGTAGAAATTTTAGGTAGAAATGACTTTTATGAAAAAGGAGCATCAATTCAGGAAATGGAAAAAGTATTTGTAGAATTCAGCATCCAAGTTAGAATATACAATTATTTAAATGCTTTAGTGTATAAGTATGACCCACCCAAAAGAAATCACCATATCAAGACCTTTTACGCTTTAGTCAAAAACAACCATATCTATGTTTTAAATCACGACCTCAAGAGCATTCAACAGAAACAAGAAAGTAATATACCTACAGTAAAAGCATCCACTGACTACTATATAAGTGATAAAGAAGAACCACCAAAATTTAAGATGATAAATAACATAGATGATATACTAAAAATTGAAATCGTAGAAGATACAAAGCAAATAAATTTAATTGCTGAAAATAATAGTTTAACTGAATTATTTTTTCAACTGCTTAATGCTGGGTATGAACCAAAAATAAGATTTCAGGCAGGCATTATAACAGAAATCATAATGAAATTTAACAAAATTGAATTCATCATCAAAACGCAAAATCTAGTTAAAACTTCTGCTGATGGATGTATAGCAGTCAGTAATGAAAATACATATAACAATATGAATTTAGCATTTTTTAACTTTCATAAATCTATGTTTAATGTAGCCCATAAATCCTTTTATAATGATATTGATATTAAAATATTAGATGAAACTAGAACAGTGGTGCCAGTAGGATTATTTAATCCAGATTGTAAAACCGGTAAAGGGAAAACTGAAATAGATTTATCTAAAGCCTTTGCTTACCAACTTATTAATATTGTTTCTGCTATGGTATTTAACCAATTTGACATTTGGAAAGTTTATAATGAGAGTATTAATATTAATGAACTATCAGATTATACTTTATATTATGTTGAAGTTGCTGAAGGAAACCCATTATTATCAACTAAGTTTAGAAGTAGAATGTTGTTTTTCAACAAGAAGTATAATTTAATCTATGGAAAGTTATTGAAACAGATTACTGATACAAGAATTATAAAGAATATAAAAGTGTTATATTACAAAACCCCTTCACAAGTCCATGATGTAGATTATGAAGAACTATTCAATGAACTGAAGGGAATGACAATAAGTGATAAAGAAGAAGAAGACAAATATTTAAAGAAACTTATTGTTAATGCATTGATAGGGTTATTGGAAAAAGGAGGGGCTACAGACCAGAAAAGTTTAGTATTCAGAAATTTAGCAGAGGCAATAAATTACCAGAGTGAATACGGGGGCAAATTACACAAACTAATAGACGTAGAACAAAATGAAGAAGGATATGAAAGGGTAAAACAAAAGTCTTATATCTTAAATTTAAGTGATAAAGCAAAATTGAAAAATGGATTTAGGTATATTAAAGAACTACTTTTACAACAACATAATATGACAATGAATGAAGCATATTATAAGTTAAGAGATAATGGAATATATATTCATAGTGTTAAAACTGATGCTTTTGTAATTGATACTTCTGATGTTGGTAAGGCTAAAGAATTATTGAACTTTCATAATGATATAGGAGGATGGAGAGTTAGTAAATCTGATGATGACATCATACTACCGACTACCATATATGACAGTGCAGAATGAAAAAGTAGAAATACCAACTTATCAGCATAAAGTCATTGAAATAAAAAATGAATACGACACTGATAATATCATTGAAGTTATCAAGGAAAATAACCCAATGATGATTACAGCAGACTATGCAGGTAGTGGCAAAAGTTATATCTGTCAGAAAATGATTAATCAGGATTATAAGGTCATATTCATTACACCTACCAATAAACTACTACAAGCATTTGAAGGAGATGCTTTAACATTAACTAATGTTTTTGGTATTTCCTTTGACAATGTAAATGTAGAACCATTTGATTGTTCAGGGTATGATGTAATAGTTTTTGATGAGATTTATTTCAGTAGTTTAAGCACCTACTGGAGAATAAAACAATTTGTAGAAGAAAATAAACATAATAAAATTATAATTGCTACTGGTGATGCCAAGCAACTGCGCCCTGTTCAGGAATTAACAAATACACAAAACCATGAAGACTATACAAATGCAATTATTGAAAATATATTTACATACAGAATTAATTTGAAAGAATCCAAAAGATTACATACACAGGAAGATAAAAATAAACTTTACAATATCAAGAAAGATATATTTGAAAATAAATTATCAACAAAGAAAATCATAGAAAAATATTTTTCTTATACTGATGACATCACAGCATCACCTAATAATATTGCTTTTCTCAATGATACTTGTAAGAATGTATCAAAAGAAATCAGGAAACTAGAAAATAGAAAAGATGAATTTGAAATAGGAGAGAAAGTAATCTGCAGAGAATACACTAAAACCCCTACATCAGTATTTAACGTAAATTTTCAGTATGAAATTGTTCATATTGGAAAGGATGGAGTTATGACACTGAAGAATATTAAAACTGAAATCCTACAATCACTTCACATTGACAAGGTCAGAAAGAATTTTATTTTTGCTTGGTGTTGCACTGCTCATTCAATGCAAGGTCAATCAGTAGATACTGATATAACAATTTTTGATTATAACCACTTCTTAGTAAGAGATTACCCTGAATGGGTTTATACCTGTATCACAAGAGCAAGGGATTTAGATAGAGTAAAGTTTTTTAAATACAGTAAGAATACTAATGATAAACTTAATGAACAATTCATAATGAGTTATTTTGACAGAAAAATTGAAAATTACAAGCAACAGGACAGGAAAGCAAAAAGGACAATACCTAAAGAAGGTTATGTAAATACTCAATGGTTCAAAAATAATATAACCAACAACTGTAATTACTGTGGATGTGGATTTAGTATTTCTATGAATAGAGGTAATATAAATAGTAATTTAACCTGTCAAAGAAAAAATAATGAGTTGCCACACTCATTAGAGAATATTGTTGCTTATTGTTGTAGGTGTAATTGTAGTTGTAAATAATGGATATTAAAAATATTTAGGGCAAAATCTACACTTAAAGGCATACCATCATATATAGAGTATATATATAATGGATAATAAAAAAATGTGTAAAAAATGTCAGCATAATAAACCAGTAGAAGCATTTGAAGAGGGCTTCTTAACCTGCACAAAATGCAGGGAAAAAGGAAGAAACCGATATTACAGAAAATGGGAGCATTATCAAGAATTGAGAAAGGAACATAAGAAGAACAACCCTGAAAAAACAAAAGAAGCAAACGACAAATATAGAATGAAAACGCATTTTTGTAAAATATGCAATTATGAAATCAAATTAAGAGACAAAAACAAGCACGAAATAACATTATATCATTTAGACAGACTAAATAGGCTAGAACATCCAGAAAAATATGAAAACGAAGAAAAACCAGATGGTGAGACAACAATTTTAGGAAAACAATATTTTCAATGTAATAAATGTAATTTGAGTATATTAACTTCAAATTGGCATAAACATATTTTGACAAAGGAGCATATAAAGAGAAAATGAATAAGCATAACCTTGCCCATAAAACTACCACAGAAATTATAACATAATTTTTGGGGATGAAATATTGAATGAACCTAACTTCGCCCGTAATATTTTATCCAAAAGTTTATGATTGAATTTTATGATATAATATTATATCATAAAATTTAGTATAAAATATATGCTGAGACTGTTATAAAAATTTATAATGGTATGTTGCTAGAATTTTATGGGCGCTTTTGTAAAAGATGGTTGAAAGGGTTGTGGGGTTCGGGGCATAGCCAAGATGAGCAAGCCCAAGTCTAACTATGTATGTATGTATGTATGTATGTATGTATGTATGTATGTATGTATGTATGTATGTATGTATCTATGTATGTATGTATGTATGTATGTATGTATGTATCTATGTATGTATGTATGCATGGATGTATGTATGTATGTATGTATGCATGGATGTATGTAGGTAGGTATGTATGTATGTATGTAGGTATGTGTGAAGCAGCTTTCATAAGTTTTTCATGTGTTCCTTTTGTTCCTAGGTTAGTTATGGTGCGAATATGTCATAGGTGGAAAAACAAAGCTTTTCACGACTTTCCTCCCTTTGCGCGCACCTGGATCTTCTTATTCGGAGACTTTCTCTTTGATCTTCTTTCTTCTTCTCTTCTCTTCTCTGACTCTGCCCATCTCTGCTTTTCATCTGTCCATATTGTCGGAAGTTTGACTTCTAAACTTCCTTCGAATACTGTATATATATATAATATCTTGATAAATATGTGTGAAGCAGCTTTCATAAAAATTCATGTGTTCCTTTGGTTGGTAGGTGTTACATGGATTCTCGGCGCCAGCCCAAAGAGCAAGCCTGGCATCATGCGGCGATAGAGCTCGCATCACCAGGTGACGAAACCCAGCAACAGAGGCAAGGAAGGCTGCCACGGCGCTTTCTGACCTCTACGGATCTTTAGTGGGTGGAGGGAGTGGAGAGAATCCAGAATCCATACCTATCAATTTCTTGTCATGTCCATCCACTTCTATTTGTTTCGATCCATTTCAATAATGTTTTATCCATTGCTTTCCATTTCTCTTCATTTCGATTCGCTTCTTTCCATTTCTCTCCAGTTTCTGTCATTTCTTTCAATTTCTATCCATTTCTATGCATTCCTATTTATTCCCATCCATTTCTATCCATTCCTATTCATTTCTGTCCATTGCGATCTATTCCTATCCATTTCTGTCCATCCCCCTTTCCAGTCTCTCCATGTCTATTTATTTCTGTCAATTCCTGCCTGTTTCTTTCCAATGTGTATTTATTCGTATCCATTTCTATCAATTTCTATCCATTCCTATCCATGTATCTTCTTGCTAGTGATCCAAAGTAAGAAGAACACTATGATACCCTGCTCACAACCTCCAGGCAATGCAAAAGCCAAGCAACATTTTGAATCATTTCGACGCATTTGAGAGTGCAAGCCGACACATCGCGGCCTTTTCGTAGTTAGACAAAACGAGATGGAGGCATGTTTTCTTGAACCACCTTGCCAACCTGCCATGGCCATTTGTCAAAGAAAAACAACGTTGCAAGCGTTGAAAGACAATCTTCCCCTCTATGACTTTATTGTTTATCCAATGGGACAGCTTGTGACACAGTACTTCATGCATCTCTACGCTCACCTCCCGAACTGTGGCATGTCGCTGCAAATTCCATGCACCATGCCACCTGCAGTTTCACTTGAGGGTCACGCACTGACAGCTGAGCATTTCACAATCTCAGCACTCACAAGTCGTATCAGACTTACATACTTAAAACCCCGCGACCCCCTGGTTCGCCCACACTCAAACAACATATCCAAACAATATGATATACTTATCACCAGAGGATGAATGAAAACACTGGCTATACGCAGTGATTTTGGCTTCAAGTTTTCAGGATTTGGGGTTTTAATTTAGGGTTTAGGGTTTTAGGTTTCAGGGTTTAGGTTTTAGGGTTTTGGTGTTGGTTTGTTGTTTTGGAAAGTAAAAACTTGAGAGGGGGAACACGAAAGGTAGGTGAGTAAGAAAGGAACCGAAGAAAAAACGAAGGGGAGAGGGCAAGGGAACAAACATGAAGTGTTCTTGGTGGTGTTGATGGTGTTGGTGGTGTTGGTGGTGCTCGTGGTGTTGGTGGTGTTGGTGGTGCTGGTGTTGGTGTTGTTGGTGTTGTTGGTGTTGTTAGTGTTGCTGGTGTTGTTACTGTTGCTGGTGTGGTTGGGTTTGTTGGTGGTGCTGGTAGTGTTAGTGGTGTTGGTGGTGTTGCTGTTGTTGGTCGAGTTGGTGTTGTTGGTGTTGTTGGTGTTGTTGTTGTTGTTGTCGTTGTCGTTGTTGTGGTTGTGGTTGTGATTGTTGTGATTGTTGTGATTGTTGTGATTGTTGTGATTGTTGTGGTTGTTGTGGTTGTTGTGGTTGTTGTGGTTGTTGTGGTTGTTGTGGTTGTTGTGGTTGTTGTGGTTGTTGTGGTTGTTGTGGTTGTTGTGGTTGTTGTGGTTGTTGTGGTTGTTGTGGTTGTTGTGGTTGTTGTGGTTGTTGTGGTTGTTGTGGTTGTTGTGGTTGTTGTGGTTGTTGTGGTTGTTGTGGTTGTTGTGGTTGTTGTGGTTGTTGTGTTGTTGTGGTTGTTGTTGTGTTGTTGTTGTTGTTGTTGTTGTTGTGTTGTTGTGTTGTTGTGTTGTTGTGTTGTTGTGTTGTGTTGTTGTTGTTGTGTTGTTGTTGTTGTTGTTGTTGTGGTTGTGGTTGTTGTTGTTGTTGTTGTTGTTGTTGCTGCTGTTGCCCCTGCAGCTTTTTTTCTCGGTTCCGTAGTGGCCGAAAATCGTCATATAGGTGGTGTTTTCGCGTGTTTTTACAACTCTCGGACCAACAAACACTGTAAATACCGATGTTTTTGGCGGGTCGGAAGCTCAACACCACGGTATTTACGATGTTTTTTGCCTCTGGTAGCAAAAATCACGGTATTTACAATGTTTTTTGGCCAGCACCTAGCAAAAACACTGGTATTTACGGAGGTTTCACCATGTGGCAAAATGTGGTTTCTTAATCCGAAAAGAACAAAAATACTGTAAATATCTGTAAATTACAATGTTTTTAGTCTGCTCTTAGGGTGGAAGGGGGTGGGGGTATGGGGGGGGACTGAAATGACTAGCAATCTCCTGAATAATCAGGTAACGAGGCTGGCCGCCCTCCCCTTTACTTCGTAAAGCAAAACTCAAGGTAGCCGCACTGGAGCTACCTTTCGTGAACTTAAACCCTGCGCAGGGATTTGAACATGTCAAAAGATATGCGGGATTGGCCGCGGGCAAACCTAGGGGTTGCAGCGAACATCTTTAAACATCTTAAAACTACATGCAGAAGTGAATGCTCATCAGTTCCTCGTGTCAAGACTCTTGAAAATCCGTGGCGTCGTTTCACCTGGCTTTGCGAACTACTCAGGAAATGGCCAACAATTTTGGACAGGCGGCCCACCAATTTAATTTGCTAGGTAAAAATAAACAAGGTAATAACAAGGACAAGAACAACATAGAACAACCATAATACACTAAGTCCGCTTCATTGTACATTACAGAATTCGGTTTAACGTGACGGGCCTGTACCCGCAAAGCTGGGAGTGCCCTTGCATGGGCTTGGACACGTGGCCTGGCAATATCTGGCAATCACTCAGGTTTGGGTTCAGTCCCAAGCAAATCCTGGAGGCAGAAAAACTGCACAGGGATCAACAAACTTTCACGTATTAATTCAAACAAAACTGAGCACTCAACTCTTGCTAGAGAACTTCCAAGGCAGTGTTTATCCCCTCCCCTTCTTGGCATTGCCCTTAAAACAATCAAAACATATCAAAACAATGGCATTCCTCGAACCATTGTTGGAATTGCTAAGGCTGCAACAGTGCTATCAAAGCGTTCATGGATTTGGCAGCTTGCACTTGCTATCTCAAGATGAAAATGAAGACGAACATAAAGATGAACATCATGATCATGATCATGATGATGATGATGATGATGATGGTGGTGGTGGTGGTGATGGTGATGGTGGTGGTGGTAGTGGTGCTGATGCTGATGCTGATGCTGATGTTTCTTTCATCTTATCGTTTCTTTTTGAGCCATATTCAGGACTCCTGTCCAAGACCTAGACCTCGATTGAATTGTGTCTGAAAAGCTGAGAAATGCTTCTGTGCTAGTCTTTGCTCAGTCTGTGATCTGTATCTTTGCTGACTCTAAACTGTTGTAAACTCATGTAAACTCATTCTTTTCACTTCTCAGCTGTGTTCTTTTTTGCACGCGCTAGGTGAAACTCTGAGCATGTCTGTGGTACTGCACAGTACCAACTTCTCCGGACCAGACTAGAAACCATTAGAAACCCTCATCAGAGGATTCCGAATCAGAACCGTAAATTGTTGGCTCTGTGTCCGAATCTCGATTTCGAAGATCATTCAGGTAGAATGTTCTATAGTCAAATGTGTCCAACTCTAGCTTGTTGGACAAATCCTCGGATCCCTCTCCATCTTCAGTTCCATCCTCAAATGAGATTGCAGGTCCGTTCACCGCTTGGTCTCGAGGTCCTTCCTCCTTCGCTGGCTCTGGCGGTCCAGAACTACTCGCACTGCTGGACTCAGCGCTGACATGCGGTGAATCGTCCCTTTGAGTCGCAGCCTTGCTGGAAGGCTGGGACTCCAATGTTTCCTGCTTCCCCGCCAAAGCACTGGCTGCCTCCGTGATCTTTGGCGCTGGCTCCAAAGTTGAAGGAAGCCCTCCTTTTCCTGCCCCCTTCACCCGGGCTTCTTGGCCGGTTCCTTTTACGCTCCCAAAAAGGGAAACAAGGGCACTTCAAAAATTGGTGTGCCTTTGTTTCCCTTTTTGGGAGCGTGCAGAGCTAGCAACGCCGGCAGATGAATCCAAGGCAAAGACAGTACTGACAGTCAGTACTGACAGTAAGTACTGTCTTTCCCTGGATTCTTCTGCTGGCGCTTCTGGCTATGCGCGCTCTGCTGGCTCAACTGGCTCTGCGGGCTCCAGCTCTTGCTTCTCCAGTTCTGAGCTCCTCGCACTGCAGGAACCACTGGGATGCGCCGACTCCTCCCTCGGAGTTGAAGCCTTGCTGGAAGGCTGCGACTCCTCCGCTCCAGCACTTTGGTGGGCATTCGCAGGCTCGGGTTCTTGTGCGCAGGCTTCCTCCCTTTCTTGTGGCTCTGGACTAGAAGGGGGGCTTCCTTTTCCTGAGGTCTTGGGCACCTGGACTTCGCGAGGATTTGTGGGCTGCTTGCCTTTTGATCCTTTTGAAGAGCCCTTCTTTCCCTTTCTGGGAGCCGGGTCTGCTGCACTGGGTCCTCCAAATAATTTCGCCCAGCCCGTCAGGACTGTCTTTGTTTTCGATTCCCCTGCTGCTTCTGCACGCTCTGCCGGCTCTGCTGGCGCTGCTGGCTCTGCGCGCTCTGTGGGCTCTTCTGGCTCTGCGGGCTCCGGCTCTTGCTTCTCCAGGAGTTCTGAGCTCCTCGCGCTGCAGGAACCACTGGGATGCGCCGACTCCTCCCTCGGAGTTGAAGCCTTGCTGGAAGGCTGCGACTCCTCCGCTCCAGCACTTTGGTGGGCATTCGCAGGCTCAGGTTCTTGTGCGCAGGCTTCCTCCCTTGCTTCTGGCTCTGGACTAGAAGGGGGGCTTCCTTTTCCTGAGGTCTTGGGCACCTGGACTTCGCGAGGATTTGTGGGCTGCTTGCCTTTTGATCCTTTTGAAGAGCCCTTGCTTCCCTTTCTGGGAGCCGGGTCTGCTGCACTGGGTCCTCCAAATAATTTCGCCCAGCCCGTCAGGACTGTCTTTGTTTTCGATTCCCCTGCTGCTTCTGCACGCTCTGCCGGCTCTGCTGGCGCTGCTGGCTCTGCGCGCTCTGTGGGCTCTTCTGGCTCTGCGGGCTCCGGCTCTTGCTTCTCCAGGAGTTCTGAGCTCCTCGCACTGCAGGAACCACTGGGATGCGCCGACTCCTCCCTCGGAGTTGAAGCCTTGCTGGAAGGCTGCGACTCCTCCGCTCCAGCACTTTGGTGGGCATTCGCAGGCTCGGGTTCTTGTGCGCAGGCTTCCTCCCTTTCTTGTGGCTCTGGACTAGAAGGGGGGCTTCCTTTTCCTGAGGTCTTGGGCACCCGGACTTCGCGAGGATTTGTGGGCTGCTTCCCTTTTGATCCTTTTGCCCAGCCTTTGTTTCCTTTTCTGTGACCAGGTTCTTTCCAGTGTGCAGGTCCCTTGGATTCATCTGCACGCTCGGTCTCTGGCCTGTGCATTGCTGTTTCAGAACTACCAGCACCGCTTGAGCCAACAGTCCCACGTGAAAACTGGAGATCGTTGCTTGCACTCGGGGCCGTTGTTTTGTCTGGTCCCATTTCGGGACTTGAAGGCAGACTTTCTGTGGATCTGCCTTTTGCATCACCTTTGGCTCCACCGTTGCCCTTGCTGGATCCGTTTTTTCTCACCAGATCCGCCCAGCTCATCCCTTTCGGTGGCATCGTTGACGGGAGAGAAGGCGCGAGAAAACAAGTCGAGATAGAACTCCTCAGCTGATATCAGCCTCAAAGCTGCGGGGCTGTGCAAAGTGGATTCCCTTAGCCTCCCAGAGCACAACTTTGCATCTTGGATAGCGCTAACGGATGCTAACGGTGCTCATGCTAGCTGATGCTGGCGCCGTACATGTGCAAAGTTACCAAGGCAATCAGGCAATCAGTGGCTGCCAGCCAGAAGCAGACACATTGTGTAACGGTGTCGCGATTTTTTTTCAAGCAGAGTAGGTAAAATCACAACCCCCTTGCAGCGAACGGTGCAAAAATCGAGCATGACCAACAACAGTTGTCACGCTCTCATAACACTGGTTCATCGTCGTGCTTGCTCCAATCCTACCAAAAATGGGCAGCTTTAGTTCGTGAGTTAACTCTCAAAGACTTGGAACTGATTCCACAACTTGGTAAACGATCTTTGCAACCATCCACTGAAACCCCACAGCTTCTAAATTGCACAACTGGACAACCGATCTTAATTTGACAATTTGATTTTCTACTGTGTTTTCATCTCTTTGAGATGATATTGATATATCACAAGCATGCCATGCTGGAACAGGCAAAGTTCAAATTATGTTTGTACATGTTCCTACCATCCAGCGTCACTGCCGTCAAAGCTTTCATGTCCACCTTCAGATTCCTCAAGGCACAGGTCAAATGAATTCAAGTGAGAGGCAGAGTACAAAAGAACCGAGTGAGGCAGTGAGGCCCCAGTCCATACTCCCAAAATGTCAAGGAAGAGTGTTCAGTCTTGCTCCCTTAGGTTGAGCACTGCTTAGAAATGCACATCAGGCCCGTTTCCCTCCAGTCGAAGCCAGGAAGAGCAAGTATGTTTGTTTGACATCACCAAAAGGAAAAGGATGTCTTTCAATAGGAGTTGGACGACTGGCTTTACACCACGGACAACCAAGAAGTATCAAGAATTTTCAATTGCAATCAACTACCTGCTACTACCTCTTACTTCCTTGACTGTTGGCAAAAGTCCCGGTCATCCCTGCGCGCCTCCGAGACTTCCATGACTCCCTCCTCTTCCTCCTCATCTTGCTGAACTGGTTCACTTTGAGGCAAAACCTCAGGAACCGGATTCAAAATAATCCAAAATGGGTTTAAAATTTAACCACATGTCAATTACTTTAAGATTTAAAGTAATTGACATGTGATGACGTGCGTATTTTTTGGTAAGGTGCAATTATGTATTTATGTATTTATGTATGTATTTCTGTATGTATGTATGTATGTATGTATGCATGCACGCATGCATGTAGGTAGGTATGTATGTATGTATGTAGGTATGTGTGAAGCAGCTTTCATAAGTTTTTCATGTGTTCCTTTTGTTCAGGTTAGTTATGGTGCGAATATGTCATAGGTGGAAAAACAAAGCTTTTCACGACTTTCCTAGCTTTTCGGGCACCTGGATCTTCTTTCTTCGGAGACTTTCTCTTTGATCTTCTTTCTTTCTTCTTCTCTTCTCTTCTCTTCTCTGACTCTGCCCATCTCTGCTTTTCATCTGTCCATATTGTCGGAAGTTTGACTTCCAAACTTCCTTTATTTAATATATATATAAGGTCTCAAGCTCCCGCGCATGTTTTCCTTGCTGATTGCACTCAGTGAGTAAAGGTACACAACTTTCAGACAAGGCTGGGTCATAAAAGGACCAGCACTGAAAGAACTTCACCCGTTTGGCAGGTCTGTGAAAGGGGTTGGGCCCAAGTATCCGGGTGGGATGACTTGAGCAGCAAGTTAACGGCAGTCGCAATCGAACTTAATGTGCCAAGGTCTCAAGCTCCCGCGCATGTTTTCCTTGCTGATTGCACTCAGTGAGTAAAGGTACACAACTTTCAGACAAGGCTGGGTCATAAAAGGACCAGCACTGAAAGAACTTCACCCACTTCTCCCATCACTTCCGGTTAACTTGACCTTGCCAAACGAGAAACCAGACTGTCAAAGGTATCTCAGCAGATTTAAAGGTCTCAGCACCCTCCAATGTAGCCAAGAAAGAATCGCACAAAGCATAGATCTTCATCCTGCAGTTATGAGGGACAATTGACAAGTACTGGAAAGAGGAAATTTCTTGAATGTAAATTTCCATCACTCTCTGATTTATCCAACGTCCACGACGTCTTGTGAACTCACTGTCTTCAGTTTGCTGTAAAATCCAAGTTGCTCCACCAGGCCTTAAAGACCCCAAATCAAGAGTTTTACCATTCATCCGCAAAGACTGTATCCCAAGTTCACAGAGTAGATCTCTAAAACGAGAGCGCAGCGTTTGAGCAGATTTTGACCAAAGCTTTTGCCATGGTTGCAAATGCGCAAATGCTAGGTGAACAACTCGAAGAAGATCCGGAATGTCCAATTTTGCGCTTTGGTGTCTCGCTGCTGTAAACCTTGTCTTGGGTTCTCGCAGAGCCAGTAGTGCGAACTTGTTAGTGTAATTGGTGTCCACAGGTAATAACAAGTCACGACGAGTTGCTTGAAGGAACTCGCCCACCCTCAACAACGCACCCCACGACAAGGCAAGCATTCCGGCCATATCCAGCCACCCCCAAAAAAGGCATGTCGAGATCGCTCCCAGTAAAATCTGCCATGGCATTGCAATGTGATGTACCGAGGGCTCATCTCTTTGCCAAGCGAAAGCTAGATTCCACGCCTCTTGAAGTTGCCTCCTCACCACCGGCTTCAGTGATGCTACAGCATTAATGGTCTCAGCAAAATGGTTGTAAGGCCTTCCTGAAGCATACAGGGCACGACCATACCTGACTAGATTCTTGTTAAGCTCGTCAATGCGAGTGAAATGTTGCTCCAGCATATCATCCAAAGAAATACCCAGAGAAAAAAGCCAAGACTTGAACTGCTCCAAATGCGAGACCCTCAGCTGAGATGTGATCCCCAGAACAGGTCTGCCTTCAGGAAGCGGAGGTCTTTGGTTTCGTAAACTCAGTCGTTGTATATCTCCAGCGTTTCGTGGAACCAGTACGCCATGAGTGAGACGTAAAAAACAAAACATCACAAGAAACAAAGCCCGAGACCAAGGCAGACCAAAGCAAGTGAGGTGAGGAGGACCTTCGCCTGGATAGCCCAATGTCGAGTCAAAATCCATGGACGGAGGCACGGTTTTCACGCCAGGAGGAGCAGAGGCAGCAACATGCAAACCATAGGGAAAAGGAGGAACACGATGGACAGAACGGTCAGTGAGACCAAGGCCGGCCGGCCCCAAAAGACACAGGACCAACCTGACCCAATTCGAGGCCCAACGACGCATCTTTGGAAGGGAGGCAAGTCGATATAAATCCAAGCGGTCCCAAGCGGCAAAGTCCATGCCCGGGATAGAGCCCCGCAACTCCACTTCCCTGGTCGGGTCATCAGCAGGATTAAGACGAGTAGGACAAAACCCAAAGACAAGGTAGAGGCCACCCGCAATCGACAAAACAGCCAGCTTCGCGAGTGCCCTTGCCAGCGCACGTGAGGATGACCGACCTTTAGAAGCAGCACATTTAATGACATTAGAATCAACCAGGACGACGACACGCTTGCTGATACCTTTGGCAATCAGACGGCCCACAAGACGTACAACAGCTTCAAGCTCAAGCAGATTGATATGGGCGGTAATCCTGAAATTCCAAACTGCATCACAAGTCCAGGTACTGGAAAGAGCAAGCTCGTTGATCAACTGGCTTTCAAGACCTAGGGCATCTTCTGGCACAAGTTCCTTTTCAAATCTTGCCAACCTGATGATGCCACTTTCCATGACATTTGCAAGAGCCTCGGCAAGGTCATTCACATAGATGGCGGACTTCTTGGTCAGGGCCCCTTGAACTGGCACGTGACTATGTCCTCCTGAGCAGCGCAGAGAGATGAAACTGGTATCAGCCCAAACGCACAAAAAAGCAAACGCTTTCAAGTGTGGAGATCCATAGGCACAGGAGTCACAGCGCACAAGCTCACACTCCGGATGGCCAAGAAGCTCCTCCCAAGGAGGCAGATTTTTAATCATCGATGACCAAGGGTTTTCCAGAACAACAGTGATACCACACCTAGCACCTACCTTCAAAATCTGAAAGGCTCGATACCCTAGCAAGGTCCCAATCTGCGTCTGTGGGTCCATCAAATCAAAACCATATGGAAAAAGCTTTGAACGCAAGGGTGGTTTTCTCATGATGCTAAAGGTTGTGCAGGGTGGCTCGACCATGACTGCTTTAACATATTGGTTCATCACTAGGTGCAGCAACCACTCAAGTACATGTACTTTGGTCATATCGAGCTCAGGGTCACGACTCAGATCGATTGGACAGCCCACCGAGAAGCCTTTTGCAGCCATATGAGCAGTGACTGTAGCGGCTCCAGCAAAGACTTCAATGAAATCAAACCTGAAAGCCAAGGGGCGCTTTACCACCTCATCAGCATGCTGCTCAATCTCCTCAAAGTCAACGCATCTGGAAAGGAGACTTTGCACAGGTGTCAGAAGTTTGGAATAGCCTCCTTTTGACCTACATGTTCTCCAAAGACTTTCGATGACCTGCTGGCTAACTTCAGAACTGACTATGGCACCTTTGGCAAGCGATGCATCAGTTGCAAAAAGCCGGTCACAAAATCCTACTGCAATATCTGAAACACACAAGGGGGCAAGAATGCTAAGCAGGACCAGTTCGGTAACAACGGGTCTGGACAAAGGTACCAACTTTGGATTGGATGCAACAAAAGTCGAGACGTCAACGACATGAAATGCTTTCTGCAAAAGGGACATGAAAGGCCTGCGGAAAAGCAAAATTGATGTCCATCCACCCAGCACACAAAGGTGCAGTGCATCGGTTGTATGTGTAAGTTGGCACAGTTGGAGGGTTATCCAGGAAAGTGCATATCGCTTTGCAGCAGGCGCAGCAATAAGGACATGACCTCTGTCTTGGCAGCCAGGTGACGCATCAACTGAAGCTCCAATTACTTTTGCCTTTCGGGCTCCACACACGTCATTGTCATCGGAACCCAAAATCCCTAGGCTTGCATAGACTTCTTTGCATGATTTAAAACGCTCAACAGCAGGGTCAACCAAAAGTCCATGGCGCACCTTTGCAATGGCGAAATAATCATCTATCACCAGGCCTTCGCAGATGTTTTGGCCTCTAAAGGGCCGGCTGCCCTCAATACGACACTCATCTTGCAAGAGACCAGCAGACCTAAGGATTCCTTCATGGGCACATGTAGCGATTTCGACTCCAGCATGATCACCCTGGAATATACTTTTAAAAGAGGCCATGACAAAACCATCAGGGCATCTAGTAAAGGATTGCCTACTGGAAAACCCCAACCCATCACCTCCTACCAAGCGGCTCGGCTTCTTGGCATTTTTCGCAGAGGCAAAGGCTTTCAAGGCTTCAGTATCACGCAGCAAATCCAAGGGAATACGTGGTCCAACAGTGTTAGCGATGGTCCTATTGGCAGAAGTGGCAGACTGATGATAAAAATCCGTCCTATCCGTACAGATTATGGAGAGGGTCTCCAGCTTAGGGTCGATGACAAGGTCAAGGAGGTCAGCACCTGTAGGTAGGTTGGAAGACGGACCAGCAATGCGCATTTCAACTGCGTTTCGGCCACGCCTATCACCAATTTGTCTGTCACATTGTGCATTTTTCAAACAATTGAAGACACGCACCAACTCATGTCGGGCACACTTCTGAACGTCAACGTCATGGATGTGCAAAAGTCCTCTGGCATCCCAAACTTTTGCCAAAGCCACAACTTCTTCAACTAGGTCAAGTTTTTGGGAGTACTCAAAAGCCTTCGGGATTCTATCCATAAGAAGAGCATCTGGGAAGCGATAGGCCATGCAAAGCTCGGGAGAAAGGTATGGTGTTGCATCAAGCAAACCCTCACCAACAACCTTCAAACGACTGGCATTCAAAGACCTATATGGCTCCAACTCTTCAAAGCGGCTATTGTCAAGAGGAACTTCATGCCCAGCAAAGGTCTTGTCATATGCACTGGCACCTGCTCCAAGTTTAGTAACAGCATCTGAGAGTTCAGAGAGTCTCGCAACTAATTGGGGAAAACGTCGACCACTCCTAAGAGTCTCAAAAGACTCCCGGGGGCCATCAGCCAGCATCAGGCTTGCCAACCTACGAAAGATCCGCTGTTGGCACAAGGAAGGAGCCCTCTCCAGAAATTCCATGGGGATGAAATTGCTACCTGACCACCAATAGTTTAAGGCCATGATCAAGACATGAAGAGCACGCCTAAAATGGCACCTACGTCTTTTGGCTGCAGACAGACCTGGAGGCATCTTTGCAAAAACGCCGGGGAACGGCAATGGCAAAGGAAAAGCTGGCGATGACGAAGCCACCATACTTCGTTCTAAGTGCAAAGTAGCACGGAGAAAAATCGAAAAGGGCGTTCTGGTGCGCAGCACAGATGTCGTCAAGAAAGAACACCACTTGGCAAATGAAAGAGTGTCCAAATCTGTGCTCAAATGAATTCCGGGAACCTTGGTGTTTGGATGAAATCCACATTTCTTGCAGGGGAACTCACCACAAACCTGTACTTTGCAAATAGGGCAGCTACCTAAGTTACTCTTATTTAAAAGTCCACCTTTAATTAATTTATGGGGTCTGCCCGTAACATCTTTGGGTTCTGCAACAGACCCGGACCCAGGGTCCTGACTCATGCATCCGGTGTGGACTTTGCCTTTGGCCGCTTTGGAAAACGCGGCTTTCTCCTCGGGGAAGGCTCCTCCTCTGGGCCCCCTGATGGTGCTGCTGTTGGAGCAGGAGTGGGAGCTTTGCCTGCCTTTTTCGATGTCTCGTTCTTTTTCGTTGCAAGGACCTCCAAATCTTTCAGATACTGTAAGCAAACCGCCATCCACTGAGGTGGGACAAGTGGCCCGAAGGGACGAGCATTGTGCAACAGATTGGTGTTCCTTTCTTGGAATACTTGCAACGGGGGCTCTTCCAGCAGGCAGAGCATGTAGGCCAATGACCAATCTCCTCGATCTACTACCGATTGTTCCAGGGATACCATCATCAAGGCCAGAATTTCTTTCGTACGATTGAAGTCTCCGCTCGACGCAGCGTCCAGCGCATGACCTACGATCCATGCAAGAAGGCCCATTTCCCTTTGATTTTTGTAACCTCCCTGCCTCTCCAGATACAGCAGAACGGACAGCTGCTGCAACTCTGCTTCCGTCTGTGGCACAGGTTTGGCTGGGTGCAACCTCCTGTGCAACTGCTGCATCATCTGCAAATAAAAGGAACTGTTTCCATGGGCAAGATCGCTCTGCATCTTTTCCCTCCTGTGCACGCCTTTGGTGGTACTCGAATGTGGACCGCCTGCCGTCAGATCTCCTAAAACGTCGCCTGATTGGGAGGCAAGGTGCGCAACCAAGGTGGTGATTGCACTGCTCTGTCTTGCTATAGCCAATGCGATGTTCCCAGACTCCTCCGCATTTGGTTGAAGTGCATCGTAGGGCTCGTCTTGCTCCGCATCTGGAACAGCTACCGGTGGGCTCCCTATCCTCACTTTGGGTGGGGGTCCAACTAGGTTGAGCGCCTTTGCAACTACGGAAGGCTGTGGGACTCCAAGCTTTGGCAGACCTGCAGACACCGCGGGCAACTTGGACGAAGGGCCAACAAAAAGACCTGAAGCATCGGCGGCAGAGGAAGAAGCGGCTTTCTCCAACTGGTCCTGACGCTGAGAGAGCAACATCATCTGAGCAGACAAGGCCGTCAACTGGTCCGCAATCATAGTATTCGTAACCCTCTTGGCTTGTGTATTCTTTTTCCCAGGAGCCAGTGAAGGGGCGGCTGGGGCAGGTGTCTTCGGAGCAGGACCCTGGTCTTCTTGAGCAGTGTAAAAACCTGTCCTTTCATCAGACCTTTGCACCAGCCACTCTTTCACCAAAGTAAGCAAAACTGGAACATCTGGAAGACTCTGGGGGAAGTCAAGCGAAAATCCAAGAATGCTAGCCAAGCTGTCGGTCACTGGATCATATTCTCGGCAGCACGACAAAATGCCGTCACTGACATCGACGACCAAAACAGGCGCCTCAACACCTAGAGCAACTGTAGCTGTAAGGTCCTCGGTCTCCTCAACGAGACCGACTGAAAAAACTGAATTCGGGCCAATCATTGCATCATCTGCGGCATTCTGGCCTTCATCAAGAGTAGGCTGCAAAAAGGTATCATGCGGTAAGGCAAGGAGCATTCCACCTTGCCTCAATTCGATCGCTAAAGCATACACGTCTACTGCATCCCCTACCGACGAAACCTCAGCAGGGACTGTGAAGACAAGCAAGGACGGGTCTCCTTTGCTGGCTGGTTTTATGCGGTGCTTTTCGAGCATGGTTCAAAAAGAGGAGGAACCTGGATCCTACCTCCTTGGCAAAAGACTTGCAGTTCCGTTTCCGTCTGAAAACCGTGAGCAATCAAACCTCCTTCAAATGACTGATCTTTGAATCTCTGGAAATGCTCAGCCGAAGCAAAACGCACAGGTCCACTGAGGCCAACAGCACGCAAAACAATGAAATGCTCTGCAGGAGAGGATATGTCACGGGGGCACAAGGGCTCAGCAAGGAAACACTCGAGAGCAGCCCGAGCGAAAAAACCAGCGCTGTAGCACAAATTGACCCTTTGCAAGGCGTCCTTCTGATCCCAGGACACAAAGACAGCTTGGTCCAGTACCAATTGGGGAATGATCCCGGGGCCAGCTTCAACTCCTTCAAAGTCTTTGCCTATGAACTCAGGCCCTGCCTCTTCCACCAAATTCCAAGTCTGGGCAATGACTGGAAGCGCAGGAAAGACTGTCTTGGGCGGAGAAGCACTAATTGCAGCGGCTCTGGCTTTTGGATCACCTCTCTTGTACCCTTTTCCAGAAGAGCTGGTTGCTTGCTCCTGTTCAACTTGCCTTTTCCAAACCTCTAGTTTCTTCAGCTTCTCAATCACTTCAGAAATCTCAGAAGCAGTGAGCGGACAGCTCATTCAAGGTATCGGGCAAGACGGGAACTATGCGACGACCGGACCGGACGTGCAACAACCAACAGACCAAGCTCAGATCGGAAAATCCAAATGACCAGAAGAAATCCAAAAAACAGGGCAGCCGCAAGGAAGCCAAAAGCAAGCCCCAATAGGAACCAGGGGATGGATGACGTGCCGCAATGGAAGGGACAAGCAGACAGGCGAGACACCTCACTTGCTATGGTCAGCCAGCCCCAAACTTTCTCAACCCACAAAACCATGCATGACTTGAGCAGCAAGTTAACGGCAGTCGCAATCGAACTTAATGTGCCATATATATACATATATATATAATATATTCATACATATATGTGTGAAGCAGCTTTCATAAAAATTCATGTGTTCCTTTGGTTGGTAGGTGTTACATGGATTCTCGGCGCCAGCCCAAAGAGCAAGCCTGGCATCATGCGGCGAAAGAGCTCGCATCACCAGGTGACGAAACCCAGCAACAGAGGCAAGGAAGGCTGCCACGGCGCTTTCTGACCTCTACGGATCTTTAGTGGGTGGAGGGAGTGGAGAGAATCCAGAATCCATACCTATCAATTTCTTGTCATGTCCATCCACTTCTATATGTTTCGATCCATTTCAATAATGTTTTATCCATTGCTTTCCATTTCTCTTCATTTCGATTCGTTTCTTTCCATTTCTCTCCAGTTTCTGTCATTTCTTTCAATTTCTATCCATTTCTATGCATTCCTATTCCCATCCATTTCTATCCATTCCTATTCATTTCTGTCCATTGCGATTTATTCCTATCCATTTCTGTCCATCCCCCTTTCCAGTCTCTCCATGTCTATTTATTTCTGTCAATTCCTGCCTGTTTCTTTCCAATGTGTATTTATTCGTATCCATTTCTATCAATTTCTATCCATTCCTATCCATGTATATTTTTGCTAGTGATCCAAAGTAAGAAGAACACTATGATACCCTGCTCACAACCTCCAGGCAATGCAAAAGCCAAGCAACATTTTGAATCATTTCGACGCATTTGAGAGTGCAAGCCGACACATCGCGGCCTCTTCGTAGTTAGACAAAACGAGATGGAGGCATGTTTTCTTGAACCACCTTGCCAACCTGCCATGGCCATTTGTCAAAGAAAAACAACGTTGCAAGCGTTGAAAGACAATCTTCCCCTCTACGACTTTATTGTTTATCCAATGGGACAGCTTGTGACACAGTACTTCATGCATCTCTACGCTCACCTCCCGAACTGTGGCATGTCGCTGCAAATTCCATGCACCATGCCACCTGCAGTTTCACTTGAGGGTCACGCACTGACAGCTGAGCATTTCACAATCTCAGCACTCACAAGTCGTATCAGACTTACATACTTAAAACCCCGCGACCCCCTGGTTCGCCCACACTCAAACAACATATCCAAACAATATGATATACTTATCACCAGAGGATGAATGAAAACACTGGCTATATGCAGTGATTTTGGCTCCAAGTTTTCAGGATTTGGGGTATTAATTTAGGGTTTAGGGTTTTAGGTTTCAGGGTTTTGGTGTTCGTTTGTTGTTTTGGAAAGTAAAAACTTGAGAGGGGGAACACGAAAGGTAGGTGAGCAAGAAAGGAACCGAAGAAAAAACGAAGGGGAGAGGGCAAGGGAACAAACATGAAGTGTTCTTGGTGGTGTTGATGGTGTTGGTGGTGTTGGTGGTGCTCGTGGTGTTGGTGGTGTTGGTGGTGCTGGTGTTGGTGTTGTTGGTGTTGTTGGTGTTGTTAGTGTTGCTGGTGTTGTTACTGTTGCTGGTGTGGTTGGGTTTGTTGGTGGTGTTGGTAGTGTTAGTGGTGTTGGTGGTGTTGCTGTTGTTGGTCGGGTTGGTGTTGTTGGGTGTTGTTGTTGTTGTTGTTGCTGTTGTTGTCGTTGTTGTGGTTG
The DNA here is from genome assembly GCA_947184155.2 of Cladocopium goreaui. NCBI lineage: Eukaryota > Dinophyceae > Suessiales > Symbiodiniaceae > Cladocopium > Cladocopium goreaui. The sequence goes on along the minus strand of CAMXCT020006752.1, from coordinate 51,256 downwards.
TGATTGTTGTGTTTGTTGTGTTTGTTGTGTTTGTTGTGATTGTTGTGATTGTTGTGGTTGTTGTGGTTGTTGTGGTTGTTGTGGATGTTGTGGTTGTTGTGGTTGTTGTGGTTGTTGTGGTTGTTGTGGTTGTTGTGGTTGTTGTGGTTGTTGTGGTTGTTGTGGTTGTTGTTGTGGTTGTTGTGGTTGTTGTTGTGGTTGTGGTTGTTGTTGTTGTTGTTGTTGTTGTTGTTGTTGTTGTTGTTGTTGTTGTTGTTGCTGCTGCTGCTGTTGCCCCTGCAGCTTTTTTTCTCGGTTCCATAGTGGCCGAAAATCGTCATATAGGTGGTGTTTTCGCGTGTTTTTACAACTCTCGGACCAACAAACACTGTAAATACCGATGTTTTTGGCGGGTCGGAAGCTCAACACCACGGTATTTACGATGTGTTTTGTCTCTGGTAGCAAAAATCACGGTATTTACAATGTTTTTTGGCCAGCACCTAGCAAAAACACTGGTATTTACAGAGGTTTCACCATGTGGCAAAATGTGGTTTCTTAATCCGAAAAGAAAAAAAATACTGTAAATATCTGTAAATTACAATGTTTTTAGTCTGCTCTTAGGGTGGAAGGGGGTGGGGGTATGGGGGGGGACTGAAATGACTAGCAATCTCCTGAATAATCAGGTAACGAGGCTGGCCGCCCTCCCCTTTACTTTGTAAAGCAAAACTCAAGGTAGCCGCACTGGAGCTACCTTTCGTGAACTTGAACCCTGCGCAGGGATTTGAACATGTCAAAAGATATGCGGGATTGGCCGCGGGCAAACCTAGGGGTTGCAGCGAACATCTTTAAACATCTTAAAACTACATGCAAAGTGAATGCTCATCAGTTCCTCGTGTCAAGACTCTTGAAAATCCGCAACCAGAGCCTGACGCTGAAAGCTTGGCGTCGTTTCACCTGGCTTTGCGAACTACTCAGGAAATGGCCAACAATTTTGGACAGGCGGCCCACCAATTTAATTTGCTAGGTAAAAATAAACAAGGTAATAACAAGGACAAGAACAACATAGAACAACCATAATACACTAAGTCCGTTTCATTGTACATTACAGAATTCGGTTTAACGTGACGGGCCTGTACCCGCAAAGCTGGGAGTGCCCTTGCATGGGCTTGGACACGTGGCCTGGCAATATCTGGCAATCACTCAGGTTTGGGTTCAGTCCCAAGCAAATCCTGGAGGCAGAAAAACTGCACAGGGATCAACAAACTTTCACGTATTAATTCAAACAAAACTGAGCACTCAACTCTTGCTAGAGAACTTCCAAGGCAGTGTTTATCCCCTCCCCTTCTTGGCATTGCCCTTAAAACAATCAAAACAATGGCATTCCTCGAACCAATGTTGGAATTGCTAAGGCTGCAACAGTGCTATCAAAGCGTTCATGGATTTGGCAGCTTGCACTTGCTATCTCAAGATGAAAATGAAGACGAACATAAAGATGAACATCATGATGATGATGATGATGATGATGATGATGGTGGTGGTGGTGGTGGTGGTGGTTGTGGTGGTGGTGCTGATGCTGATGCTGATGCTGATGTTTTTTTCATCTTATCGTTTCTTTTTGAGCCATATTCAGGACTCCTGTCCAAGACCTAGACCTCGATTGAATTGTGTCTGAAAAGCTGAGAAATGCTTCTTTGCTAGTCTTTGCTCAGTCTGTGATCTGTATCTTTGCTGACTCTAAACTGTTGTAAACTCATGTAAACTCATTCTTTTCACTTCTCAGCTGTGTTCTTTTTTGCACGCGCTAGGTGAAACTCTGAGCATGTCTGTGGTACTGCACAGTACCAACTTCTCCGGACCAGACTAGAAACCATTAGAAACCCTCATCAGAGGATTCCGAATCAGAACCGTAAATTGTTGGCTCTGTGTCCGAATCTCGATTTCGAAGATCATTCAGGTAGAATGTTCTATAGTCAAATGTGTCCAACTCTAGCTTGTTGGACAAATCCTCGGATCCCTCTCCATCTTCAGTTCCATCCTCAAATGAGATTGCAGGTCCGTTCACCGCTTGGTCTCGAGGTCCTTCCTCCTTCGCTGGCTCTGGCGGTCCAGAACTACTCGCACTGCTGGACTCAGCGCTGACATGCGGTGAATCGTCCCTTTGAGTCGCAGCCTTGCTGGAAGGCTGCGACTCCTCCGCTCCAGCACTTTGGTGGGCATTCGCAGGCTCGGGTTCTTGTGCGCAGGCTTCCTCCCTTGCTTCTGGCTCTGGACTAGAAGGGGGGCTTCCTTTTTCTGAGGTCTTGGGCACCTGGACTTCGCGAGGATTTGTGGGCTGCTTGCCTTTTGATCCTTTTGAAGAGCCCTTCTTTCCCTTTCTGGGAGCCGGGTCTGCTGCACTGGGTCCTCCAAATAATTTCGCCCAGCCCGTCAGGACTGTCTTTGCTTTCGATTCCCCTGCTGCTTCTGCACGCTCTGCCGGCTCTGCTGGCGCTGCTGGCTCTGCGCGCTCTGTGGGCTCTTCTGGCTCTGCGGGCTCCGGCTCTTGCTTCTCCAGGAGTTCTGAGCTCCTCGCACTGCAGGAACCACTGGGATGCGCCGACTCCTCCCTCGGAGTTGAAGCCTTGCTGGAAGGCTGCGACTCCTCCGCTCCAGCACTTTGGTGGGCATTCGCAGGCTCAGGTTCTTGTGCGCAGGCTTCCTCCCTTGCTTCTGGCTCTGGACTAGAAGGGGGGCTTCCTTTTCCTGAGGTCTTGGGCACCTGGACTTCGCGAGGATTCGTGGGCTGCTTGCCTTTTGATCCTTTTGAAGAGCCCTTCTTTCCCTTTCTGGGAGCCGGGTCTGCTGCACTGGGTCCTCCAAATAATTTCGCCCAGCCCGTCAGGACTGTCTTTGTTTTCGATTCCCCTGCTGCTTCTGCACGCTCTGCCGGCTCTGCTGGCGCTGCTGGCTCTGCGCGCTCTGTGGGCTCTTCTGGCTCTGCGGGCTCCGGCTCTTGCTTCTCCAGGAGTTCTGAGCTCCTCGCACTGCAGGAACCACTGGGATGCGCCGACTCCTCCCTCGGAGTTGAAGCCTTGCTGGAAGGCTGCGACTCCTCCGCTCCAGCACTTTGGTGGGCATTCGCAGGCTCAGGTTCTTGTGCGCAGGCTTCCTCCCTTGCTTCTGGCTCTGGACTAGAAGGGGGGCTTCCTTTTCCTGAGGTCTTGGGCACCTGGACTTCGCGAGGATTTGTGGGCTGCTTGCCTTTTGATCCTTTTGAAGAGCCCTTCTTTCCCTTTCTGGGAGCCGGGTCTGCTGCACTGGGTCCTCCAAATAATTTCGCCCAGCCGGTCAGGACTGTCTTTGTTTTCGATTCCCCTGCTGCTTCTGCACGCTCTGCCGGCTCTGCTGGCGCTGCTGGCTCTGCGCGCTCTGTGGGCTCTTCTGGCTGTGCGGGCTCCGGCTCTTGCTTCTCCAGGAGTTCTGAGCTCCTCGCACTGCAGGAACCACTGGGATGCGCCGACTCCTCCCTCGGAGTTGAAGCCTTGCTGGAAGGCTGCGACTCCTCCGCTCCAGCACTTTGGTGGGCATTCGCAGGCTCGGGTTCTTGTGCGCAGGCTTCCTCCCTTTCTTGTGGCTCTGGACTAGAAGGGGGGCTTCCTTTTCCTGAGGTCTTGGGCACCCGGACTTCGCGAGGATTTGTGGGCTGCTTCCCTTTTGATCCTTTTGCCCAGCCTTTGTTTCCTTTTCTGTGACCAGGTTCTTTCCAGTGTGCAGGTCCCTTGGATTCATCTGCACGCTCGGTCTCTGGCCTGTGCATTGCTGTTTCAGAACTACCAGCACCGCTTGAGCCAACACTCCCACGTGAAAACTGGAGATCGTTGCTTGCACTCGGGGCCGTTGTTTTGTCTGGTCCCATTTCGGGACTTGAAGGCAGACTTTCTGTGGATCTGCCTTTTGCATCACCTTTGGCTCCACCGTTGCCCTTGCTGGATCCGTTTTTTCTCACCAGATCCGCCCAGCTCATCCCTTTCGGTGGCATCGTTGACGGGAGAGAAGGCGCGAGAAAACAAGTCGAGATAGAACTCCTCAGCTGATATCAGCCTCAAAGCTGCGGGGCTGTGCAAAGTGGATTCCCTTAGCCTCCCAGAGCACAACTTTGCATCTTGGATAGCGCTAACGGATGCTAACGGTGCTCATGCTAGCTGATGTTGGCGCCGTACATGTGCAAAGTTACCAAGGCAATCAGGCAATCAGTGGCTGCCAGCCAGAAGCAGACACATCGTGTAATCGTGTCGCGATTTTTTTTCAAGCAGAGTAGGTAAAATCACAACCCCCTTGCAGCTGATGGTGCAAAAATCGAGCATGACCAACAACAATTGTCACGCTCTCATAACACTGGTTTATCGTCGTGCTTGCTCCAATCCTACCAAAGATGGGCAGTTTTTAGTGCGTGAGTTAACTCTCAAAAGACTTGGAACTGATTCCACAACTTGGTAAACGATCTTTGCAACCATCCCTGAAACCCCACAGCTTCTAAATTGCACAACTGGAGAACCGATCTTAATTTGACAAATTGATTTTCTACTGTGTTTTCATCTCTTTGAGATGATGATATTGATTTGTCACAAGCATGCCATGCTGGAACAGGCAAAGTTCAAATTATGTTTGTACATGTTCCTACCATCCAGCGTCACTGCCGGCAAAGTTTTCATGTCCACCTTCAGATTCCTCAAGGCACAGGTCAAATGAATTCAAGTGAGAGGCAGAGTACAAAAGAACCGAGTGAGGCAGTGAGGCCCCAGTCCATACTCGCAAAATGTCAAGGAAAAGTGTTCAGTTTTGCTCCCTTAGGTTGAGCACTGCTAAGAAATGCACATCAGGCCCGTTTCCCTCCAGTCGAAGCCTAACAGCCTAACATCGCCGCCTCCAGATTATCCTCGGACTCAGTCTTGAGCACTTCTGGTGCCTGCGTCGTTTTCCAGGTTGAGCCCACGATTTGAAAATTCTACAGCGAAATTGGGGGAGCCTCTAAATCATCCTCAGACTCAGCATTGAGCAATCCTTGCTGCGCGGATGCCTAGGTCGATCAGGCCCTGTAGAAAAAGTCCAGGTGAAGTGGAGGCGAGAAGCCGAAACACACTGGAATGTCAAGTGACTTAGGTCATGGTTTGATGTTGATCGAGCAAGAATTGCATCGCAGCCACATTAAATTGCAAACATGGACTGCAAGACTACAGCCACGGATAGAATTTGAGACGAGTCGGCACGCTGGAAGCTTGAATAAACTGTGCAGATGGCCTGGGCAACACCATCTCCGTCCGAATGATCATCAACGTTATTGATATCCTCCCCCTCGTCAGACTCATCAAGCTCCTGAAGCACATCATCCTCTTCGGGGACCCCCGTAGCCGTCGTACCAACTGAGAGTCGCCTCCGAGCACGGAAGGAAAGGAGTTCAGAAGAGACGCTGTAGTTGCGCTGCATGAGCCAGCTGCTTGATTCACAATTATGTCATAGATCGTCTTAGCATGTCTTCGCAGTATGCCCTTGACTGAAAGTCGGTAGTTGGATTTTTTTTCTCACAATGAAATGGTCACGAAGGGTCAGTTTGGATCTTGACCGGCCCAAAGCCTCGTGTCCTTCTCGGACTCCTCCTCTGTGGAAGCCACTTGCAAAAGGTCCTGATTGGGAAGGATCCCGCAGCAGGCTCAGGTGATGGCGTCGACAGAGGTGGGGGGCTGGTGTCAAAATGTCGAGCAATTTCGGAAAGTCATATCCCTTTTACGTCCTTTTACTGTACTGTTCTCAATCTCGCCCACATTTGGCCGCAAAGGGCCACAAATGAAGTCATTATATCACTGATTTGACACGGATATCAAAGGATGTAAGATACCATCTGAAAATTCCAAAATTTCCTGAGTTCCATGCTTTTTCAAATATTGCTCCAGGCATTGAACACCTTGCATTCTCAACAGGGAAAATGAGAAACACAAAGACTTCAACTTCTCTGGGACAGGAAGCTTCTCAAGCTGGAAGTCTGACAGAGGCACACTGGCCTCAAAAACTGGAGGCTGGCAGCAGCCCCTTTCGCAATCCAGCTGCTTAGCAAGCTGCCGTGCCAGCTGTGAGACAAACAAAAGTTGGACAGCCGGCTGCAAATGCCTCAAAACAGAGAAGAACAGCAGGCAAAACGAAGAGAAATAGATGTTGACATCCATTGAACAGACCATATCAAATACTCGGCCAAGAAGCATCCATGCTTCCAGCGGGTAAATGCTGAGCTGGAATCCAGCTCAGCATTTACTCGCCATGTGCATGGGGGCCACTCATGCGCCATCGACATCGTGATGAATGTCATAGGTTGTACCGGCTGTCCTTCACAGGTTGATATCGGGCTCTCCTAGCAAAAGATGCGAAGCAGCCCAATCAGTGGAAAGAAAAAGCCGGCCCGTTTTGGCTATGTCTTGCAACCACCTCAAACCACGAGTCACTAGTCAGCGTATGCTGTGATTTGCAGGATGAAAAAATCATTGTGTTTTGAAAAGATGAATGTTATAGCTGTAGCTGTGAAATCCGGTTTCAAGATGTTTCAAGCGCCAAGAGCTCGCTGCAGAGCATGGATCATGACTGCTTTGCGATTTTTTGTTTCACTTCATTGTTCAATCGTGCGATATCTTACGCGTTGGCAGGTTCGGGGAAAGATCTCCCAATACGTCGAACCTATTGCCCGTACAAATCGAACAAACGTATGTTTCCAGAATGTGAGCAATGGAGATCCCATGTGTCTCTGGAGTTAAAAATTCATGCACCTGTGGACAGCTCTACTTCCTCTCCAGCAATGAAACACAAGTTGACAAAATAGGATGAAATTTCAGATGTTGGTTTTGACTGGTGATTGTCTCAGTTTCTCTGGTCATGTTCTTTGCATTTCTACCACATGTTGCACTTGAGGCTATCCTTTTTTTGCCCGAACCGCACTGCTCATCAACGTCTATGTGTCAATGGTCCTGGCTCTTCGGTCAATTTGCAACAGTGATGAGTTCAGGAATATCGCCCCTGGAATCATCTGCATAATCTGGGGAAAAGTGCGCCAGGTTCTTTCTCACTTGCACAATCTTCTACTGAGCACACAGTCCTTAATTGAAAACGAGAATACGATAGAATAACATAGAATAACTATACAGAATATCAATCAGCGACAAGGCTCTTACAAAACAATGGAAAACTGAATCTCCACCACTAGAACTGCTCAAGGTGCTCCATCTCCTCATAGACCGCTCTCGCTCTGCTGAGCGCCTCGGACTCCGAATCGTCGTCGAACATCGGGCATCTGCTTGGCCTAGCCCAGACGATCCAGCCAAGGGTACCCAGGTCCCAAGATTCAAACTGCGAAGTAGGGACCGTTTTCAAAAAATTAAACACTGTGTCACAATCGTTTCCTCCAGGTCTCATGTTTGTTCGTCTTCACTGATTTAGCACATGCTTTTTAGAAAACAAAATCGCGGGGCTCAAAAGTAGGGACCGTTTTCAAAAAATTAAACACTGTGTCACAATCGTTTCCTCCAGGTCTCATGTTTGTTCGTCTTCACTGATTTAGCACATGTTTTTTAGAAAACAAAATCGCGGGGCTCAAAAGTAGGGACCGTTTTCAAAAAATTAAACACTGTGTCACAATCGTTTCCTCCAGGTCTCATGTTTGTTCGTCTTCACTGATTTAGCACATGTTTTTTAGAAAACAAAATCGCGGGGCTCAAAAGTAGGGACCGTTTTCAAAAAATTAAACACTGTGTCACAATCGTTTCCTCCAGGTCTCATGTTTGTTCTTCTTCACTGATTTAGCACATGTTTTTTAGAAAACAAAATCGCGGGGCTCAAAAGTAGGGACCGTTTTCAAAAAATTAAACACTGTGTCACAATCGTTTCCTCCAGGTCTCATGTTTGTTCGTCTTCATATACATACCAGTAGTACCGCACAAGGCGGTGGCGGAAGTTTCAAAAATAGGAAACCTATAGGAGAGATTGGTTGTTGTGAATCAGGGATGGCAGAGCGAATCCACTGATGGACCGAAAGGTGCTTGAGGTCTCCCCTTTTTCTCTCTCTTTCTCTGACTATCTACCTACCTATCTATCTTCTATGTATCTATCTATCTATCGATCTGTCTATCTCTCTCTCTCTTTCATCTAATTACCGATCTATCTATCTATCTATCTACCTAGCTATCTATCTATCTCTCTCTCTCTGTCTCTCTCTCTCTCTCTTTTATGCAAGAACTCCATGACAGGTGAATGCAATGAGCACATGTCAACGAAACATGAAATAAACAGCACGTTGTGCGTCTGTCAGGAAGGTTGTGCCTAAACGAGCATTTCCCAAATAAAGTCCGTTTGGGCTTTGGGGACTTGGCCAAGGCGCCGCATAGGTTGTGGTGGTTTATCGACCCGCCCGCGCAACACACGCACGCAACACACTGGCCGCTCAGCTGAGTTCCCTTGCTTGACGATGCCGTCCAATCCTCGGCAAAGGAGAAAAGGGTGGTGGCGAGTGTTGTAAAATTTGTAAAGAAATGCCTGTGCCTGCGCCATCTCCTCATCGTCTGCCCACCGGCTGTAGGTGCCAGTGGACAGGTGGACCTCCTGCCACACAAAAAAAGGGCGGACCTCCTGCAGGGGCGGCTTCTCCTCAAGGGCGAGCCTGGAGCGTCCTTGAACCGCTTGGAGAGGCGGGGAGAAAGTGAACGCCGGCCCTCAGCCGGCTGAACACTTTCTCCTCAAACTCCGCCTCAATCAAACCCCTAGCACCCAGGAAACAAAAGCAATGGGGTACCCAACCTGTTCCAAACCGTAGAGGGAGGCAAAAGGCCCGATCTCCACGCAAAAATCCAAGTAATATACCTGGATCAAGAAGAGGAGGACCAGGTCCTGATGGCAATCCCACAAGCCAACAACCCAAGGGATTTTCACAAGGCTCAACTCCTCGCCATCGGCCATTTCTTCATAATGAGCCTGCCAAAAAAAATCGGGTTGGATGAAGGGCGCGAAGCCTGTCGAAAATCAAAATCCACGCACCAAAACGACATTGAAGTCGTCAGGATCAAGAAAGGGACGGAGCGTCCAGGCCAACATGGCTTCACAACAGCCACGGAGAGGCAGTCACAACCCACCACTCCGTCCATACATGTTATCTATCTATCTATCTATCTATCTATCTATCTATCTACCTATATATCTATTTATGTGCACATGAATGCGTGTTACGTTTCGTTAACCACCCAATAAGAACATGACAAGTTAAAGCACCTAACCACAGCAAGTTAGGTGTTGATGCGCGCGATAATGAACGGCTGCCAAGACGCTTGTTTTGACTGCAATTGAGCCAAAGTAAGTCGGGACACACCCAAAAAGAGGTAAGACAACACGTGCATAAGAGGGTGGAATGATTGCATGGTTTTGCCTGCAAATTAACAACTCCCTCCTCATGCTATACATGCACATGTGCCCTATATACAATTTCAGGGACCAAGATGTCAAGCAAACATCTGGCCAATTTCGCTGAATGAATCCTAGCGATCTACAACTACTTAGGCTTACGGCAATTTGCTGCCATTCTGACCGAGTGATGATCTTTGTGACTCTCACAATATCTCAGAGTGAAGATCCCTTGGTCCAGTTGCTCGTGAGTGGACGCAACATTAACGCGATGTACGCGACCACAGTGTCGTAGCTTCGCTGAGTAACCTGTGATCATCACTGTGATGGCTGCTGGATTGTCCTGTTGCACATGTATCCCAACCAACGACTCGATCATCGTATGTAGATTCAAGACTTCGCCAAATAGAGCACTAGCACAGGCTATTAGCTCTGCTTCAGTAGTTGATCTCGCTGTTGAACTCTGTTTCTTTGATGAGCATAACACTGGTATCGAGCGTTACCGGTTTTCAGGAGGTATACAACTCCTGAAGTGCTCTTGGCCGTGTGTGGGCATGAAGCAAAATCGAAATCTGTATGTACAACCAGCCCTGGAGATTCGTTGGGGTCGACAGTCGCCTGGATCATGCGGTCAGCTGTTGAGTGCACGTAGCTGATTAATCTGAGCATTTGCCTGCACAATGTCCAACGAGTTACTCTACTTGCAAGTCCTTGCACTGCAAAACTTAAGGCAAGTCTCGCCAAACGAGACAACCAAAGGCATCACATGAGCACTTTGGCGGCATGATTGCGCAATACACCTTCATGCGCAAGCTCTTCTTCGGACATTTGAGACTCTGGAAGACATGGAGCCTCGACCTTTCTCAGTTTCTCTACTGGTGTTACAGCGAGGTTGCATTAAAAACTTACAATCCCCTTTGCATATGAACTCATGTCATAGGTCATTGAAATTTCTCGGGAGGTTCTTTGAATCATATGTGCTCTCAGGAGGATATGATTCTAAAGGGACTCCTTCATTTCAATCAACTGCTTTTCGAGATGGGCTTGCCACAACTTTCCTGATTGTGGATGACCACACAACGATTTTATTAGCTTCTCTGCAAGGCGAGTATAAGGATCATAGATTTTTCCCATTCTTCCAACCGTAGTTCAAAGGGCAAGATCACCCATGTGTTCCCTTCAAGGAAGCACTGAAGATAAGCTTGAATGCAATCTGCACAAAAAACCGTTGTGAGGCATTCGAACCAAAGCGTGAGATTCAACGCTGCCAGCATTGCCGGAGTGGTAGCAGTTCCGACGGTTGAATTGGTCTTTGATCAGTAAGGACGTCCGCAATTTTGATGTCCTCACCTGTGGTACGAGCTCGTTTGCAAAGCTCAGTAACAGGAATTACGGTTGAATCATCCCAAGTTCCATTGGCTCTCAAACCTTCGGCTTCTGCTTTGATTGCCTTTTCGTCCTTGGACCATTGCGAATTTGTCAGGTTCTCAAGGTCACAACTGCAGAGGAAGTGCTGAGATTTGGAACATGTTGAAACCACTTTTGCGGATACCATGCTTCGACGATAACCGATGCGAACTGTCTTGTGTAGAAGCCTGTTTGCTTTGTCTGACTATCCTCAGCAGGTTCATGCTGGTGCGAGTCGCACTGATAGGCAGCCAGGATTGTAAGGATTCGTTCATCACATGAAGATACGCACCATGGTTTACGAATGGGGCAATCTTTACCATGAGCACCTATCATACATCCATCAAAGTAAACTCTTCTGAATGCATGCTCTTTCTCAAAGTCTTTGACTTCTTCCAGGTTCCACCATCCAGAGTTTTCTGGCCATTCGAAGTCAACACGGCCACCCTCGGCTAAGATTTTCTTCATGAACCTCTTTGCTTGAGCGAACATTTTCCTAACCTGTTTTCTTCTCTTGTCCAATTTCTGTTGAAAACCCCATCCATGCCTATGCACGTTCATGTGTTGCCATGGTGTGAAATCGGCACATGGGAGACTGACCCAGGCATCTGCAGTCTTGTGGTCATCAGCCTGAGTGATCAACTGAGAAACATGTCCCTCATCCTGCACATCAATCACATTACGGGATAACCTGATGCCTTCAACACCGATTTCATCACAAACATCACCAATGGCAAAATGTTCATCACATCATGCATAATCAAAGAGGGTATTAGAAACTGATGATTGATACATTCTTCGATATTTTCTTCTCTCTGCATTTGCTTGAAGAAAGATTTCCTCAAATTCCTTTTTTGTTTTGGCTGGCATAGCGGCTTCTGGATGGTCTGGCGGGATACCTGCGCTAAAAGGCAATTCGGATGGGTCAGCATCAGGCACGCTGCAACAGGTTCGTCAAGCACTGGCATTGGCGTGCTTGGCGCTTCGGCTTCTGGGACCGGAGTCAAAGCAGCTGGTGTGCGAGGAGTGCGTCCAACACGGTCGGCTCTGATCAATGCATCGAACCGAGCTCTGCATGCAGGTGTGTGCGTGTGTGTCTCCCGGATGAAGACGCTGTTTCACATGCACGGCATGAAGGTGAACCCCCCATACTTTATTAATCGACCCAATCTTATGCAATCTTGCGGAGCATTTCTCTACCTTGTGGGGAGGTTCTACGAAGTTGGCAGCTTTCGACATATGCCTGAAATTGGACTCCAAGCTCACCATGCAGATGCTTTGGCTCGGTCAACAGTGCGGCCATGTATGCATCTATCCGGGGAGGGCTCATACAACTACCAGCTGCTTGGTCAGTGCTCGCATCCAAGGCCTCCAAGACCCATTCAAGCAAAATGTCCTGTCCTCTGGAACAGAGCTTAGTGACAAGAAAATGTCTCCAACTTCTGAACGCACCAGCATTTTGGGGGAGTGAATCTATTTTGATGTTTTGTAATGACATATTATATATCTTTACACCGTATCTTCCGAAAAGGCAGCTGACGATCCTATCTCAATGCTATGCCATTGACGGTTTGGAGAACCGGATGCTTGGGATGATGGAGGTCCACCACCTGGATTACCGCGACCACCTCGGTTACCGTTGCCATCCTGATGGTTGACCTCTACCATCTGATGATGATGAACTCGACGGAGATCCTGGTGGTCCGGCTGCCGGAGTAGGTGTTGTCATTGACCAAGAATCACTTCCCCTGGATGTTTGCTTGGTGAAAGATGGTGACCCTCACCCGGATGGAGGGATGCTGGCACAAGCTGACACTGGACTAAACGGTGGTTGTGGCATGGGCTGGGGCACCAAGTGTACTTCAGAAACATTTGGAGCCATAGGATACGTGACTGGGGTAGTTGACAACTGCTTTACCATCCTGAGCTCTTCTCTAAGTTGACGCATGTCGTTCATGAGCGCTGATACATCAATCATGTTAGAAACCGTGCCATTTTGGTTTTCATGAGCTACAGGTGGAGTAGCGGGTGGCGCATGGTTGGCAACAACCAACTGATTCTGCAACTGTACAACCAAGTTTCTCAATTCCTCTTTACGTCTCCGTTGCTCTTCCAATTGTTGGGACTGATGGTCTATTGCGTTCATCAATTCTCGATTCAAATCTTCAGCCCTTGACATTTGCATTGTAAAAGACTGTTCCAATTGCTGGAGCGTTTGAGGTGCATTTCTCTCAGTTTCTTGATTTCTGGATTGCAGTTCACTAACGGCGTGGAAAGCTTCAGCCCTCAATGCACCCTCTCGTTGTTGAACAAGGATGGGATCCATACCAACTTGCATGCTACGGTTATCCAAAGCAACCGTCCTTTGGTCATGCTGATGCACTTTCTGCTGATACACATTGACGGACCTTTGGTCAGCATTGTGTGCATTGGACCTTTGGTCAAACTGATTGGAAGTTGTAGATCTTTGATCGTGCTGATGGATTTCAACCTCTTGATTCACTTGAACTGGCATTACAACCCCTTGACCCTGATGACCCCCGGACCCGGATGCAACGCTGGATGGACCCCTTGGCGTTGGTACTAAAGAGCCCTTCTGACCACGATGGCTTCTGGTTATGGGTGGTCTACCGGATAAGGAACTGGCACTGCTGGTCCTAGAACCTGAGCTTTTGGTGTTACTTTTCTTGACCTGCAGTGGTCTAGATTGGGGTGCCTGGGCAGGTGATGTGGAAGATATCTGCAATGAGGTTTCTGCTGAAGTATCCATGTTTCCGTCATCTACTGCCATTACTTCATTTATTGTTGGCATGGTTCTGGAACTCTTGGCAAAATGTCAAACTACAAAGATCGATTATGGAGTAATGTAAGGTTCTTACACAACCAAGACTGGTAATATTTCCTGTTGGTTCAGCCGGGGCCAGGAACCCCAAAAGAGCCCAGATGTTGCAAAACTCGGCTTTTTTTGATTTTTTTGCCCCAACCCCAAGAGGAAATTTGTTTGGAAACCAAGACACGAGATGAGGCAGATTCCTGACTTTTACACCTTTCGGCGGACAACAAACTCACCCCTCGGTTTTATAATGCGGTGTTGCAATGGATGGCAACGCCCCGCAACTGTGCGTTGATGCCGGTTGTGATGCATGATGTCAACAATTTTTATTGTACATGGATACCGATACACGCCGCAATTTGATTATTGGACTTGATTTGAATTGAGATGTTCACAGCAACCGGTGTTCAAGTGCTTCGGCGAAATTGACGTAGTACCAGACTGAGCTGAATTTGGGCTTCCTTGGCACCGAAATTCCGCAAGGCTCGCTGCAAATCCCTTGCTGACAATTTTCAAACCACTCTCTGATAACTGTACAATCGTCTTCACACATGAAAGTGTCCTGAAGAAGTCTTGGAGCAATTTGGGCCTTGACTGCCGCAAGCTTTCCAATGCTTCCCGTTGTGTCACTGGTGATGACGACACGATCGATGTAAGATCTTCCCGCACAGCAGCTTCTGACGTGCTCTCGGAATTTTTCGAGCACGGCAATATGAGACCACCCACACAGAAAATCTCTTTGACACTTTTGTCAGAATTCCGACGTGTGGATTCAGGTGTTCCCCTTGTAGTCTCAAATTGCCCTTTCCACGTCCCAACCGAACTTTGTCCAATACTTGATGGAAATCAAGACAGATCACTGGCTTTCGACCCCTAAAGATCGGAACCTGATCGGCTGGATGGTTGCTCTGAATGCAAGTCTCAACACCCCAAGGCAAGGTTGCGAATCGCCTCAAGAGAGGATTGTCAACTGACACACGCACCTGAGTCAGATCCACTTGCTGTGGTTCGGAAATCCTGGAAAGAGGATGTTCGACATGACGGCGTCGGTCTTGAAGATGATGCTGATGAAGGTCGATGTCCTTGTGGAGGATGATTTGGCTCCCTCAGATCAGTCGGCCTATTTGCCCAAATGCCTTGCAGATGGTCACTTTCTGGCCCCACCTCCTCTTCTGATGAGATGTATTGAGCCTCCGAATCCAAATCCCTGTTGTCCTCTTCCTCTTCCAGTAGTGGTTCTCTCCTCCTTGGCAAGAAATTCCAATACTTGATCTGGTCGAATCGATCCCGTGCTTGCTACAATTTCCCATGATACGCTGCTGATCCACCCTGCGCACAGACGAAGTTGAGAATGTAGATTAGAAACTCAAGAGTTGACAAACAGGCACTTTTGCATCTCCTCTTCCAGGCTCTTCCACCGCGGTTCTGAGCTGCCACCTTTCGGTACCGCCACACCGCAATCTGGCATTGCCGATACAGCTCTGCCTGTCTGATCGGAGCTGGAGACCTGGATCGTCTGTCTGAAGGACTTGACCAATGCATGCACCAAGGAACTTGCCGATGATTGCGTCGGGCCAGTACTTATCACTTGAAACCAACTGACACGGATATGTGAAAAATGAGCTGAGGTTCACCCATCCTTGCTTCACTTCGTGAGTTGGGGGAACACTAATGGCAAAATGCCAGGATCAGCTTCCTTAAATGGACGTTTGAAACCCGGAGGCATGTTATTGTGATCCAGGAACACAAACGCAATACAAAAGCAACACCCTCTGGACGGTTCGGATGCAACGTGGTTCACTGGCCGGGTTGAGTAAGTCGGTGTTGCAATGGATGGCAACGCCCCGACGGCTGGTGCATTACAGGCAAACGGTCACGCACTTACTACTAGGGGATCAGTCTACCTTATTTATGGGTGTTGGTTTTCAGGTGGTGTTGCACGTATGCAAACCCCCACCGGCAGCGCAACTATCCTTCCCAAGAAGTCTGCTCGGCTTTTGTGAGCGTCCAAGGAAAAATTGTTCCTGGACGTTGGGATGGCAAAACACACGCACACAACGCTGGCTGCAACCCGGAATGGCACTGGTTAGGGTGTGGTGTCAAGTACTTATTGATATGGACGCCGAACTCAGGGGCTCAAGCCTACGGCAAGCTGGATACGAATGCTGAGGCTATTAACCAGTTAAATCACCTAACCACAGCCAAGTTAGGGGTTTAATGCACACGATAGTGAACGGCTGCCAAGACGCTTGTTTTGACAGCACTTGAGCCAAAGTAAGTCGGAACACACCCGAAATAAGGAAGACAACATGTGCAAAAGAGGATGGAATGATTGCATCGTTTTACCTGCAAAGTAACAGCTTGATAAGATCACAATATGGTAAAAAGCAGATCTACCATAGTGATCATAATTAATGCACACGTGTTTTTGCGAATTTGCTCGAGCCAGTATGACAGTATGGTTATTGAACACATCATCCAATTTGAATGAACATCCCAGCAAAAATGTGCTAAAACCAGAAGCTGAATTTGGGGCCACAGCTATGTGAATCAGAGTCGCTACTTGTTGCCATATGAATGCGATAGATCCCTCGGTAGGTATCTTTGTGCTCGTGACGGACGACCAGTAAACTAATATCTGTTGACAGTGCAACCACCTGATGCTTGGTGACGGTGGCTGCAATCCAAATGAAGATCAATGCTCTTGAATTCTCAAGTATTCATGCAGTCTAGTAGCTAAGCAGATGTTTTTGGGCTTACCCTAGAATGCATGGCTCAGAACCGGAAGGTTTTGCATGGGGCTTTCACATCAGTACTTGAATATGTAAATTCTCATGATATTCAACACTTACACTAACATGCAACATGTCCCACTGAATTTGATACCAATTTCGTGCTTCCAACATTCTTGGTGCTTCTTGGCCAAAACCATCGCCAGAAGCTCACCGGTCTTCCAGGTTTGGTATTTGTTGACCACATGAGCGTTCAGCTGTGATTGTATTGACCTGTGGTAGTGGATAGTCATCCATTCCTACTCTTCCATCTTGGAGAAACATATGGGAAAACAGCATGGATGAGTCCAAGACCAGCCCAGCACTCTGCAATGGTAAAAGGATCTGCTTGGCTGAAGAATCACAAACCATCTTGAAGGGCATGATGTTGCACGCTGTCCTGCTACACCGTCCAGTGTGGACATCACTTAGTTGCACAGTTACACCATGTTACACCAGAATCTCAGCTCTGCGTAGCCTTGAAAACAAAATGGTCGATTGCCCATAGTAATGCGTCCTGACATCTTGTCATCGCTGTTGAGGTTCAACGCTGGAGGTCGTCGCTGAGAGCCTCCACATCAAACACAGGACGGTCAGGCTGGGGCCCGCTGGGGAAGGGCAGGTGAAACACACCAAATCGCGCCACAAAGCCGTGCACTTTTTGCACATCCCAAATTCCAAAAGCGTTGGGGAGCCGAGGTGTTTCGTGCATTCCGACTTCAAACTGTGCTTCACGCCACACCGGCATGCAACTTCTCATGTCTCATCTCGACCCTCCGGAGCGAGAAACAAGTTGTTCGCGTCTTTTCTACATTTGCGCGCATCTTGATCTTCTTTCTTCTGCCTTTCTCTTCTGTGACCTTCTCTCTTCTTCCTTTCTCTTCTCTGACTGTGCTCCCCACTTTGCTGCAACTGTCCATATTGTCGGAAGTTAAACTTCTAAACTTCCTTCGATAATGACCATTAATTAGTATAACCCTGGATTCTCGCCCCCGCGATGCACCGTATGTTTATTGATATATGGGCACCCAATAACTACGGTGGAAAAAATCCACTAAAGGACTGGATACATTATGTACCCCAAAAAAAACTTGGAAAACTGACCAAAATAGGGTGATCAACTATGGGCTTTGGGGGTACCCTAGTCTCACTATAACCATGTGTCTAATTATATATGGCACTCGGGCAAACCTCTAGATCAAACAGAAAGAGACGAGGCCAGCTAAAAGTTAGACAGAATCAATCTAAAGCATTTCCCAAGCAGTCTAAACAAACTCAAAACCATTAGGCCGTTTGAAAATGTATTCTCAGCACTTGTGGACAAGGTTGGCGGATAATTTACTACATCCCATCTTTAAGATGGGCGTGGAGATGCCACACGAAATGGCCACGAAGTGTCAGTTTGGATCTTGACCGGCCCAAAGCCTCGTGTCCTTCTCGGACTCCTCCTCTGCGGAAGCCACTTGCAAATGGTCCTGATTGGGAAGGATCCCGCAGCAGGCTCAGGTGATGGCGTCGACAGAGGTGGGGGGCTGGTGTCAAAATGTCGAGCAATTTCGGAAAGTAGCATTGGTTGTAGCGCTGACAACTCCAATGCTGTTCGAACTGCACATGTGGCCGCAAAGGGCCACAAATGAAATCATTACATCACTGATTTGACAAGGATATAAAAGGATATAACACACCACCTGAAAATTCCAAAATTTCCTGAGTTCCATGCTTTTTCAAAGATTGCTCCAGGCATTGAACGCCTTGCATTCTCAACAGGGAAAATGAGAAACACAAAGACTTCAACTTCTCTGGGACAGGAAGTTTCTCACGCTGGGAGTCTGACAGAGGCACACTGGCCTCAAAAACTGGAGGCTGGCAGCAGCCCCTTTCGCAATCCAGCTGCTTAGCAAGCTGCCGTGCCAGCTGTGAGACAAACAAAAGTTGGACAGCCGGCTGCAAATGCCTCAAAACAGAGAAGAACAGCAGGCAAAACGAAGAGAAATAGATGTTGACATCCATTGAACAGACCATATCAAATACTCGGCCAAGAAGCATCCATGCTTCCAGCTCAGCATTTACTCGCCATGTGCATGGGGGCCACTCATGCGCCATCGACATCGTGATGAATGTCATAGGTTGTACCGGCTGTCCTTCACAGGTTGATATCGGGCTCTCCTAGCAAAAGATGCGAAGCAGCCCAATCAGTGGAAAGAAAAAGCCGGCCCGTTTTGGCTATGTCTTGCAACCACCTCAAACCACGAGTCACTAGTCAGCGTATGCTCTGATTTGCAGGATGAAAAAATCATTGTGTTTTGAAAAGATGGATGTTATAGCTGTAGCTGTGAAATCCGGTTTCAAGATGTTTCAAGCGCCAAGAGCTCGCTGCAGAGCATGGATCATGACTGCTTTGCGATTTTTCGTTTCACTTCATTGTTCAATCGTGCGATATCTTACGCGTTGGCAGGTTCGGGGAAAGATCTCCCAATACGTCGAACCTATTGCCCGTACAAATCGAACAAACGTATGTTTCCAGAATGTGAGCAATGGAGATCCCATGTGTCTCTGGAGTTAAAAATTCATGCACCTGTGGACAGCTCTACTTCCTCTCCAGCAATGAAACACAAGTTGACAAAATAGGATGAAATTTCAGATGTTGGTTTTGACTGGTGATTGTCTCAGTTTCTCTGGTCATGTTCTTTGCATTTCTACCACATGTTGCACTTGAGGCTATCCTTTTTTTGCCCGAACCGCACTGCTCATCAACGTCTATGTGTCAATGGTCCTGGCTCTTCGGTCAATTTGCAACAGTGATGAGTTCAGGAATATCGCCCCTGGAATCATCTGCATAATCTGGGGAAAAGTGCGCCAGGTTCTTTCTCACTTGCACAATCTTCTACTGAGCACACAGTCCTTAATTGAAAACGAGAATACGATAGAATAACATAGAATAACTATACAGAATATCAATCAGCGACAAGGCTCTTACAAAACAATGGAAAACTGAATCTCCACCACTAGAACTGCTCAAGGTGCTCCATCTCCTCATAGACCGCTCTCGCTCTGCCGAGCGCCTCGGACTCCGAATCGTCGTCGAACATCGGGCATCTGCTTGGCCTAGCCCAGAAGATCCAGCCAAGGGTACCCAAGTCCCCAGATTCAAACTGCGAGGTAGGGACCGTTTTCAAAAAATGAAACACTGTGTCACAATCGTTTCCTCCAGGTCTCATGTTTGTTCGTCTTCACTGATTTAGCACATGCTTTTTAGAAAACAAAATATCGGGGCTCAAAAGTAGGGACCGTTTTCAAAAAATTAAAAAAAATGTGTCACAATCGTTTCCTCCAGGTCTCATGTTTGTTCGTCTTCACTGATTTAGCACATGCTTTTTAGAAAACAAAATCGCGGGGCTCAAAAGTAGGGACCGTTTTCAAAAAATGAAACACTGTGTCACAATCGTTTCCTCCAGGTCTCATGTTTGTTCGTCTTCACTGATTTAGCACATGCTTTTTAGAAAACAAAATCGCGGGGCTCAAAAGTAGGGACCGTTTTCAAAAAATGAAACACTGTGTCACAATCGTTTCCTCCAGGTCTCATGTTTGTTCGTCTTCACTGATTTAGCACATGCTTTTTAGAAAACAAAATATCGGGGCTCAAAAGTAGGGACCGTTTTCAAAAAATAAACACTGTGTCACAATCGTTTCCTCCAGGTCTCATGTTTGTTCGTCTTCACTGATTTAGCACATGCTTTTTAGAAAACAAAATATCGGGGCTCAAAAGTAGGGACCGTTTTCAAATTTAAAAACTGTGTCACAATCGTTTCCTCCAGGTCTCATGTTTGTTCGTCTTCACTGATTTAGCACATGCTTTTTAGAAAACAAAATATCGGGGCTCAAAAGTAGGGACCGTTTTCAAAATTAAAACACTGTGTCACAATCGTTTCCTCCAGGTCTCATGTTTGTTCGTCTTCACTGATTTAGCACATGCTTTTTAGAAAACAAAATATCGGGGCTCAAAAGTAGGGACCGTTTTCAAATTTAAAAACTGTGTCACAATCGTTTCCTCCAGGTCTCATCTTTGTTCATCTTCACTGATTTAGCACATGTTTTTTAGAAAACAAAATATCGGGGCTCAAAAGTAGGGACCGTTTTCAAATTTAAAAACTGTGTCACAATCGTTTCCTCCAGGTCTCATGTTTGTTCGTCTTCACTGATTTAGCACATGCTTTTTAGAAAACAAAATATCGGGGCTCAAAAGTAGGGACCGTTTTCAAATTTAAAAACTGTGTCACAATCGTTTCCTCCAGGTCTCATTCGTCTTCACTGATTTAGCACATGTTTTTTAGAAAACAAAATATCGGGGCTCAAAAGTAGGGACCGTTTTCAAATTTAAAAACTGTGTCACAATCGTTTCCTCCAGGTCTCATGTTTGTTCGTCTTCACTGATTTAGCACATGCTTTTTAGAAAACAAAATATCGGGGCTCAAAAGTAGGGACCGTTTTCAAATTTAAAAACTGTGTCACAATCGTTTCCTCCAGGTCTCATGTTTGTTCGTCTTCACTGATTTAGCACATGTTTTTTAGAAAACAAAATATCGGGGCTCAAAAGTAGGGACCGTTTTCAAAAAAATAAACACTGTGTCACAATCGTTTCCTCCAGGTCTCATGTTTGTTCGTCTTCACTGATTTAGCACATGTTTTTTAGAAAACAAAATCTCGGGGCTCAAAAGTAGGGACCGTTTTCAAATTTAAAAACTGTGTCACAATCGTTTCCTCCAGGTCTCATGTTTGTTCGTCTTCACTGATTTAGCACATGTTTTTAGAAAACAAAATCTCGGGGCTCAAAAGTAGGGACCGTTTTCAAATTTAAAAACTGTGTCACAATCGTTTCCTCCAGGTCTCATGTTTGTTCGTCTTCACTGATTTAGCACATGCTTTTTAGAAAACAAAATCTCGGGGCTCAAAAGTAGGGACCGTTTTCAAATTTAAAAACTGTGTCACAATCGTTTTCTCCAGGTCTCATGTTTGTTCGTGTTCACTGATTTAGCACATGCTTTTTAGAAAACAAAATCTCGGGGCTCAAAAGTAGGGACCGTTTTCAAATTTAAAAACTGTGTCACAATCGTTTCCTCCAGGTCTCATGTTTGTTCGTCTTCACTGATTTAGCACATGCTTTTTAGAAAACAAAATCTCGGGGCTCAAAAGTAGGGACCGTTTTCAAATTTAAAAATGTGTCACAATCGTTCACTCATGTTCATCTTCACTGATTTAGCACATGCTTTTTAGAAAACAAAATCTCGGGGCTCAAAAGTAGGGACCGTTTTCAAATTTAAAAACTGTGTCACAATCGTTTTCTCCAGGTCTCATGTTTGTTCGTGTTCACTGATTTAGCACATGCTTTTTAGAAAACAAAATCTCGGGGCTCAAAAGTAGGGACCGTTTTCAAATTTAAAAACTGTGTCACAATCGTTTTCTCCAGGTCTCATGTTTGTTCGTGTTCACTGACTTGGCACGTCCTCTCTGATGTGGAACCGGGGTGACACAGAATGGGGTTGGAATATGTTGGAATGATAAATATGTCCAAACTATTTCAATCTATTTAAACGCACAAAAATTCTTCTCTGTAGAGAAATGTCAAACACGTACACACAAGTCTGTTTCAGGCCTCCATTATCATCATGAGGTGCGTCTGTGAGGTCAAAGCATTTACCTAGCAGGCATGTCTATTGACGGCAACCACGCTGGGTATCTGGGAAGAGGAAACAAGGAAACACGGATCTCCGGATCAAACAAGTGTATGGAAATGTATGGAATCTTGTGAATTATGAACACAATATGACACAATATGATATAATATATCACAATACTATATAAGAATTTCTGGAACAAGCCGCTGTGGCCACCGAACATGGGCATCGTGAGCTTGTATCGTGAGCGTGTATACTCGAGCCAACTTACTACTTAGTACACATAATGTACACATAAACATCATATAAAATCATATAAACATCAGACATTGTAATTACATACATCATCATACATCATACGGTAACCCGTACATACACCATCAAAATTCATCTTTTCTGCCACCTCTATGGTCCAATGCCCACCAGGATGTGTTGAAATGTAGCGCTCCGTCAAAACAACATCTCTGTATCCATCAGCTAAAGCCATATGACCCAATGTGACCTGACTTCGCCACATGAAAACTTTGGATTGATGATTGAGGCTGATTGAGGTGACTTGACTCAAATGGAAAGTTTTTGCTGCACCCCAAATGGGGGAAAGCTGAAACTGATCTGAAAGAAGATCTGAAACGCATCTGAACAGCTGATAAACATTGATAAACTGGAATCAGAATGGAATGAATCATTCTGTATCCGATGTCAATCAAATGTGTTTTTGCTGTCAAATCTGTCTGTCTGCCTCCATCTCGGCTCCTCCTGCTGGAAGAGCTGTGCAATCTCTTGAGGAGTTGCAGTGATGAGGGACTGCGTGGCCTTGGCTTAAAAGCATCTGGAAACGTCTGAGAACCTTTAAGCAGCATCTGAGGCACAAAGCCAAATCTGCTTGAAACTTGAAAGTGCCTGTAGCCATTTTACATATTTTTACTAATATCTCTAGGTGTCGAGAATACAAATTACTCCTTGGGGCGGTTGCTTCCAAAGGATAGGAGAAACCCACGAAATCAAGGAGGTCTATTGGAAGCCAGTGATTGATTGATTGATTGATTGATCGGTTGGTTTGTTGGTTTGTTGGTTGGTTGGTTGGTTGTTTGAGAAGAGATCAGTTAAATGAATGCATATATGTGGCATGATCGATGCATGAGCAAAGCAATGAACAAGTGTGAGCGTGAGTGATGATTGAGCAAAAGATCGGATACTGAAATTCTGAAGTGTATTGTCTTACTTGCTTCGACATACGGAACCACAGGCTGGAACAATAAGTGCTATTATATAAAAGTTCTTGAAATTCTTGAAGTGTTCTACTTCGGCAAACTACAAACTGGGGCTACTCCGTACCACATCATACGACAACACACTATAAGAGGTGCTGCAGATGCTGTGCAACGACAAAATGAGAAATCATTCTGATCTGTATGCGACAGTGTAATCTACAAAGAGAAGGCTGCAGAAAAGAAAAAGGGGCAGCGGATGCGACTGCAAGAGAAGGGTTTGCTGCGGGCGAAACCATGCTAGACTCTGCTAGACATGTTAAAGGACTCACAACACGAATGCGCCTGCAATCAAGTGTACTACACTGCCCTACACTAAATGACGAAATGATCAGGGACTGAACAGCGTTACGCAATACCTAACAATTGTGTAACACTATGACTATGATGCTCAATTACCAGCGAGGAGCACCCATGTGATGTGATGTGCAAAGTGAAAGAGTAGTGCCACATGGATTGCACCACACAGTGGCACGGCATACAGGCATACAGGCGAAGTGCAACGTGTCTTCCATCAGTCCATCTATACCTGCACCATCCTGCACCTGCTGGTCATGGAAGGATCATTTGGATTTGTCAGTCTGAAGTTTCTGCTTGCATCTCCTGATCTTTTCCCACATGCTACCCATGGTCAAAAAATCGTTGCATTTTCAGAGTTGCATGCAGTTGACATAGCCGACGTCAACTGAATGATGTGCAGGGTTCCAAACGTTTATCATATCCTCCGTGGCAGTGGGACCTTCCAACGTCACCACCTGACATTGGACACCAGTCCCTCGACCCCTCCGGTCGTCAATCATGCCAAGCAACTAGAAGCCCAAAATGAACGAAACCTAAAGGTCATATGAATGTGGAAAAAGGTGAGCGGAACTTGGAAACATGCAGGGAAGTGCAGACGATACTCATCCATGCCCGTCCAGATCTCTTTTTTCAACACCTTGTTTTTGTTGCTGAGCAGCTGCGGCACGTTTCGGCTGGCATCAACTGGACAGCACATAAACTCAACAAATCCTGGGCTAGAGTCAGAGAGGGATCGCCCTTGCAGGATTTGAGCCCGTGACCATCTGCTTCCGAGACTGCTTCAAAATGCGCCGGGAGCTTGGGGGGGAGAGGGTACGATGGACAGTTCGAGGCTATTTGGCAGTTAGCAGCTACTCTTATGCATTTTCCCATTTTAGTAGATGATAAGTAAGAGCGCTACTGAAACGTTCTAAACATGCTGGAGGCGCTGGAGGCGCTGAAGGCGCTGGGGGCGTTGGAGGCGCTGGAGGCGCTGAAGGCGCTGGAGGCGCTGATGGCGCTAAAGGGGCTGGAGGCGCTGAAGGCGCTGGAGGCCCTTCTCCCACGCCTACTCCGACTTCGACTCATCAGAAGTTTACACACAGAAGTTTTTACACACAGAAGTTTTTACACACAAAAGTTTTACACACACAACAGCTTTTACACACAGAAGCTTTTACACACAGGCGCTTTTACACACAGGCGCTTTTACACACAGAAGTTTTTACACACAGGCGCTTTTACACACAGAGGATTTTACACACAAAAGTTTTTACACACCGAGGCTTTTACACACAGAGGTTTATACACACAGAACCTTTTACACACAGATGCTTTTACACACAGACGTTTTTACACGCAGACGCTTTTGCACACAGAAACTTTTACACACAGATGTTTTTACACACAAAAGTTTTTACAACACAAACGCTTATACACACAGAGGTTTTTACACACAGACGTTTATACACACAGAAGTTTTTACACACAGAAGTTTTTACACACCGCAGATTTTACGCACAGAAGCTTTTACACACACACTAGCCTTGTTTTTGTCCAGGCCACGGTCAGCGACTACGCCGAAGGCTCATATAAGATGTCTCTATGAACCAAATGGCTATGGGCGGCGGGCTTGCCGCAGGCAATTAAATATCGATATTTCATGATATTTCAAGAGTAAGATACAGGCACTTCCCGGTGCTTTGCTGATTTGTTCCGCTGGTTGAAGGTCTTGAGCTCACCTTGGGGGATTCCGTGGTTCCCTGTCAAGCTGTTCTGTGGGCGGGACAGGGGGAGAGGGAGGTACCGGGACAGAGGGACCGTTCTGCATATTAAAAAACTGTTGCGGCGTCTCATGGGGAAGAGCTTCAATGGGAAGTCAGAAAGATGAGAGAACAAAAGAGAGAGTACAATGGCTCCAGCAGATTAGCTGGAATGAGATAAAATGAAATAATCAGACAAGCTGAGATAACAGGAAAAAGACTGAAAACGATTGAGATCAACTGCGAAGAGTTTGGACGGGTTGAGAAAGGGAGAGACGACGCAAAAGGCCATCAGACGAGATGACGTGAAAAAATGGGGAAACAAGACATGAGATGAAAAGAGATGAGTTGACAATGGATGAGATGAGATGAGATGAGATGAGATGAGATGAGATGAGATGAGATGAGATGAGATGAGATGAGATGAGATGAGATGAGATGAGATGAGATGAGAGACGTGAGACCTGAGACCTGAGACGTGAGACGTGAGACGTGAGACGTGAGACGGGAGACGTGAGACGTGAGACGTGAGACGTGAGACGTGAGACGTGAGACGTGAGACGTGAGATGAGATGTGAGATGTGAGATGTGAGATGTGAGATGTGAGATGTGAGATGTGAGACGTGAGACGTGAGATGTGAGACGTGAGACGTGAGACGTGAGACGTGAGACGTGAGACGTGAGACGTGAGATGAGATGAGATGTGAGATGTGAGATGTGAGACGTGAGATGTGAGATGTGAGATGTGAGATGTGAGATGTGAGATGTGAGACGTGAGACGTGAGACGTGAGACGTGAGACGTGAGACGTGAGACGTGAGATGAGATGTGAGATGTGAGATGTGAGATGTGAGATGTGAAATGTGAGATGTGAGATGTGAGATGTGAGATGTGAGATGTGAGACGTGAGACGTGAGATGTGAGACGTGAGACGTGAGACGTGAGACGTGAGACGTGAGATGAGATGTGAGATGTGAGATGTGAGATGTGAGATGTGAGATGTGAGATGTGAGACGTGAGACGTGAGATGTGGGACGTGAGACGTGAGACGTGAGACGTGAGACGTGAGACGTGAGACGTGAGACGTGAGACGTGAGATGAGATGTGAGATGTGAGATGTGAGATGTGAGATGTGAGACGTGAGATGTGAGACGTGAGATGTGAGACGTGAGATGTGAGATATGAGATGTGAGACGTGAGACGTGAGACGTGAGACGTGAGACGTGAGATTTGAGATTTGAGATTTGAGATTTGAGATGACATGACAAGAGATTGGATCAAATGAAATTAGACGAAGTGAAGTTGGATGTAATGAGATGAAATGAAATTGGATGAAGTAAGATGAGATGAGATGAGATGAGATGAGAGATGTTAGATGAAAAGAGAAGAGATTGGATCCAAAAAAAAATCTTGAAATGACAAGTCAAGAGATTGTTGCTGCGATGCACAGAAAGCTTGCCCGCAATCTACAGGCACAGTCTTTGCTCGGCTCTATAGGCGATAGGTGTTTCAATTTTGAAACTTCCGCCCCCGGCTTGCCCGGGTACTACTTGTATATGCTGTATTGAATGAACAAATGAAACCTTGTGCCTTACTGTCTTGCTGAAAGTCTTGAAAGGACTTTGAGCTTCGAAGCAAGGGACTCAAAGAACAAGTAGCAAAGCCCGGCCAGCATCAAGATACTTATTATCTAAATGGAGAGTGAAGTTTGGAATGTGAAAGCGTTTCCACACCTTTCAACAAGTGCTGCGCAGCCGTCACATCAGGGGCCATTGAAACCACACAGGCGTCGATGTTGTAGGTGGAGTTCCCGATTGGACTACTGTTATCTAATGTATTCCTTAAAATTCCTTTATAAATCCTTAAAAGTTCTTGGTTAGACTACTGCTATCTAATGTATTCTAACTCATGTAGTCATGTAGACGTTGTGCACTCAGGCAGTGGCAGGCTCCGGAGCTGCCTCACAGGCACCTGTGCAGTGCTGGCCCAAAGCCAGGAAACTCCTTGGCAGCATCTAAGACAAGGAATGACAAGGATATGAGGTAAACAGAATGAAAGAATAATTACAGGATCAAAGACATCTGGAATCAGCTAGAATCTAGGACTATACAAGAGCGGCCATGCCCTCTGCAATGGCAATGCTGCCCAGACTCTATAGCATGCGCCCAAAGAAAGTTTGACAAGGCTACGGGCCCTTCTGCCTCTTGGTGTCGTGGTCGTACGAAAAAACATGACCTCCATCAATGTGGCGGCAAACATGTGCTTTACATTGCACATAAATATATATATATATAATGTAATGTAATGTAATGTAATAAAATATAATATAATATAATATAATATAATATAATATGATATGATATGATATAATATGAAAAACTAGAATATAACATACCAAAATATAATTTAATATAATATGATATGATGTGATATAATTTACTGTAATATATTTTAATATATATATATATTAAAAATAGAATACAATATAACATAAAATAATATAATATATGTGAAAGAGTTGTGCTCTTTCTGTGTGCGTGTAGATGCACTCAACAGTGATCGTATGGTTCTCAATGTCCTATCCCAGTGAGTCAACGGGAACGCCCCTTTTCCATCAGACTGAGAGGTCGGCGGTCTTAAGCCGGCATTGGCCGACTTGAGCCAAACGGCGGGGTGAGCGAAGCTATGACGACTGCTGTACATGAATGGTCCCTGCTACCTGCATTCCAATCACACCCCCCATGCCCGGCATCCCTTGGTCGTGGTAGATTTACCTCCGACCAGGGTGCCGAGCACAGGAGCAAGCGCCAGATTAAAATTTGGAATATGCATTTGCTCACCCGCCAATTACTCGCAGCTTTGTGTATATAACGCGGTTTCGTCGCTCCGGGATTGCGTACTAACCGTGGTAGACATACCTCCGGTGTTCCGCGCACCCTTCGAATTACGCCGCATCTGTAAGGTTTCCTACCTTGGTTCATACGCCCTTGAAATTTTTATCCCTTGCATCAGGAAAACTTCGTATCCTGAAAGCATAGGATTCATATGAATTAGCCCGGCACTCAGAATCCTCTCAATTGTGCTCTTCAATGGTGTAGGCCATGATGATTTCATTCTTTGCGCCGTTTCTTTTGCTTCCCGGACTCCTTTGCACTCGATGAAGCCCGTTCTTCTGTGGGTTGTGCGTCACCAATTGCTCGAACGTACTCTCTTGCGTTCTCACGTTCGGCAGGATCAAGTGACCTGAGGCATGCCGCCATCTGCGTAGCGCTCTGTTGAACGGCTTTGAGCTTCCCTTGCCAAATCCTTTGTAGTTGTTGGGGTAGATCCAATCCGATCTTGTTGAGCGTCACAAGGATGGTGAAGGTTCTAGACCTCTCCGTCACTGCGCATGCCAACTCCACAGGGTCGATGTGAATATGATCATCTCGTTGAGGTGGTGTCACTCTGAAGTAATCGTAGGATCGCACGGCGAAGGCACCGGAGATGATCTTTCTGACGAAGTCGGATGCCTCCCGTCGAACCTCTTGTTGTCGTTCTTCATGTTCATCTGTGACGTCGGCGATCTTGGAATAGATGAGTTGTGGAGTGATCCCAATCTGGACGAGGTACTTCATGATTTTGCAAAGTACTCTGATGCCGTTCACCCCTTTCAGGTAAACTTCCAGTTCCCTTCCACCGATTTTGCCGTTCTTGGCGTCCGTGGGTTCCTTCAGTTCGCCTTCCGCAATCTCGCCTACATAGGGGATGTACCCATCAAATTCCGGCAGGAGCTTGATCTTCCTGACGTGATCGTAGTACTGCTGCGCGGGCGCCATTGATGTCCAGATGTGGTAGAGCCTGTATCAATCCTTCAGGTATGTGAGAATCATCCCGTCTATTGCTGTCGATGGCATCTTCGTTCTGAGCAATGTCGATACATTGGATGATGGAAGCTTGGATCGTTCTCGCCGTCCACAATGGCAGCTTGATCTTCGCTTCTTGCCGCTCTTCATCCTGCTCTTGTTCTTGGGCAACTCGTTCATCTTCTTCCTCTTGTTGTTCTTTGGTGTTGTTGCCGAACGCGACCTTCTGATCAGGAGCGGTACTTTGTCGGTCGCCCTCAGACCTGGTTTGTTCACGACTCGGCTTTGCGTCTGTCATGTCAACATCATCGTCCGGAGTCTCCTCAGTGTTCTTCTTCGACTCCCTGACCAGTCGATCGATCTCCTCTTGGTCCTCATTCTCCATCTCGACGTCCTCGTCATCATCACCAGTGCCATCTCCACTTTCTTGGCGTTCTCGTTCTGGCATGCCCGGGGCGGTGCTTTCATCTTGTTCCGCTTCTTTCTCCCCCCAGCTTACCAACGAACCGTGGCATCTGACGCAGATGGACAGAATGTTTGGAGTCTCAGTGAGACATGCTGGGCATACCGTACCATGTGTCCAGCTTCTCTTGGAGTGTAGTTCTCGGAGATGAATGTCACGATGTCGTTTCTCAGCTCGCTGTTGGGGCTGAGGACTCCATTGGCTGATTCGAGCTTCGCAACATCCTCGACAAACTTGTCATAGAACGGAATGTTGTCCTCGCTGCTGATGTCGTTCAGCAAAGCCTTGGAGACACGTAGCACCGTGTTCTCCATCCGTTCTTGACATGATCTCACCAATTGGAACTTTCCGGAATCGACTAGAAGTCGTTCCCATTCATAAGAGTTGGCCTGGTACCAAGCTGCGATCACCTCGGAGAAAGGAATGTTCCCACTAACCACCATTTGCCATCATTTGCCCAGACGCGTTGATCATGACTCCAAGACTCATGAGTCGATGAACGCTGAATGCCAGGACCATGCGGGGTTGTCCTAGGTGTGTCAGTTTTCCCCCGAGAATTTCCCTGTATCGCTTGTCCCATGGCACAAATGGGTTGAGGAACACTTGTGTTCGTCCTCCTCTGTGACCACCAGGTCGTAGGCCTTCCTTGATGATGCCGATCACATTCTTGAACTCGGTCACGTGATAACAAAAACATAGATCATCTGCGATCTTGGTTGTGATCGGGTGACAAATCTTGCTGATAGTCAAGGCGAAAGTCGCTTCCACGGGCTGAAAATCCTCCAGGAGAACGCACAGCAATGGGCGCTAGGACTAGGAAGACCTCACCACGTTGGGCGATGATTTCATGGATATCATCACCGACCTTCATGACATTCTTGAGGTAGTCGTCAGGCTTGTCGAACGTGGAATCAAGAACGATGCACAGGAACTGGATGCGGACTTTGTTCTTCTCTTGGAACTCTGACCAAACAGTTTTGATCATAGTGTTGACGCGCTCCTCTCTGAAGTCAATGCCAACAAGTCCATCATCCTCGGTGCGGACGTTCTCGTGTTCGAAGATCCATGGGTGGTGTAGGAATTCCATGATGTCCACCCAACCGGCTTCATCACATTTAATTTGAGTCTGGAGAATGTCGTTCTCCTTCCGCCACTGGTTCTCTCCCACACTTCACCTCGTCCGATGTGGTGTCGCAGGGCTTTGTTGAAGTAGTAGCTGTAGGTCCTCTCCCAGCTCTCCATGTGAACTCGATTCGTATTGAATTCGGTCGGCAATGCATACTCCACTCCATGTCCAGCATAGCCGCTAGAGTAGAATTTGCCGCCATTGACCGGGAGGATCTTAAGCTTCCCAATGTCGGTTCCGACCATGAGCTTCTTGTACATGCATCTTGTTGTCGGAGAGTGCCATAGCCGATCTCATCTCCTTGCATGTCATAGTGATGCCCTTCTGACTTGCCGTGTCGACGATGTGGTTCAGTTCGTCCTTTGTCATGGGGCCCTTTTCCTCGGCTTTGACTCCGTTGATGCTCTTCTCTCCGTGAGCTCGATCTCCAATCACTGACAATGGGATTGCCTGGAGGTACATGTACTCTCCTGCCCTGGTGGCCTTGTAGTTCTCTTGGCGGAAACGTTGCTCCTCTTCTTCATCTCTTTTGGGAGCTTCTTCATCTTCGACATCGTCGCCTTGTAACTTCTTCCTCAAGTTGATCAAAGCAGATTTCACTTGATCACTACCTTGTTCGGGACATTCGTAATTGGGATGTCCACTTTCACCACACTTCAGGCAAACGTTGTTGTCGTCTGCCAGGGCAAAGAGCGCATCAATGGCCTCGATGATGGCACCCTTGTCCTGAGATATCTGGAACTCCTCCTCAGGGTTTGATGGAGACTTGGTCGCGTCGTGCATGTCCGGAGTGGTAGATGTACCTGCTCCTTCGGCACTTGCTTCCGCGCCTCCGGTCGTCGGTTCCGGGGCGGCAGACGTACCTTCCCCGGTCCCTTGACCTTCGGGTTCCATGTCGTCATCGTTGACATCATCGGCCTTGGATCTCTTGTAGTTCTCATTGATGACGCTGATCTCCTTGTCCCCAATCAAACAAGCATGTTGCAGGCCGTGGTACATCGGGATGTCACGTAGGACTGAATTCACTACAGCCTCCTCATGGTTCGTGGGCTCTGTGACTCTCGGTCCACCTCTTTTGGTATTTGGAGTTGTGGTAGATCTTGTCGTCCCATGGAAGATGTTGATCGATGCTTTTCCAGGCCTGCGAGCAGTTCGTCACCTGGATCGGCCCTTGTTTCCATGAACGTGATCTGGGACTTCGTCATGTTGGCCAAATCTAACATGCCAAGCCACATTTCGACCACGTCACCGCATTTCTCGGCCGCAGCATCAGCATAGCCCATGCATCTGTGAAATCATCTCCGAGTACCATCTTGAGATAGTCCTTGTAGAAGACATTCCCATAGTCCTTTGAGACGCGATATGCAAATCGCTCATGGGCTTCCGTACCATCATCCAACATGAACTCTTCTGGGATGACGCTGTATTGTCTTCCCCGTTTCCCAGTGAAGATCTGCTTCACGCGGTCCCTGGGAACTCTGACCATCCCGAAGTGCAACAACGCCTTCATAAGGATCTCACCGTGTTCGCACCCCTTGTTGCCCACCATTGCTTTGGTGATGTCCTTAAGAAACTGCACGAAATCCTTCTGAGGGTCAGTGACGACATTGCCTGCATCTGACATGATGTTGAAGAATGCACGGGACCTTGCCGCTGTTTTGATGATCGTCTTTCTCTGGTACTCCGGCGGCCAAAGTTGGTAGTCCCTCTCGCTTGCGCGGCAAGCGATGCATTCTTTTCCACATCCGAAGTCCTGATTCATGAAGTCGTGTGGTGTGGTTTCGTCATCACGTCCATTGAAATGCCTTTGGCATAAAATCACCTCATCGCGTCCATGGTTGACGTAGAACCACATGTCGTACATGTTGGCCGATGGTTCTGGAAGAACCGACCTCACTGTGGCTTCAATCCATGGCGCCTTCTCATATTCAACATTCATTCTTCTTCCACCTCCAACAGTACCTGGGCAATTAAATCCAGTGCTTGCAGTATCTGGTACTCCACCTCCTGTTCCGATTTGGATCGAAAGAGGCTCCTTGAGCACCTTCTCCATCAGATCCATGTTGATGCCAACCTTCATGGAAGATTCCTTCACCATGTCGTTCAATCCTTTTGCAGCTTCAACATTCAGGGAACACATCAACAGTACCCTTTGTCCGAATAAGAACTTTTCCATGGTTGCGAAAACTCCCAATCGGTCAGGTCTGTGGTTGTTCATGTAGTGATTCCCGGCATGACCATACATCAATCGCCACATCCCATCATCAGTTGTGACCATGATACCAAAGCTCCTCAGGATGTCCGCTGAGTCCATGGCGACGTCCTGGATGCCTGATCGGATACCATGAAATCTGGGGTCCTTGCAGAGCAACACAAAGATGGGTCTTGTCGCCAGTCGACACTTCGGATTGCCTCAGCAAATCTCTCTGCAAAATTCCCTTCAACCCATACATGGTAAGGATGGGTGTCTGTGATGAGGAACGCAAATGATACCCAAAAATTGATAGTCACATTCTCCTCGGCTGCGAGGTCTGGCATCACATCCTTCTTCAAGTGGTCGACTGCATCTAGGAACTTTTGGGCCCTCGTCACGCTTCTGAAACTGTTGATGTCGATGACCGTGGCGGTGTATCCCAACTCGTCGAGCCCATATTGAATGTTCGTTGTTCCTTTGGCATTCGAGTCACACTTGTAGACGAGGTCAGTGACCAAGATGGTCTTGCCGAATCTGAACTTTCCTGCCAATTCATCCTTCTCCTTTCTCACCGATGGCTTTTCCACAATGTTTCCGCCGATGCCCGACATCAGACCTCGCTTCCACTTGTCGTAGTTCGATCGGTGGCTTGCATGCCGTCGTTCATGTCAATCATGACCGTCATGGACCCAACTGACAGATAGTAGTTCTGGTGAATCATCCCCCACGTTTCAGAGCTGCGTTGTAGATCCTCAGCCATTCCATGTCGCTGAATGGATAGGAAGCTTCACCTAGCCTATCTCTCTGGCGTTGGCAAGTCCAAAGCATAGGCAGGTGTACGTGGCCACCCTTCTAAGGTATTGGCGCCACGTCGACTGTGCGCTGTTCGCCATTGGCCCTTGAACGTGCGACAAGGCAAACTCATTCTCGGTGCCCACATGAACGTTCAAGATCGATCTCACCTGGGTGCCCGTGTAGTCTGTCCACAAGGTCTTAGAGTTGATCAAGAATCAGGAGGAGCTGAACACAGGGGCCAAAAGGTTCTTAGACAAATGCGCCACCTACATGAAGACCTTTGTCCAACTGGCATCTCGGAACAATCACAAAGTTCTTGGATTCTGCACATCTGAGTGCATCAACGGACTGGGAAACATGTGGGAGTACATCAAGAATTTCAATGTACCTCATCCCATCCGAAATGATGGAGCGTTCACGGTATCAATGCTACGTGATCACCTTCGAGAGTTCAAGCTTCGACCCTATGGAGGTGACCTACGAGGTGTGAACCAATCAGTCCCAGCCGAGAATGTAAATGTATCTTGCTGCCTCGGAGCTGGTGGACGAGGACTGGAGATCCAGGCGACCCGATGGCTCAGTTGGTATGGCGTTGGTCTTGCCAGCGCTGACAGACTGCCGGTGGTGGTTCGAACCCCTGCTGGTCCACTCGGGAGTCTCAAGTGCGACCCGCCGAAAGGCAACGGGCGCCGACAAAAAAAAAAGGACGAGGACTGGAGATCCATTGTAGGAAACACACAGCCACAAAGGCGAGTGCACATACAGGTACTCCCGATCAATTGAGCACGGAAAAATCCACTTGCCGTGAGGCGGTGTTCACGACTGTGTGAAACTAATGCTGCTGTGACCTCCTGGGTTAGTCGCAGCTTCGACTTCTGCGCGATCACCAGTCTATATCTCCTTAGAGAGCGCACTCCATTGAGCATCACAACCATGGCAACTGCAAGTGGTTTATCCTGCGACGTAAAAGGCGTGTCAAGTCCCCCCTCTAAGACAGCTTCTACACCGAGGGTTCTCGCGTGGGCGTATGGTACAGGACTTGTCTGTTTTTTAGGGTATGGTATCCATAGTGATAGACCGCCAACGTTTGAGCCATTCCAATCATCCCAGCCATGTCTATGGGGGAGACAATGTAGATGTGTCGGATTGCTCTTGTCAGCGCCACTGTGGCCCTACCATAACAATCTTCCCTGTCTTCCAGGGAGGCACCTCGACGCCCACCGCTAAGAAATCCACACCCCGTCTGGACAACCACTGCAATTCGGGCGGTTGTACCCGCCGCTGAGGAGGTTGCAGCCATTCTGAGCCCTCCAAACCATGCTGCCTGAAAACCATGCTGCAGAAGCTGGTTATGCACAGCCGTGCGATTGCACATCACCAGGAGCTGCGCTGTTGCTCCTTGGCTAAGATCCCGATGATACTTTTGACACTGAATCGCTCTGAGGCGACCCGATGGCTCAGTTGGTATGGCGTTGGTCTTGCCAGCGCTGACAGACTGCCGGTGGTGGTTCGAATCCCTGCTGGTCCACTCGGGAGTCTCAAGTGCGACCCGCCGAAAGGCAACGGGCGCCGACCACAAAAACGAGCACAGAATCGCTCTGGTGATTATCTTCCCCCTGCCCGGCTTGCAAAGCTTATTGCTCTCTTGTGACCGGATGCGAGCCAGGATAATGACTCTGATGTTCGTAAAACTTTGCCACACAAAGTTAGATCGCGAAAACCGCTTTCAAACCTCTCGTGCTCAAAGTAAACCCAAACCAAAACACAAACAAACGGTGATCGTTTCGCGTTTCTGCAGTAGCGACTCTCCCAGGCCGTCTCACGGCGACACACTCACACACTTTTCGCTCTCGCAGGCTTGAGCCAACGTTCACGTTGGTAAACACAGTTCAGAACACAGAAACTAAGTGAGTTTCTGTGGGTAAAGCAAACTGGATTCCGGTCCAGTCAAGGAGATTCCAAAATCTCTACAAACTTAATTGTGCAAAAACTATTCTACCAATCTAGAAACGTGCAAAACAGGTTTCTCGGTTCCTAAAAACCTAAGATTGGTTTCGTGCAGTTTGGTTCTCGTGTGGAATACCCTACAACGTGCAGAAAACCTAAAAACGGCTAACTACAAACGAAAAATGGCATCTCCGTCACAACTCTTTGTGACGGAATGAGATGAGATCGATTAACTACATCACAATCACCTGCTAACTACAAAACAAAGTCCAAACTACGCAAGTCCACAAACTACAACTACAAAGCAACTAACAACTACCTAAGTTCAAGCACAAGATCGCTACGCTAGCTATACATAGGATGATTTTTCACACCCCCTTTCGAACTTGTGCGACTCAAATTCAAAACGAATTCAGTCACTCGGCCTTGACATTCCTCATGCCATAGCAGATAGGGCATGCTAACAGCGTCATCTGCTTTGACTTCTCCGTTGTACGGCAACCTGAACAGTGATACTTCGATCCTGATGAAGTCACAACCAACAAGGGTCCAGTCTCTGGCTGGCAAACCTGGCAATTGTCTCGGCATCGAATATGTCCATTTGGACCAGCGGCTGCAATCAAAACCTTGCATTTCTCTTCGCAGTGATACATCTCTCGGCAAAAACTCCAATAGATACGAGTACCTGGGCCTTCACCGTCAGAGTCACCAGACAAAGCTGTAGAACTATTCATAGCTGTACCTGAATTTCTTGCAGTTGTATTGCGGCTTTTGCAACATCTCGTAATGCAGTAAGCTGAAAGAATACCAGATAGAAAACCCAGTGTATATACAAAGAATAAGAGCCAGTAGAGCTCTTCCATCTCTCCAGTGGCCATGGCTTGCGCGACCTGCCCACACACACAAATGGCTGCGGAAATCCAATCAAGCTCACGCTGAAATCCATTCCAAGCAGTCCACAAACATTCCAAAGACAGTCCATCAAGGAAAGTCCACAGAAAATCCAAGAAAGTCCAAAGATCATCCTCTCGATGTCTTCTAAAGACTTCTGCAACTCTTGCAATTCAAATTGGATTCTGAACTATATCATGCAATCGTCAGACCTCAAAGTCTCGATAATTAGATCCGACTACCCAAGCAACGCACAGGGCAATGATCAAAGAGAGTTTCAGCCTCATGTCCTAGACATTTAGAGACCTTTCTCTATCCAAATGACTTCACAAGTCGTTCAAGTTATCCAACATTTCACAAGTCCACTCATGCAGTAGACTCTTCCTTTTTCCTCAGGGAAGATCAGGCGATAAAATCAGCGTGGCTTCGACGCCATCGATCACCTGAGGGCAAGTAATGCGAGCATCCGCACAAAAAATCTGGCAAACTTCCTGGAGTATTTTTCTGACAAATGAAAGTCAGAAAAGTTGAATGATGCGTGGAAATCACAAGCACAATGAAAACGCTTCTCAAGACGTTGACTAAGCTCCTCAGAACTTGACATGATCCTGAACGCTTTCTTGATGGGTAATCTGGCAGTCCTTCAATTCCCATTGCACAAGCATGGACAACAGACCTGAATGGAATTCTGGCCTGAACAAAGGCTTGCAGCTTCGGATGAGTCCAGTACCTGTTGGAATTTGGCAATTCAAATGTTGGAATTTGGCAATTCAAAAGACATGAGCAACTCGGGATGTCTTTCTACTAACCTATCCAACAACTTTTCACAAGCGGCTAGAAGTTCCAAAAACTTTCGCTCATGCTCTGGGACTCTTTTTGCTCCCGAAAAATTCTGCAATGGAGATCCACCTGTGCATGGCAATGACATGTGAACGTGACAGAACAAATGTACCTCTCCCAGCTCTCGATCAGAGGCTGATCTGGTCATCTTCAAGTCCTCCATCACCTGGTTCACAAGATCTGCAACATGATTCTGTGTAGCTACCTTCTCAAGATTTCCATGAACTCCAACATAACAAGCACGGCTCTCAGCGCATGCAGCTGACAAGACACTGGCTTTGCTGCAGGCTAGCTCAACAAAAAGACCTACCCCCCTTTCACTCTTGAAATGGGTCACATCAGCTTCTGAAGAACTCGAACCTGAAATTGCAGACAAAACACTGGCCGTTGCTCCAGCTCGGGCAGCTGCATTCGCAGTTGCTGCTGACGCTGTTGACGATGTCAACAACCTGAACAACCTCCGATTCGCTCGCATCGAAAGTTCTCCACTGCCATGACATGCTATGCAGGCTTCCATACGGCGCTGGGGCGGTCTCCCTGATGTCTCAGAAGGCTCTGGCGGGGCCTCACTGGCCGGTGCCTTTGCAACTGGGGCTCTTGAAATCATAGACATACTGTACCCTGATGAAGGGGCAATTGTCTCAGCTTCCAGTGCTCCTCCTGGGCCAACTCTGAATGGCCTATGGGGCGGCTCACCCACAAGCGACGCTGCTTTCGCTTCAGGGCTCCTCGGAGTAATCAAATCCACAGTTGGTGCTGCCTTTGCGGGGCTCGCCTTAGGCGATGTGGGCTCTCCACATTTCGCCTTTGGAGGCGTCTTGGGTGGCGTCTTTGGCGCACTTGAAACTCTTGCTGGAGCTGGTGGTGGCGGTGGTACCTGAGGTGGCGCCGGAGGCGCTGGCGGTGGTGGTAGTGGGCCTTTGGCTGGAGAAGGCTTCGCTGGAGGGGCCTTCCCAGAGATGGGTGGTGCTGGTGGTTGCTGTGGCCCTTGCGGAACCCACCCCTTCGGCGGGTGTGCAGGCGGCTTCGGACCCAACGCCACTGCCGCATTGCTGCTGGCCGGAAACTGGCCGCTCCTCTTCGGTGGCGTCTGAGGGGGACCCATCCCAATCCTCTGACGGGCTCTTGGAGGGCTACCTGCGGCTGCTGGGGCCTCCTCGGACCAACCGTGGCCTCTCAGCCTCTTGTTGTGCATTCGTAGTGACTCCTGGGTCAATCCAACCTGTGAAATTGAATCACCCGGGGCAACCTCATCGCCCACAGTGGAGTCTGGCTGGTGCTGTCCTCTTGGCGTCAAAGTCACACGCCCATGGGTAAGGCTCACCCTTCGCTCCATCTCAGGACACTGAGAGATAATGTGGCCTCTCTGACCACAATGACCACATTTCAGACCCTTCGGATTCTTCCAGCTGAATCCACTGAAAGACCTCACAAAGGCGGGTCCTTTGTCTTCCTCAGATTTCGGGTTCCTTGTTTCGATCTGCAACTCCTCTCTCCTGTTTGACTGAGGGTTGTACATCCTTCGGACGACCCTTCTCTGACCTGGCAGTCTCGACCCTGTCACAACCTCAAACGTAGGTGTTGGCCTCGATTCCTCTTCTCTTCTCTGCGCAGCGAAGAACGCGAGTGCCTCCTTCTGCCTGTTCTTCCAAGCCTGACGCTTGGCCTTGCGACGACCAGCCTCGCGTCGTCTCTTCAGCAAACCAGTGGCCTCCCAGGCCTCTTTCTTCACCTGAATCACAAAACGACCAGGCTTCCTGGGCATCTTCTTCACAGCAGGTTCACGTCCAGGGAGTGCCCTCCACAACGTCCTCAGCCTCGACAACTGCAGCCTCTGCTGCACCAGGTACCGCCTCAGTAGCGGCAGGGGGAGCTGCAGCCTCTGCTGCCTTCGGCACTGCCTCTGCAGATGTCACCACAACAGTCGCAGTATTGGCTTCACCACCAACGATGGTAACCGTATCATCAGACTCTGGTGCCGCACCGACACCTTCAGCTGTTGGATGCCCAAGGAGCGCATGGCTGTCCGGCGCTCTGGGCTCTTCTCGTTCTGCAGGGATACGTCCAGCCATAGCGGAACCGATTCCCTCGCCTTGAAACCTTTCGCAAACAGCTACAAGTGCATTGATCATCTGAGTGCATGAACGTGGAAATGACGGCAATTCACAAGCTGTTGAATTTGCAGGTTCTTCACAAATCAACTCTCCACAAAACATGCAGTTTCTGGTTGAAAACGCACACAAAATACCTGAAAAACTGTTGTCGCAGATTTCAAAATCGAGCAAACAGTCCAAAAGAATACCTTCAAACGACGAAAACCAAGTATTTCCATGTACTGCAACGCTTTGATCGTCGGCAAACATTTGGTAAAATGGTCAGCGACGTTTCCAGTTCCTCGGACATGCCCAATTTGCAAAATCTCTTTTGCCAAAAGTTCCCTCAACCAGTTCACTTTGATGTCGATATGTCTTGACCTACGCTGGAGGTCGGAACCTTCCAAAAGCATCTTCCCACTCAGGGAGTCGGTCCACAAGAGGATCGGACAGACAAAATCCAAACTGTCGTCCTCGGATGAAGACAGTGGATATACCTGAATGCGACGCAGGACAAAACTCAGACTTCTCAGCAAACCAATGGCTTCTTGGACAGCTGCCTGAACGGCAACGAGCTCTGCCTCGCATGAACTCAAAGTCACAGATGCCTGATGTCGAGAGAAACACTTCAAGACAACACGTCGGAAAACAATAACACATCCAGTGATGCTTCTCCTCTGAGTAGCTTGCATAGGGGCAAATCCAGCATCACTATAAACTTCCAGACCGATGTCCTTCTCAGAAAGGTCCTCAAGTCCAGGTGAGGGAAATTTCTGGGACATCTTCATGTGCAACAACATAAATCGAAGCACAGCTCGCAGAGCTTTCTCATGGCCTGGCTTTGGACAAGATTGTCCAGTCGACAGCATTGCAATCAGGATCAAGATATCCTGTCGGGTCTGTGCAAGCCATGACAAACGTCCAAGAACTCTCCTGAACTTGGAGTGCGCCTCAGCGCTGATAGGCTCTTCTTGCAGTGTCTGCTCCAGAAATAGACGAAGATCAGGAAA
This sequence comes from Cladocopium goreaui, assembly GCA_947184155.2. Classification (NCBI taxonomy): domain Eukaryota; class Dinophyceae; order Suessiales; family Symbiodiniaceae; genus Cladocopium; species Cladocopium goreaui. The sequence goes on along the minus strand of CAMXCT020006752.1, from coordinate 10,676 downwards.
TGCAGTGGAACCTTTGGAGATTCCATACTCCTCGAACGCACCGTTCAGGTAATCCTGGTCGACAAACAACTGCAAACCTGAGCTTCCCTTCTCTCTGAGGATGTTACGGCCTAGAAACTTCAATGAACCACCAGACATGGTCACTCGGCCAGTCTCTCGGATCTTGACCTGCTTCTCAAGAGCTTCAAACAGAACACGATACGCAGCCTCGCTGGGCGTGGCAACCAACAGGTCATCCACATAACAGATGACAAGGATGGGGGCACCTCGAACCATCCCACCGTACAAGCATGGCTCCACAAGTCCAGATCGGATGCCAACGCTTTTGACTATCCCATCAAAGAACAGAACCCAAGTCAAACTTGCGATACGAAGTCCATTCAAACCCTTGTAAGCCTCAAGAAAAACCGGTTCATTGTCAAGTGTGCTGATTGATTATGGAAGCCGGACACAAACCTTCACAGTGAGCGGTGAATTCATGAACGCCTGACTGACGTCAATTGCATAAAGGTTGAAACCTTTTCCACCAGTCCACATACCCGTTGCCGCTCCCAACAGAAGTCGTAGCGACTCAATCGAGGGTGTGGGGGAAGAAATACCTTCCTGTCTGGCAGTCTTCTGACCTTTAGCAAAATCTTTCACGACTATCCGAGCACGAACTCCTTCGTCGGCTTCAGGCTTACTGTTCGTAACCCACCTGCAGGAGATAACTTTGATGCTGTGCTTCTTGCAAAACTGCAAGGCTTCCTTCTCCTTCATGATACGACCTGCATTCACATGAGTCAATCCCTTGAGCTCTTTGACCATCGCAAGGAAAGTTCCTTGGGGGTCCAGTTCTTCAAGAGTGGTATCCGAAACAGCTCCTGTTGGCTTCCACAATCGAACCTTGGATCCACATAGCTCAACAACTTCAGAGTCATGAGCTCCACCTGAAAAACTGATAGACTCAACAGAGAACCGCTCCTCGGAGAGCAGATCGGGAGAAGTCAAACATCCAATCCTGACTCTCTCAGAGCAAAGACACACATCGATCATCGGGATCGTCTGTGGCTGTTCAACTTCCATCTCAACATCTTCGGATTGAAATTCTGGAGCGTCTCGCTCCGAAAAGGATGCAGCCTCAGCTGGTGCAGAACTCGCCTCAAGTGGTAAGTCCATGTCCACATCGGCAAGATCAGCATGTTCGGGACCCAGAGATGGTGAGTAGGGGACGTCTCCACCTTCACCTGTTTGCTCCAAAGCTTGCTCCACATCCTCAAGCGACGGCTTGATAGGAGTAGACAAGAACTCACCTTGCCTCTTGCGGCACTCAGCCGAATGGCGGGTGCCAGGAGCATTCATACCTGATTCACAACTCGGACAGTGCCTTGTAGGCAACATTCCAGATGGCAAACCTGGAATCTTTGGTAGTGGCTGTGATGGTACTGGTACCGCCACTTCTTGGTCATTGGGCTCGGCAAGTGGGAGTTGTTTCTCAGGCACAACGGCTTCTTTGGATCTCTGGTTCCGAAGCCATGTCCAATAGCGCTCACAGCACTTCTTGGAGTGTCGACCTTGACGAGTAGCACAAGAACTACAACCTTCGGTCCGTCCATGGGCATCAATCCAATGCCGTGGAGGTTGCACCTTGTCGGGCAGACGTGCAAAGTCCTCTGGAACGATCTCAATCGGTTCCTGGTCCAAAATGGCGGGTGCAGGTCCAGCAGAGTCCACTGCACGCAAGAACCTTCCAACCAATTCCAGAGGATACACAATTGGAAAAACGAGCTTCAGGCTCTTCGCTTGGAAAAATTTCAGTTCACCTTCAATCAACGCAACTACAAAGTGTGCAAACGAGTTCCTCACAGGATACAGGTATCCAGCAGTCACAAACCTTCCGATGCTGTTCACACTGTCAGGTGTCTCCGCAAGAACCCTAGAACAGAACATCGCTGTGACAGCATTCTTCTGATCAACCTGGTTTCTCAGGACCTCTCGTCCACTCAATCCTGTGCCATCCAACTTCGAATGCAAGTTGTGCATCGCAATCACATACCTTGAACTGGCTTCCCAGCCAACCAAACTGTTGACCACGTCAACACCTGCTTTCCCCAATTCGAGTCTCAGTACCGCAAGACCTTCTTTCAGCTCACGGACTCCACGCTCCACTGAACCAACAGTATCATGGTTCTGGGGACCTGCTTTGCTGACGGTAAATTCTCTTGGAATACCAGCTCTTCTCAACGTCGTCCCGAGTTCATCGGACGCATCTGACCTGAAGTCAATCGGCTTTGGATCTCCAGACAACAGTCCAAACTCTGCCAAGATCTGGCGGACATGTTGGCCGGTGGTGTCAAGACTCTCGCTCACAGCGCAGACACCCAACAAACCACTGAAACAGTGACGAAACAACAAAAACTTGTACTGCGATCCAACTGTTCCCAAGAACATGAAGTCAACCTGTACCTCAAGCAAGCGCTCTTTCAAATCTCGCCTGGGTGCTCTGGAAACACCACGGCCCTGTTGACATTCCAAACAATGAGGGTCATACGGATAATGGCCTCTCAAGATGTGTTGACGCAGTCTCTCCTGGGTTGACAACTCAACCGCACCTACCATACCAACAGTCAAGCCTTGCCCGGTCCTCACTGACTCCATTGGCACATCAACTTCCATCGGCATGTAGGTATCCTTCACAGCAGGAACCTGAGATGTTGTCTTCTTGGCTCTCAGCCAGGGACATCCTCCCCACAACACCACATCAGTAATCACGGTATTCGACTCTTCATGCCAAAGATAGGTTTCACCTGGCGACTGAACAACTGTCCATCCACGCTTCACAAGCTGGGTTGTGCTCACAATGTTGTGGCTGGTGGAGCCTACGCAGCACTTCAAACGAAAGTTCTGAGACTTCTTGGAACCTGATCCCGTCTCAAACGCAACTGTCACCTGAACTTCACCTCTCATGGTGACTGCAGACCCATTGGCTGCATAGTAGGTGTCCATCACCTGCTCTTCTGCGCTGCACTTGTAGTAGGCCTTGAACTGCTCAGACAACACTGAGACAGCTGCTCCACTGTCAATCAACCACCATCGCCACTCATCATCCGAATGTTCAACTGAAGAAATCAATGGCATCAGCACCTCACCTTGTGCTGGAGCAGCTTCCTGCCCATTCTCCTCTGCCAACTCGTGCATCTTTCCTTTACCTTTGCTCTTTCCACCTTTCGGCTGGGGCTTCTTCTGCTGCTTTCCCTTGTCACCTTTGGGCTTGTCAGGGCATTGTGCCCCAATGTGACCAAACTTCGAGCAATGAAAACACTTCACCTTGCTCAGATCGGCCTTGCATTGCTTGGCCATGTGGCCTCGCCTCCCACACAGATGACACTTCATCATGCTCTTGGGACTTCCCTTTCCTTTGGCAACAGTAGCACTGATCCAAACCTGTGCATCTTCGTCCCATTCCCATTGATCATCAGGATCTTCTTCCTGGGCATACTCAGAGTTGCCATAACCTTCCTGATCGTATCCCCACCACTCTTCAGCGGTCTCAGCACTCTCAAGTGCATGCACACCTCGTGCACCTGATGAAGATGGGCCAGTCAACTCAGCAAACATGCGTTGCTGCATCTCGAAACGCAACGCAGCAGTGCGAAGGTCGGTATAAGCATCACCTGCTGCATGTAGAGTGGTGTATGAACGAACATCATGTGGCAGCGAACGTAAAAGCATGATGGTTAGATCACTTGTTTGCACCTCAAGTCCAACTCTGGACACAGTTGCAGGTAGAGTTTCAATCATCTTGCGAAACCTTGACAGTCCGACGTCGATCTGGCGGATGATGTCGCTCACCTGAGTGACACCAGCAGACGCCTTAAACGTCTTCGCCAAAAACTCAGTCCGAAAGAAAGACGCTTCTGCCCTTGAACGCAAAGAAAACTCTCTTGCCAACAAACGCAAACCTTCAAAACCACTCGTACCTCTGGTTGCCAAGAACGCTCCATCAACACCAACTCCTTCAACATAAGCTTGCAGCATGGTGTTCCCCCTTGGGAAATCCTTGAACGTCTGAATGAGGATTGCAAGAAGACGCGCACTTCGAGTCTGTTGAGCGGGCTTCAGCACAGACATATGAATCTCTTGTTCCCAACCAATGCACTGGGCAATCTCCCAGGCAAAGATGTCACTTCCTAAGGAAACCCAAGCACGTAAAGCTTGAACCCAGTCCGAAAATCCAAGGACTTCATCTGCACGGGTTCTCCAGTTCCTGAAATCCACAGTGGGCATAGGAGGTAACCATTTTTCAGATTTACTGAAGATGTCACGACCATCTCTCTCGTCATCTTGATTCGGATTTCTCTCCCCCCTCTGGGGTGTCACTTGTGCTATACCTGGCGGCGACCCCACAGGTCGGAACGCAGGTCCTGGACTCGTGGGTGGCTGTTCACCAAACCGTGAAGGTCCACTGCTTAAACCTGAAGACAAGGATGCATCAGCCGGTCTCGCACCGTGCAAGGCTGCAGTTCCCTCTGGAACGCGAGTCACCTGAGCTTGCAAACCATCAAGTCTCGTACTCATTTCCCTTACGACAGGCTCAATTCCCATGCGGAAGATCTGTGCGATCTGGGTCAACTGATCTGGCGTGAACAAAGGACCTTGCGGACCTGGACTTCCTGGCATACTAGGCTGCTCTTGGTGCGTCGGTGACGCAGGTTGCGGACTCCTCGGTCCAACTTCTCCAACAGGGTACGGTCCAGTCGGTCCACCTGCCTGAAAACCCTTACCATATCCTTTCTCTCCGCTCTGGGTACCTTGGCCGTCCATGCGAAAAAGCTGTGGTTGTCCTGATTGAGACATTTTTCCTGATTGAGACATTTTTGACACCTCGGAGTCAAACACACGACAGTCAAACGCAACTCACACCAACTTCCCTGGAACCAGGCACACACAAGACGCACACAGGCGTGCCAGATCCTCACAGGATCTCTTGTGGAGGGAGCACACAAGCTCCGCTACCACGTAAAACTTTGCCACACAAAGTTAGATCGCGAAAACCGCTTTCAAACCTCTCGTGCTCAAAGTAAACCCAAACCAAAACACAAACAAACGGTGATCGTTTCGCGTTTCTGCAGCGGCGACTCTCCCAGGCCGTCTCACGGCGACACACTCACACACTTTTCGCTCTCGCAGGCTTGAGCCAACGTTCACGTTGGTAAACACAGTTCAGAACACAGAAACTAAGTGAGTTTCTGTGGGTAAAGCAAACTGGATTCCGGTCCAGTCAAGGAGATTCCAAAATCTCTACAAACTTAATTGTGCAAAAACGATTCTAGAAACGTGCAAAACACGTTTCTCGGTTCCTAAAAACCTAAGATTGGTTTCGTGCAGTTTGGTTCTCGTGTGGAATACCCTACAACGTGCAGAAAACCTAAAAACGGCTAACTACAAACGAAAAATGGCAACTCCGTCACAACTCTTTGTAACGGAATGAGATGAGATCGATTAACTACATCACAATCACCTGCTAACTACAAAACAAAGTCCAAACTACGCAAGTCCACAAACTACAACTACAAAGCAACTAACAACTACCTGAGTTCAAGCACAAGATCGCTACGCTAGCTGTACATAGGATGATTTTTCACAATGTTGCGTGTCTGCTCAATGTGGGCCAAGCGCCACATACCGGAGTCTGGACTGCAGCAACGACTACGCAACACCTACCCAACAGTTCGGTGTAGCAGCTTCTGCCTATTTGCTGCCGCAGCTCTTCCTTTGGAGAGGCCCCCGGGTGTTTGCCTATGGTTCCCTACAAATACAATAAGCGCCGGCTGTTGGATGGCAGCAAGTGCAGCGATTTCGTGATAATTGACGTACTGCTGGCTTTCATCCATAAATGCCAGCCAAGTCCTGGAAAGCTACAGGCTGAATGATGAGTACTGGGGAGGACCGCCTTTGGGAGTCCAAATTCTATATACCTTTCCAACCCCAAAAATGGGCATCAAACAAATCGAACAGTTCAGTGCATGACATCATCTTGCGCATCTTGCGGTTTCTTGCGGAGTCGTCTGGAGTCACAAAGTTGGAACTTTTTCAACCCTTTCCCCATTGTAAATAGGGTTTCAGCAGGTGTACCGACTCCGCCCGACTCCGGCAAGACTCCGCAGCTAAAGACATCAAAACTGGCACAAAACTGTGGTAAAACCGAAGTTTTGCATCTCTAGCCTTCTTACGGAATCTGCTGGAGTCATGAAATCGAAACTCTTCCCCCAATGTAAACAAAGGATTCATCCGGTTTTAAATATATACTATTATTCTTTAACCGGATGATACTGAACTCCGGGCGACATGCACAACCCGACCCGCAAAGTTGCCGCGTTAGGAGTCTAGTAGGGGCGAGGGGGGGAGCCCAAAAACAAACAACGCATCAAGAGACCAAAACAAAACTGAGCAGTGCGACGCCCAATTGTGACAAAACAATCCAGTGCCAACGCGAAGACAGAAAAAAGCATCCCGCCAGCAATGTCGCAGCAGAATCAGCACCTCACCCACGCCATGTTGCGAAAGCCTGCGACAACAACACCCAAACAATTCCAAACAACATGGTGCTTTGGCAAAGATTGGCAACATGCAGGCGGGGCTAGAGACCTTCAATCAGCAACCGTGTTCCCCGGAATCCTGCCATTCCGTTACACTTGCAAGAGTATTGCTTTTTGTTAAAGCTGCGCCATTTTTCACTAAAAAGGTCACTGCAGAAATCTCATTCTCGGGGCCGTGAACACATTGGCTTTTTGGACTCCAAGAAGTGGTCCTCCCCAGTTCAGCACGTGGCTGTTTGTGTCATCCTTCCTGCCTTTTGTGGTTTCATGGTTTCTGGCGAACTTTTGAAGCAGCTGGGTGCGTTCCGACCGTCATGTCGCAACCCCAAAAACAGGATTGCCACACGCTCCAACGCGTTGGATTTGGCGCGCCCGTTTTTGGTCTCGCCTGCTATTAAAATAGAAATTGAAAACCTCGAAATGGCCCTGTCCAAAGCGAAAAGCGGTAGCGCGTGGCAATCCCATTTTTGGCACTGTGGAACCTTGCGACCTGCTCGAAACACGAAGTTCTTTACATTACGCAAATAAATCAAAGTTGGGTTTTGTTTAAGCAGCAAGCTTTCAACGCAACTGGGGACGCCTTTGGAGTCCAAATTCTATATACCTTTCCAACCCCAAAAATGGGCATCAAACAAATCGAACAGTTCAGTGCATGACATCATCTTGCGCATCTTGCGGTTTCTTGCGGAGTCGTCTGGAGTCACAAAGTTGGAACTTTTTCAACCCTTTCCCCATTGTAAATAGGGTTTCAGCAGGTGTACCGACTCCGCCCGACTCCGGCAAGACTCCGCAGCTAAAGACACCAAAACTGGCACAAAACTGTGGTAAAACCGAAGTTTTGCATCTCTAGCCTTCTTACGGAATCTGCTGGAGTCATGAAATCGAAACTCTTCCCCCAATGTAAACAAAGGATTTATCCGGTTTTATGCCAACGCAAAAAGCATCCCGCCAGCAATGTCGCAGCAGAATCAGCACCGCACCCACGCCATGTTGCGAAAGCCTGCGACAACAACACCCAAACAATTCCAAACAACATGGTGCTTCGGCAAAGATTGGCAACATGCAGGCGGGGCTAGAGACCTTCAATCAGCAACCGTGTTCGCCGGAATCCTGCCATTCCGTTACACTTGCAAGAGTATTGCTTTTTGTTAAAGCTGCGCCATTTTTCACTAAAAAGGTCACTGCAGTAATCTCATTCTCGGGGCCGTGAACACATTGGCTTTTTGGACTCCAAGAAGTGGTCCTCCCCAGTCAGAAGCCCCGGTCGCAATCAAAATACGCTTATCTGCTTTCCCCCCCCCCCTGTCTGCCATCACATTGGATTCCATGCTGCCTAGATTTCCAGCTGCACATAGGTTCCAAGGTGAAGCGTGAGGGTGAAGAGCAAAATCGGAGCGCCATCTGTGAGCAGCTGGATGACATGAAATCCAGCATAGGCTTCATATAGGTATTTAGCCGCGAGCTTTGTGCCTTGTTGACCTCGTGCCTGCTGTTGCGCAAGCTCAACACTGATCCACGGTTGTAGGTGCTGAAGCTGTCGGCCTGCATGATAGGCGTCCAGCTGTGGCAACACCATGTCCAGCAAAAATATTAGGGTTCACAGGGAGAAGCCTCGTAAAAATTCAGCAAGCAGGTTTCGCATAAGGTTTCCACCTTCCGCATGAGCCTGTCCAAGAATGGGTATCATGTCAATCAGTACCTGGCGCAGGTCATGTTCGGTGACAAGGGGGTCATCTCGCATGTCTCTGCCTTCACATGGCACTGTCTGCAGGTCCGAGCATCCATTACCAGCAGCCTGTAATAAAGCACTCAGGGTGCGTTTGCAATGGTCTGGGAGATCAAAGCTCACCCATGAGAGCACTCGTAAGAGCCCTTCACATCGAACCCCATGCGGGATGACCTGAGGGGTTTATGCATGCCTGGCGCGGCCACTCCACGCTGGATGTCCTTCTATTAGTACAATGTTGTAACTCAGGTCTGTGAGTGAATCCGGACGCCACACACAGAGTCGGTCCTCTAAACAGTGAAGGAGTATCACCCGCCGTTCCCCTGTTGCAAGACGCAGCATTTCAGGCGGAGAGGCAATTGCCGCAACCTTGGTGGTTCCCGGGAAGCAGGCAAACTCATTGACCACTTTATGGATTGCAAGTCCCGTATTCTCTCCGGAACAGGTGCGGTCACATACTGTGGAAAGCAGGCTCGCAGAAACAGCAGTTTGCCCTAAGGGTGATACTGTACAAGAAACAAAGTGGGACGCAGAGAGAGAAAAAGCACTGCGGGCAGCAGCAAAATTCTCCGATGGCTGACCCCATTTTTGGGTCCAAATCTGGATCCCAAAACGGGGCCCAAGCAAAGACCTAAAAGAAGGAATGAAAATGTGATCCAATTCTGGACCCCATTTTGGGGTCCATATTTGGACCCAAAAATGGGGTCAGCCATCGGAGAATTTCGCTGCTGCCCGCACATGTTGTGCAAGCAGATTTGGGACCCTGCAGCTTGAACATGAATGTCAACTCATACCTTTTTCTCTTTGTGCGTCCCAAGTCCAGTTGCTACTGTACAAGAAACAAAGTGGGACGCAGAGAGAGAATTAAAGGACCGGATAACCCCACAAGTCAACTTCTTCCAATAATGAGTTTCAAAGGTTGTAGCGGGGTCGGAGAAGGAAGGAAAGACAAAGGAGGTGGTGAAAGACTGTGTGTGAAAGTATGTGAAAAGATAGTATGCATGTACGTATGTATGTATATATATATATATGTATGTACGTACGTACGTACGTATGTATGTCTGTATGTACATACGTACGTATGTATGTATGTATGTATGTATGTATGAATGAATGTATGTGTATGTGTGTGACAAAGTTGCGCGTCTGGTGGTGTTTCTTCCACTAGATAGTGACTTGTCACTGAAGGCCAGAAAAGAAACAAGATATGCTTACCACGGAAATTCTTTGTGGGATCCAAGGGTGTGTGCTGAACACTAGGTCTCACGACGTGTCTCACTCGCCTTCTTCGAGTTCCACCAGGCTCTGATGGTTTTTTCCCCGACGTTGCTTCCCGAAAGAGCTTTTATGGCAGAGCCCTCTATCAAAGCGATGGTGTGCTCTCCATACTTCCGCTGACCAAAGTAATGTTCTGCACTCTTTCGGGCGAAGCCGCAAATTTTTGCGAACTCTTTCTGCATGCCCTGTGGCTGGTAATCATACCTGGTATATAGTCATGATCAACTGCTGGCGTCATGGACGTGAGATTGTGCCCACCGCGTGCCACGTGAAATCAAGGTGTATGTCACCAAGTGCCATCAGTGAGACGCCTGCCACGCAAAACGACCTTGCATGTAATCAAGGTGGACGTCACCAAGTGCCACGCCTGCCACGCAAAGTGCCGCGGCGTCACAGGCGACAAATCCGGACCAAGCGCGCCACCCAGTACCATGAGTGCCACACCTGCCACGCAAAACGACGGTGGATGCGAGTTTTGTGCCACGCGTGCCACGTGAAACAAGGGTGGATGTCACCAAGTGCCACGCCTGCCACGCAAAGTGCCGCGGCGTCACAGGCGACAAACCCGGACCAAGCGCGCCACCCAGTACCATGAGTGCCACGCCTGCCACGCAAAACGACGGTGGATGCGAGTTTTGTGCCACGCCTGCCACGTGAAACGAGGGTGGATGTCACCAAGTGCTACGCCTGCCACACAAAGTGCCGCGGCGTCACAGGCGACAAATCCGGACCAAGCGCGCCACCCAGTACCATGAGTGCCACGCCTGCCACGCAAAACGACGGTGGATGCGAGTCTTGTGCCACGCCTGCCACGTGAAACGAGGGTGGATGTCACCAAGTGCCACGCCTGCCACGCAAAGTGCCGCGGCGTCACAGGCGACAAATCCGGACCAAGCGCGCCACCCAGTACCATGAGTGCCACGCCTGCCACGCAAAACGACGGAGGATGCGAGTTTTGTGCCACGCCTGCCACGTGAAACGAGGGTGGATGTCACCAAGTGCCACGCCTGCCACGCAAAGTGCTGCGGCGTCACAGGTACCACGTGAAACGAAGGTGGATGTCACCAAGTGTCACGCCTGCCACGCAAAGTGCC